>CANTUT010000112.1:3535000-3885000 GCA_947687605.1 Reutealis trisperma
AGCATTTGACTGATGCAATTATGTAGAATTACTTTCTTGAAAAAGTATGTGTTTGATTTTTTTTGTTATTTAACAGTAAAATTAAATGAAACTATAAGATTTATAAATGAGGAAAAAATGAAAAAAATAAACTCTCTTACCAAACAAGTTAATTCTTCGAATTATAAAAACCTATTTATATAGGATGCATTTATTTTACATGCTAGAATTGGCTAAGACATTATATGATTGGACAAATTTAACTTGTCTAATATTAGTATATTTTTATATATGAATAAGACTTGATAAAAATTATTGTTTGTCCATCTCTTTATTCAATCATTTTATTTTATGGAAAACTCATTTGTTCAATTCATATAATTCAATTAATAAAAAATTTATTTCCAAATTATCCTCGTTAAGCATAATTTTATTTTATTTGAAAATTTAATATTTTATTTTTTTATCAATTAATAAAAAATTTATTCCTGAATTACGTTCAATAAAACTTAATTTTTCATTTGAAATTTTAATATTTTATTTATTTTTTTCCTATGTCTCAATTAATAAAAAATTTATTCTTGAATTACTCTTAATAACAAATAATTTTTATCTTGTTTGAAATTTTAATATTTTATTTCTTTTTTCTTAGTTCTCAATTAATAAAAAAAAATTCCTGAATTACCCTCAATAAATATAATTATATTTTGTTTTAAAATTTGATTTTTTATTTCTTTTTTTAGATCTCAATTAATAAAAAATTTATTCTCTGAATTACTCTTAATAAACCTAATTTTATTTTGCTTGAAAATTTAATATTTTATTTCTTTTTCTTTAGAATTCAATTGATATAAAATTTATTTCTAAGTTGCTCTTAATAAAATAATTTTATTTTGTTTGAAAATTTTAGTATTTCATTTATTTTTTCTTAGGACTCAATTAAAAAAATTATATCCAAATTACTTTCAATAAATATAACCTCTCATGTATGAAAATAAACATGAAAAATTTTTAAAAATTATTATAATTAAATTTCATGTAATGACCTATAAAATAATTTTATTTTATTTAAAAAATTAATATTTTATTTCTTCTTTCTATATAAATATGTTATATCCATAATAATATTAAAGTCATTTTTTGTATAATATTTAGTTTTGTGTCATGATAACTAAATACATAATAAGACAAAATTATAATTTAGTCTCAGTTGCACCTAACGTAAGACGAGACAAATATTTATTCAGTCATATCATGTCTTGTCTTATTTTATCCTGCTCCATATTATCCTGTCCATACAACCAAATGCAGTCATAATATTCTTTATCTAAAAACACTTCATTTTAGCAAATTTAACATCACATAAAAAATATATAAATATTGATAGAAGAAAATTTTCGTAAAGAATAATATATGCAAAGCTATATTTATTTAAATATTATTATAATTATGGACATTAATGTCTATATATATTTTCTTCATCCTTTTAAAACATACATATACATATACACTCACATAATAAAAATTTGTGGAGATATCTGATGACGTCATTCAGTATTTAATATTAAAATTATCATATTTGATAATGCTTATTTTAAAAATCTTAATTAATTTAAAATTTACACCGAAAATAATAATGAATTAGATTTTTCAATTTTTTTTAATTTAAAAATCATATCAATTATTTTATTTAATACTTAAAATTCAACACATAAATTTTTAATTTTAGTAAATATTACCTGAATTTTCCTAAAAATGTAATATTTCTAGACAAAGCAAACATTGAAATGTAACATTTTTCAAGTTATTTTGTAACATGTATGTTTTTCTCTTCATATTGATTGATTTTTTTTTCTCTAAAGAGAAGTTTTAAATCATAAATACAAATAAAGCGAAACAAACACAATGCGTATCATCAATTAGGCCACGCGGACAAGTGAGTAAAGTCCAGAAAACTGGAAGGCTGGTTAAACATGAAGTTCTTTAATGTTACTCCCCTTCAATGCAAGTTCTTTTCTGTTGCCAAATGGCCAATCTTGCAAAAAATTCTATAAAAAAAATATTGCGAAATAGGAAGAACCAACATTTCTATTTTAGTTAAATTTGTATCAAACGATTATTTGGCATGGCTATATGATATTAATACGACTCCGTATGTGTTAGAATATATTAATATTTTTAATCGCGTTCATAATTTAATTAAAATTTATGGTTTAATTAAAAAAATTTATGCTTTTTTAAAAATTATTTTTAAATAGAAATAAATAAACTAACACTTATTCTAAAAATAGATTTGAAAAAACAGTTTATAAAAAATAACAAAATTATTTGATTAAATAAAAAAAATTCTAAAAATATTTTTTTAACATTTAAAAGCAATTATGGCGTGGGTTGCTCTAACCCAGCACCAAAAACCTACAACAAATCGGTGTGGTGCAACAATATCATGCCAAACTGTTACAAGGCCATTTGCTTTTTCTTTTTTTTTTTAATTACAAAAGAAAATCTACTTGTTAATATTATTAACTATTTAGTGTAATGTTCGTTTTCTATGTGTATTTTTTTAAATAAAATTTTTTATTTAATATATAAATAGTAAATCTATCTTTTTATAATCTGTAAAATTTAATTAAATTGTTATTTTTTGCAATATTACTAAATAATAAAATATATTTTTATTGGATGAATATATAAAAAAATAGATTTTAACATAATTTGTAAATACTATAAAAGTAATAAAAAAAGAATATAAAATAACATATTCTTTTTGGTGTTAGAAATAGAGTTAATAGCTAGAAATAAATTTACTATAATTACAACATTTTAATATAAAAATTACTATATTTTGATGTTATAGTTTGGATATGGTCTATAAGCAACTCCAAATACATTTTACGAGTAAAATATGAAAAAGTTAAGCATGAGTAAATATTTTAATTATAATGGAATAGTTTTTCTAATTTTAAACTCTCGTTTAGAAACTTTAATTTTAGAAAATTCAATTCAATTAAATTTTATTTTTCTTTCCTCATAAAAAATACATTTTATAAATTCTTATATTTAAAATAGAATAGTTAATAAAATTTAATTTTTTTAGCTAAAAAAAATGAATCATTTTAAAATAAAATAAAATAATAAGAAATCAAAAGTATTGGCTTTAAAAATTGAATCGTAATCCCTACACACATATATATATATAATACGAAATAAGAAATTTTAAATTGATACCTAAATACAAATGTTAATTTGCTTTGTATCTCAAAAGGAGCAACATATTCTATTCATGGATAACGAATTATATTTAATGGCCAGGAATTAATCTAAGAAGGATTTATTTATATGTATATATTGCTTCCAAACAAATATTGCCGGCCATGAGTTTGTCCTATTCATACAAATGACTACCAAAATGAAACTTCCATGTTTGATCTATACGGCAGTTTTTTAGGACCCCATCAACAATGGCAACCGTCCACTTGAGCTCCAATGAAATATCAGCGTGCGTTCCGTATGTTTGTACTGCAATTTTTATTTCCACCGTTCATTTTTATTGTTGATTTTTTTTTGAGAAAATTATAAGAAATATTTTTTATATAAATTTATTTAATTACAAATTAATAGTTAATTTTTCAATAAATTATGATGAGGATAAAAAAAATGACTTCTAAGAGCATTCTTGATAATACTCTTTATTTTAAAGAACATATTTTATTTAATAAAGAGCATTTATGTCACGCCCCGAACTCGAGGGCACATGACCGGCACTAGGACACGGGACATGCACGTGGCTACCAGTGCCCGTAGTAAGTCTAACCCAAACCACAAGACAAAAAGCCCAAAACGCACAACTGAAAAGCCCAACTGAAAAGGGCTATGGGCCCAAATAAGGTAAGCAGAACAAAAAGATTCACAACATAACACAATTATCAAATTGGTCCAACACCCAATTATTCCATATATCTCAAAAGTATAGTAAATTACAAAAGGTTCTGCTTAACAACATATTCCAACTCTTAAGATACATATCTGAGTATTAAACAAAATACAAATACAAGATGTAATATTGCGGAGTTCTAGAGTTACAATTACAAATGTACTCTATTACATGTATTCTTAATATCCCAACAATCCAAATCACTGCCGAAGAGAAGTTGGCAGTCTACTCAATTACAATCCCTTCACCGACTCATTCCCTGACCTGAAAGCAACGAGATGAACAGGAATGAGCGTTCAACTCAGTGAATGATACCAGTTAATATATTAAACTGGTATCCTACGTATAGATTTCTAATGCACATGCTATGAACTATGCCACAGAAACAGACAAATCATCCAATCAAGCAAGGATGGGGTATGGTCCACAGTACCACACTAATACTCAATACTCAATATGGGGAGCCGATTCCCCTACTCTAGCTCTCTGAGTCCAATAATCTGTCTCTTATATCAAAGGGGCCCGGCCGTCACTGGTCTGTACCACGCAGCCCTGACCCGACTGACAGCAGCCCTGGCGATGAGCAGGCCCGGCCGGCATCCATCAGTCATAGCTCATCTTCTAAATCTCATCATAATCCAAATCATAACCATAACAAATCCATAATCCTAAGTGGTACTGTATCCTCCCGACCTCCATCCATCAACTACAACCATAGTATGGCACAAAATACAGAATATCAATTCATCATTCACAGTCAAATGTTACATGTTTATATATGCAGTAGTAGTGCATAATATACATATATATACACACAGCAATGCATATGAAATGAAAACAGGATAACACATTAGTGAGTATCACTCACCTAACTGACGACGTTTCCAATTGGCATCCCTCGGAAGGGCGACCTTGAAGACAAAAGCTAGAGACATTGACTCTGGATAACAAACGATATGATTAGAACAAGAACGACTTACTTAACTAGAATAGACTTTGGTCACGAATTACGATAAACAAAGCTCACCGAAAAACATGAACGTTAACCAATCGTCACAAATTCACTACCAACGGACCCGTCTCAACACGTAGAATCCAAAAATACAATTTATTTCTTCTGGTTCGTCGGAACCTGCGACGACAGTCCGGTCGATCACCGGAGTTCGGTCAAAATCAACATCATCCAAAATTAGTAATTTATATACCAAATTAAAGCTTAGAGAAAGAGGAGTCCGGTGGTACAAAAATCACCTTGAACGGACGTCGGAACTGGCCGAAATTTAGCTCGGAAGTTTCTGCCGGCGGACGTTGCGGCGGCTGGAGAAGGCTGACGACGGCGATTTTCGGTGGACGGCTTGGTCGGCACCTCAGGAACCTCCCTGTCCGGCGCGTGTCGTCTTCCAGTGACCGGACGGCGATCCGACGGCAGACAGTTCCCTCTTCCTCTCTCTCTCTCTCTCTCTTGGCGGCCTCTCCCTTCAGGCAGCCTGCACCCTTCTTATATATATATACTAATAATACTAATAATAATACTAATAATAATAATAATATTAATAATAATAATATCACTAATAATAATAATACTAATAATAATAGTAATAATAATAATATCACTAATAATAATAATAATAACAATTTACAACATAAACTTCTATATATATAACAATAATACTGTGGATGATAATAATAATTCAATTAATACAATTTATTCATAATAATAGTAATTATAATGGAAATCCAAACTTCTGATTAAAATACTATAATTAAACTTATAATATTAATTAATACTTTTATTAATACTCAAAAATATAATTTCTCCAAAACCCACATTAACATTTTCATAATAATATACATATATAATACTTAAATAAAATTTTCATTAATAATACATATTCAAATAGTATGAATATTTATAATTTAATAAAATATAATTTCAATTCTTACTTTAATAAGGAAATTAATAAAATAATACATTTCTGTACAAAAATAGAATTTTATAAAATAATTGAAAATTCAGGGTGTTTCAATCCTTCCCCCCTTAAGAAAATTCGTCCTCGGATTTTCAAATACAACATCTTATAATGACTTTTCCATCACACTTCCACTGCGCACTCTGATACACAAAACCGAACCCATAGGCAAGGTAACACAACAAACAACTTCAACAAGATACCAAACTATATAACTAATCCTCCAACAAAAATTATTCTAACACCCATATCCAACCTATTAAACCTTAGAGCAAAAAGCTAATCATTCCTTATTTCTATGCCTTGGTTTAATCACAGCTAACACTAGCACAATTCTTGATTTCACATTCAATCAATCATAACCTTAAACATATCTTATCTTTAAGCCCTTATCAATACTAAAGCTAATATTAATGCCTAACATTTCACTTCTATTTACTATTTGTTACATCAACCAGATAAGAATCCAACAGATAATTCTAAGTTAATAAGACTCTTAATATTTCATAATTCATTTCCCGACTAATAATTATTACTTAATCTCTAATAACCTCGATAAATATTCTTATGTCTAATATCTCATTAAACTTATAACTCTTATAATATTTAATTATGACAATAACTCCGAGAGAAATTTCCTTAAGCATTTCATCACATAAAATATATCAATACTTAATAGATGTTTTCCATTATTATTTGCTTTAACTAATTCCCTCAATATATCACCTTTGTCAAGGGTTTTCTCGCTCCAGGACAGCCAAAAATGGTACCTATCAGTATATATGCATACTTACTAATAAATATACAAAACCAATAATTTTACCATTCGCTTCAACATCCCTTAAGTTAACGGAGTCATCAAGAAATTCTATTAACTCTAAACATATTTTACACCATAAGTAGTATACTAACCAGTAATTCACAATTTATTCAAGACTTATTCTCTATCTATAAAATACTTTAACATCCTAGCTTAAACAGTTATTGTCGTCCAACCATATACATTTAACCCATAACATTATCTTATTTCGAATTTTCCATCAACATCTTATGATCTTTCATATTCCTAATCTTTCTATTTATCCACATAAAATCAATAATTTCGTTACTCTTACAGACACTTAATAAAATCTTCATGCAGGATCTGCGTCTTTCTTAATCTATGCCATCCCATTTCAATCTCCACTTAACATATATACTTCATAAATATGCTCAACTAATAACTCTACTTATGGCATTCTAAAATTCTTTTTCTTCATAAAAATCAGTACTTAACCTTTAGTCATGCCTCCAACATAATATAAAATTTAATACCTCAGAACATTATCTCATTTCGAGAACTTAAATCCACGTCAGGTACATTCAAAATTGTTTAAATTTGCAAAACTATTTAAAATCATTCGTAGTATTTTAAAACATTTTCATTTTTATTTTAGAACTCCAGGTACTGTATCCAGGGATACTACATAATATGCAATCTTAATGCAATGATCCATGAAGGACATGATGTATGAATGATGACTAATAACTTTATGATGCTTGACTCAACAGATGTAGACAGACAAACACATTGGACACGAGTACAGAATTCTAAAATAATAAATTCTCAAATCTGATGTTAAAATCATATTTTAAATTTATTTAAAATATTTCATTTCCAAATCACTTAAAAATTTTAACAAATCATATTTTAAAATCAATCACCATCTTTAAATCCATTTAAAGCATTTCGTTTCCAAATCATTTAAAAATCTTTCTTTTTTTTTTTTTTTTTTTTTATATTTATACCCTTTTCTGGATTAAGTTCTTGGGGATCCTTAAATTCAATTTCTTACATTTCTTAATTTCTAAACTAAAACCATATCATAATC
This sequence comes from Reutealis trisperma, assembly GCA_947687605.1. Taxonomy (NCBI): domain Eukaryota; kingdom Viridiplantae; phylum Streptophyta; class Magnoliopsida; order Malpighiales; family Euphorbiaceae; genus Reutealis; species Reutealis trisperma. Next base: position 3,542,755 of record CANTUT010000112.1, read on the forward strand.
TTTGTCCTATTTCAATAGAATATCCCGACTTAATAAACCTTATGATCAACAAATTAATTTTACTTAAATCTATGAACTCCTAAATCATCACAGACATTAAGAATTATGCAAAATACACCCAAACTTAATTATTCTTATATACAATATTAAACATAATTTATACAGAAAAGGGGTACAACACCTAGGATTATACAACCTACTGAAGCAATGTCTCTAGTCCCGTTAACTGCCTCAACATGCCTCCACACATCACAACCAAAATGAAAAGAACATCATTCCATCACAACAAGGAAAAGAAGAAAAGAAAAAAAATATACTTATACAAATCCAAGACCCTGCAACCTATCAGGTCTCATACCATAACTAACATTAACTTCCACAATAAATTCTTAACCTATAACTTCTTGATAGGCTCATGCGAGGGAGACAAATTCATAGCATCATCACCATCGTCATTGTCATCATACTGGCTAAAGAAGGCGGTCTCATCAAATTCAGTAAAGTCTGAAGAAGGCTCCATAAGGTGAGTCCAAATGTGATTAGTGGGGTCAAACTTATCATCATTAGGCACTATGGGCTGAGGGCCATCTCTCCGGTACAATTCCTTAAGACAATTCTGATCCCAATCATCCAGAGCATTATTAATCTCACAACAGTACTCAGGAGAAAAATCCCACCATGGAGCATCAGGTTCACTAGGGGGCCACATCTCACGTAAAGGAACATTGTTTTTCTCGCACATAAAGTGCTGGAAGGCAGTAATCTCATCGGAATAATCAAAGACATCCTTATAGAATGAAAAGTAACAGGACTTATAGATAAGAACTTGAGGATTCACGACCAGACGAGTGCCTGAAAGATCGCTTATAGCCGTATAAGGACGATGAAAAACCAGCATAGTTCGAACAGTAGGACCATCTGTCCAAAAAGACTTACCCAAGCTCGTAATATGAAATCTCATCCACTGGTCCAAGGGGTTAAACCAACGCAGGAAAGTAACCAAATGCGGGTTAGCTGCATTGTTGCCATCCAAACACTGGATATACCTTAGAAAATGAAAGGGCTGAATTTCTATAGCAATATGATAGAGATGAAGGAAATACCACAGAAAGCAAAGGAATTCTTTAGGCCATATCCAAAATGAATCCACTGTCATATCCATGAAAGCATATGGCCTCAGAAAAGGATAGTCAGGGTGGATAGTTAGTTCCTTGACAAACCGAGAGCCATACTTTCGAATGAGGCATGTTTGATACTTAAAGATCTGTTCAGAGGCCAAGTTCTTAAGGGCTCTTTCAGAAATATTGCTTCGGATCTCTGGGGGAAGGGTTTGGTAAAGAAAAGGATCAGGTCCAGGGGGAGAGGAAGATGAAGAGGATGCCATAAAGTAAAGTGATAAATGGAAGGAATAACTATTAGGTCAAGAGAAAATTTTCAACTGAGGAAGAAAGTTAGAGCTAGATGGTGAGTTGCCTAATACCTGTGTCTCCAATAAATAATGAACTCAACTTCCTTACCGACAAAACTACAGTAACTTTCCTCGAAAATTGGTTTAGCTAATAATAAAGTCTTGTCTGGATATAACTGATGAAACCAGTCAAACAACTACAGCCCTTTAACCCTATCTAAAATGACAAATGTTCAATTACATGTGGCTGAAAATAATCATATCATTTCACGGGATAAACAGAAATGGGGCAAGCTAGGGCTTATCTTATCTTTTAGATACTAGAGTACTCCCCGTACAACAGAATACTAGCAAAAGAAATCTCCAGACCTGATACTCTAATAATAGAGAAAAACAAAGATGTCATTGACATTACCACACCTATTATACTTTCTAACTGATAATTAACAACTGTATTAAACCTTAACAAATAAGCATTAAGCTCGCTGTTAACTAACATCTTAACATAACACCACGTTAACGCTGAATTAGAAGCAAGAGAGACTCAAAAGACGATTATGAATCCTATACTCCGCATGTTACCAAAACAAGGACCCACAATACTGAATATATTAAAAGTCACAAGATCTTTGCTCTGATACCACCTTTGTCACGCCCCGAACTCGAGGGCACATGACCGGCACTAGGACACGGGACATGCACGTGGCTACCAGTGCCCGTAGTAAGTCTAACCCAAACCACAAGACAAAAAGCCCAAAACGCACAACTGAAAAGCCCAACTGAAAAGGGCTATGGGCCCAAATAAGGTAAGTAGAACCAAAAGATTCACAACATAACACAATTATCAAATTGGTCCAGCACCCAATTATTCCATATATCTCAAAAGTATAGTAAATTACAAAAGGTTCTGCTTAACAACATATTCCAACTCTTAAGATACATATCTGAGTATTAAACAAAATACAAATACAAGATGTAACATTGCGGAGTTCTAGAGTTACAATTACAAATGTACATCTATTACATGTATTCTTAATATCCCAACAATCCAAATCACTGCCGAAGAGAAGTTGGCAGTCTACTCAATTACAATCCCTTCACCGACTCATTCCCTGACCTGAAAGCAACGAGATGAACAGGAATGAGCGTTCAACTCAGTGAATGATACCAACTAATATATTAAACTGGTATCCTACGTATAGATTTCTAATGCACATGCTATGAACTATGCCACAGAAACAGACAAATCATCTAATCAAGCAAGGATGGGGTATGGTCCACAGTACCACACTAATACTCAATACTCAATATGGGGAGCCGATTCCCCTACTCTGGCTCTCTGAGTCCAATAATCTGTCTCTTATATCAAAGGGGCCCGGCCGTCACTGGTCTGTACCACGCAGCCCTGACCCGACTGACAGCAGCCCTGGCGATGAGCAGGCCCGGCCGGCATCCATCAGTCATAGCTCATCTTCTGAATCTCATCATAATCCAAATCATAACCATAACAAATCCATAATCCTAAGTGGTACTGTATCCTCCCGACCTCCATCCATCAACCACAACCATAGTATGGCACAAAATACAGAATATCAATTCATCATTCACAGTCAAATGTTACATGCTTATATATGCAGTAGTAGTGCATAATATACATATATATACACACAGCAATGCATATGAAATGAAAACAGGATAACACATTAGTGAGTATCACTCACCTAACTGACGACGTTTCCAACTGGCATCCCTCGGAAGGGCGACCTTGAAGACAAAAGCTAGAGACATTGACTCTGGATAACAAACGATATGATTAGAACAAGAACGACTTACTTAACTAGAATAGACTTTGGTCACGAATTACGATAAACAAAGCTCACCGAAAAACGTGAACGTTAACCAATCGTCACAAATTCACTACCAACGGACCCGTCTCAACACGTAGAATCCAAAAATACAATTTATTTCTTCTGGTTCGTCGGAACCTGCGACGACAGTCCGGTCGATCACCGGAGTTCGGTCAAAATCAACATCATCCAAAATTAGTAATTTATATACCAAATTAAAGCTTAGAGAAAGAGGAGTCCGGTGGTACAAAAATCACCTTGAACGGACGTCGGAACTGGCCGGAATTTAGCTCGGAAGTTTCTGCCGGCGGACGTTGCGGCGGCTGGAGAAGGCTAACGACGGCGATTTTCGGTGGACGGCTTGGTCGGCACCTCAGGAACCTCCCTGTCCGGCGCGTGTCGTCTTCCAGTGACCGGACGGCGGTCCGACGGCAGACAGTTCCCTCTTCCTCTCTCTCTCTCTCTCTCTTGGCGGCCTCTCCCTTCAGGCAGCCTGCACCCTTCTTATATATATATACTAATAATAATAATAATAATACTAATAATAATACTAATACTAATAATAATATTAATAATAATAATATCACTAATAATAATAATACTAATAATAATAGTAATAATAATAATATCACTAATAATAATAATAATAACAATTTACAACATAAACTTCTATATATATAACAATAATACTGTGGATGATAATAATAATTCAATTAATACAATTTATTCATAATAATAGTAATTATAATGGAAATCCAAACTTCTGATTAAAATACTATAATTAAACTTATAATATTAATTAATACTTTTATTAATACTCAAAAATATAATTTCTCCAAAACCCACATTAACATTTTCATAATAATATACATATATAATACTTAAATAAAATTTCCATTAATAATACATATTCAAATAGTATGAATATTTATAATTTAATAAAATATAATTCCAATTCTTACTTTAATAAGGAAATTAATAAAATAATACATTTCCGTACAAAAATAGAATTTTATAAAATAATTGAAAATTCAGGGTGTTTCAATTTAATTGATAAAGAGTATAAAATTTTAAATAAAGTGCATATAAATTTGTATTATATTAATTAAAATTATAATAGAGTATGATATTTAGTTATCTAGATGTGGAGAGTCGAATCAATTCTCTTTTTTATTTTTTAAAGATAAAGAGTAAATTAGAATTTTATTTTTTTAGACAACTCTTTATAATAAAGAGTTCGACATATATATAAATTATTCATTGGGATGCTTTTATAGCCAAACCAATTTTTGTTTTTTATTTTTTAAAGATAAAGAATTCATTATAATTTTATTTTTTAAAATAACTCTTTATAATAAAGAGATTGATATATATAAAGAGTGCATTGGGATACTGTAATAGATATAAGATACGCGTATATATGAAACCTCCATTTTTCATTATAAATAAGCAAAAGAAAAGGTAAAAAAGATTCTTTTTTTTCTCTCTCTTCATTGTTTTTCAATATTTTCGTAGCTTACTGATTTGAATGTTAGAAGTTTCCTGTCGAATCTGTTCCGAAAAAGCTATCCATCCGTCTTATTTTTCATTGGAGCCCTTCATCAATAGTATCAAATAATTTTAGACTCATCAAATTAGTTATTATGTTTTTATGTTTATAAAGATATTAAATATATTTAAATTATATAAACCACACAATAAGTCATTACTACATTATTTAGTAATTCTTGTAGGTGTTTCAAAGATGCCAGCCTAAACAGATATTCGATTTCCTCCCTAATATCTCTCTCTCTCTCTTCAAAGATGCCAGCCTAAACAGCCTAAAAAATATTAGGTGAATCTAATTCTTTGTATTATAGATTGTGTAATTATGACCTTTTATATTAAATAATAATTATTTTATGATAATTATTTTATTATAATTAACACATTGATATGTTAGATTGTTATTAATAATTTATAATTTGATGTAGTGATTTTGTTTTACCTTTTAAATGACAATTGGAATTGAATATTTAATTATAGCTTTAATTAGATACTAAATCAACTTAATTGAACTGGACATCTAATACGAAAAACCAGAAAATAAATTTAAATATTGCTTTGATATTTTATTAATTAATTGATTTTATCGATTACTTGCATGATTTTTTTATAATAATGAGATTCTTTTAAAAAAAATACACATATTTGAAAAAATATAGTATCAATCACAATGACAATTAAACTTCCTCGCATGCCTACCTCAAAAGATATTGATAAGTCAATTCATTATCACTTTTTCTCTCTATCAATTTATTCTTAATTTTTTTATTTAAATTAATTATATTAAATCACATAAATTTTATAAAATATTTGGTTAATGATTTGATAAATGTTGAATTTTATGTGTTAACCTTTTTTTCTTTTTTAATTTTATCAAATTATCACATAATTTATAAATTAATTTTAATTTGATAGTTTAATTGAAAAAAATACATAAAGGCCAAAATTTATAAGATTATATATTAATTCTGAAATATTGTTTTATAAAAATCAATAATGCTGATTGAGGTTATATTGGTATGATGTCGTTGGTTTTTTATTTTTAATTCTTCAGTATGAAAAATAAATTTATTATTAAATTGTATTTATATTCAATTTTAGTAATTAATTTAAAACAGAAAAAACCTCCTAAAAAATTTTAAAACAGAAAAGCATGTTGTTACATTACGAGAAAATTAGGGCTAAGTACGGAGATTAAAAATTATGAATTGAACTGAATAACTGGACTAAACCGTTGACTTTTTAACTTTTCTCAAATCGAATTGGACCGAGTAAAATATTTTGGTACGATTCTGGAGATTAACGTATATTCAAACTGAGAAAATCATATATAAAATGTGTTTTTCCTTTGTTTCATTGAATCATTTTCCAATTTGATCTTGAAATTTTTTAAAAGAGAAATATAATGCTGAAATTTCAATTTGTGATATGGTATAGGAATCATGTTGATTGTTATATATATATATATATATATATACACTTTAGGTTTGTATATGAGATTCTCTCCTAAAATTTATTTTAATAAAATAAATACTATTTTCTTAATATTATATATACATTTGCATTCTCTCTTATATTTTTGGTCATTAATCTATTCTTTTAGGCATTATTTCTTGTATATCAAATATATTTATAAATAATTTTTCTACGTACACATAAAAAAAAGTTTTGTATAACTTGCCGATGTACTAGTCCAATAATCGAATATCTAATAGAGAAAATTAAATTTATTTTTTTTGCCAAATGAGAAAATTAAAAGTTAAAAATAGAAAAAAATGTATTTCATATTAAATAATAATAAAATATATAAAAAATTTATAAGTATGTAAATATTGCACTCAATATCAGTCAATTGATATTGATTTTGCGTAAGTTGATTTTAAGATTTACTTATTTATAAACTCATATATATATAAACTCATGATTTTAATATAATATCATAGCTTTATATTTTTCATTATTAGACGAATGACTATGTCAAACTAGACTGAAACTAAAAAAGATATGACAATTAGTTTCTTCATAACTTAGTGTGTCAATCGGCGTATTAATGTTGCGCCGTAGGCCAGCCTTATTACACTTAAAAGAGGTGTTGAGAAATGAATAATCATAATTAAATAATTACAAAATATATATGTAAGAAGTTACAGTGGTTGGTAAAGACGTGGAAAAGCTTTGTCTTATCCCTTTTTTAATTTTTTTTTTCCTCATACTCTCTTTTTCCTCCTATGCATGGATATGGAATCCATAAGGTTTCACACCCAACAAACTGTAATTTGTCCCTCAATCATATAAATCATTCTTAAAAAGAAACAAATAAGGGTATAATCCCTTAATTATTTACCCATTAACTAGTAATTAACATGCTTACTACAAATCATAAATTATCTAAACATTTTAGTTTAATTTGTGGGATAGAATTAAACATAAACATACGTACATATATATACACACACATACAAATTCATCTATGTATATATGAATCCTTGTTCTTAAATTATTATTATATTTTTACACTAAGATATATATATACATGCATTAAATCAAATTGAATAATTGATTTTCATTTAAATTAATAATCTAAAAAACAATAATGAAATGTAAATCTTATTACTAATATATATATATATATATATATGCACACGCACACTTTTGATAATGAAACTGAGAAAAACATAATCAATCTAATTAATTAAATATTTAAAAGTAATTAGGGGAAGGCAGAAAGCATATCGAGGAGGGATTAATGTAATATTATTTAAATCTCAAAAATTAATAATAAACAAAGTATGTGGCATATTATTAGCATCCATTTAATTTGGTCCATTATCTGATTTCATAAAGATTACACTTCTAGATTGTATTTGACTTGACCAGATGCTTCTCAGCTCCAACTACTTTAATAATAATAAATTAGTTAAAAAAAAAAACAAAAAACAAATGGATTATCATCTGCTTTTGTTTTATTATTAACTAATGGTGGACCCTTTGCTTTACAATAATCTCAACATAATTAAAAAATACAATCATTTGCGGGTTTAATCCGAAAATTATTATGAATTCAATTATAAGAATTTTGAAATTTTTTATTATATTTTTTTAAAAATATTTTAATATATATAAATTATTAGTATCATTTTATATATAATTTAAATATTAATATAAATAAATTGAATAGGTCAAATTTATTTATATTTGAGCCAACAAAAAACTATAAAAAGATATTAAATATATCGATCTGTATAAATTTTAATTGAAACCCATAAAAATATAATAATATGAAAAATTGATAATGTGGCTTAGTTTATAAGACAAATTGCAAAGATTTTTAAAAGAATTTCTTGACATTTAGCAAAAAAAAAAAAAGTCTCTAAAGTACAACTTTTATTATATTATATATATATATTTCTTAATTTGCCAAACCTAAATTTTAATTTTTGAATATTAAAAATAAAAAATAAACAATAAACGTATACAAGTTGTTTATTTAGCCTTTGATTACTTAACACGGTAGTGAAGGAAGTAGGTGAGGAATTTTTAGAGAGCAATATTTGCTTCCCAACTACCGCTTTCTTTTGCTTCAATTTATTAAAAAAAAAATATATAATAATAATAAAGTAAATAAATAAATAATATTTGTTTTACTACAATAGCCACGTTTAACATGTTTATACGCGTATATGATTATTGTATACCACATACGTCTTCTCCACACGTGCAGTATGGGAAGGCTATCAATTTTATTAATTTTGGGTAAAGCGACATAGTGGACTATTGGATATTTTTTTCATCATCATTTTTTCTTTTTTATATTTTGTCTTATTTATTAATTATTGATTTTTTTTTTAATTAGAAAACAAATCCTAATATTTTTCTCTGTTTTCTAATTATATCTCTTTTTTAATGATATCCTTAGATCACTTGTTATTGATTATTTTTTAGGGAGTGAACTTAATTCGGTTTGTTAACAGTTAAATATTAAAGTTTTCATTTTTATTTTTAGTAAAATAAGAAATACTTAAAATTCTTCTAGATTGAGATATATATTTACTATTAAGCTTAACTTATAAAGTTTTTTGATATTAAAAAAATTTTAATATCAGTAAAATTCAAATTTGATAAAATAAAAAAATATTTTACAAATCGATAATATAGTTATCATTTTGCTACTAGTCAAAAGATCAATAAAGACAAGTCACTAAATATGAATCATTAAATAGTGTTAAACTTTGTTAGTGGAAGGCAAAACTTATGTTTTAAAAATCGGATCAATCCAGTTGGTTCAATTAAGAAAATTGAAAATCAGTCTATAGATAGATTCGAATTATCTATAAATCTAACACTTTTAATAAATATATCTATAATACATAACGAATATTGTTTTAACCATTATATGATTATAATGTTCATTTAGAACATATAACAAACGTTACAGTGTATTATATATATACATCAACAAACAAATAATAAATATATATTATTATTTAAAATTTTAATTTAATTTTAATTGAATTTTTGACCTATAATCTTCTACATTTATCAATTCTAAGACTAGGACTAAATTTGAAAATATAAGGCAAAAATTAATTGGAAAGAATAATTGAAGAAGCAAAATGAAGGTGATTATTCATTCTATTGCGAACTACGTATTTAGTAAATCAATAATCAAATTAAATAATAAATTTCTAATTAATGTATAACGTATTTACAATGTAATGTGTATTTTATATACAGTAAAGCTAAGTTATTAGAAAAGAGTTGCCTAGTGTCGTCTCTGCCAAATGGTTTCTTAGATACGTAAATATTTGAAATTTTTTTTTTCTTTTTCTTCTTTGCTGCGCAACTAAAATCTTTTGATCATTTGATGAGTATATGTTGAATATCTACGCTCATCGGCCACGTTAGGATTCGGAATTAACGAGGCAAAATGCAATGAACTTACAAAAAAAAAAAAATTGAAATAAATAAACTAGTTAAATACCTAAATATTTCAAAAAAAAAAATACTATTAATAGACATCCTTTAGTAATATATATATATATATATATATATATATATATATATATATATATATATATATATATATATAATTACTCTTTACCATTTTTCATGCCTTGATACGATGCATGATAACTTCATTATCAATAGTATTAAATATATCTTTTTCAATACATATAATCAAATAATCAAATATCCATTAATCGTTCATCTTGTTACATAATCAATTTTTCACAAATTTCATATTAAAAAAATGCTCTCTCAACTGTGGTGGTAGCAATTGTAGAATAAGAGTTAGAGTAATGAATTTATAAACCAATGGCTACAAAATATCCTTTCTTGTCTTCAACATTTTTTCTGCAAGACTACCAATTCCTATTATATTCAAAACTCACAACTAGACTTCATATCTATAATATATGTTTCCAATTGATTTTCAGGAGCAATGAGTTAGATATTAGAAAAATCATTTAAATAAAATTGAGCAATATAAAACAATTTATCTTTATCATAAGTAGAGAATGAATTAGTTGGGTTCAAGCATGCAAAATATAAAAGCAACTATATATTCACTTCGTTAAATTGATTATTAAGCTTTTGAAGTTGCTAATTTGTAACTGCACAAAACAACTCAACTTTGTAATGATGCATATTTGTAAGGGTGAATGAAACTGAACTAAAACTGAAAAATTGAATCAAATAAACTGGTTCAATTTGATTTGATTTTAGTTATTTAGTATATCCGTTTGGTTCAATTTTAAATATGGTAAACCAAATTAAATTTTGATTTGATTTGACTTTTGCCCAAAAAAATTTGGATTAAAATCAAATCCACCCAAGTTTTAATGTATATATACATATAGACTTTGCAACTGATGGAAAAACAAAAGGCTGGGGCTAGTCCCTAAAGCCCTTCTTCCATTGTTTCAAAAGGCTAGGGCTAGTCCCTTTTGATGTCATGACAGCCATTAGACTCGTCACTAAGCCCCTTCTTTCAATGTCATGAAGCAGCAAAAGATTAGATTTAGTTCTTAAGCCCCTTCTTTCAAAAGGCTGGGGCTAGTACCTAAGCCCTTTCTTCCCTTCTTTCAAAAGGCTAGGGCTAGTCCCTTTCAATGTTATGCCAGCCATTAGGCAAGTCCCTGAGCCTCTTCTTATTGCCCAAATCAAATCAAACTTTTTCATTAATCAAACTTTTTTAATTCGATTCTATTTTGATATTCAGGTTGATTCGGTTCGATAAAGAAAAATAAAAACTTTGATTTTTTTTTATTTTTCCGATCACTTCAATTTTGAACCAAAATGATCCTTTATTCACTTTTATATATTTATCACTTTCTCAATGATGCGTTTAGATTGTTCCTGAGCAACTATCAAGATTTTTTCTTTATCTTTTAGTTAATTGTTATTTGATATGTTTTGACTTTTATACAATGAACAAAATAGTAAAATAATTCAATTTTTTAAAGGAAATTGACGATAATAAGATGAGCAAACTATTATTTTAAGAGGGCAACCAAAATTATTCAAAAAAATTAAGCATGATTAATAATTTGGAAGCCAACTGAGGTAGACACTTACCTCAAAATTTTTTGTGAATCATTTCTCTAAGTTTTAGCATTACTTTATTAGTATATAGATATAGAATCTGCACATATAATTAAGTAATTTTCATTTAAAATTATCTCCAGATGCATTAATCAAGCTGTTAATCTCCATTGATTGAGAAAATCTAATTGAACAAGACTGAGCATTGAGCAATGAATTAAAAAGCAAACTATATATATATATAGCAGAATATATTCTAATTAAATGTATATTATGTAAGCATTAAATTAGATTTTGAACCATACTTAAGTTAGTGGGATAACCTAATATTAATTAATTAAACACTATGAAATCAGAGACTAAGTTAGTGGGATAACCTATATTAATTAATTAATTAAACATTATGAAATCAGATACTAATTAAATTAGTTTTTCCTTATGTACATGCCATTTATTAGAATTATAAAAATGCTCTTAGACAATATATAAAATTATAAAATGTAAAATTAACAATATTATATTATATATATAGTACAATGATAATTAGTCAATTACTGAATCTAATCCTGAAAAATATTTTTAAGGCCAAGACTTTGTAAAGCTGGTTTTTCTTTCTTCTTCTTCTTTTTTTTAAAAAAAAAAAAAAAAAAAAAAAAAAAAAAAAAAAAGGGTCTAAATTTGATAGTTAAGTGAAGCAATATCACATGTGGGTTGTTGGCAGTTAGATATATATACTCACCTTAATTAAATAATTAAAAACTAACAATTTGCAAATATAATTAGCAGAAATTAATCCTAATTAATATAAGGTTAGAGATTATATATTTTTAACTGAAAAATATATAATTAATTGAGGTATACTATAAATTAATTGAGGTATGCAGGCACATCACTTCCCTTTTGAAGATGGAGAAGATAATGAATTAAATGACTAATTTCTGAAAGATACTTATATAATAGATTCTTGAGGTGCATTAAAATGAAAAATAAAAGAATTAGACTTGACTATGTGGATTAAAAAGTGAAGAAAAAAAAAAAAGAAAGAGTATATATTTATATTTTCACATTGAAAAAAAATATTTATAATAAAATTTTAAAATATTAATTCAAAATTGATTGGGTATAAAAAAAATAACAATTATTTCTAATAATAATTATACTTTTTTTAAAAATTTTGTTTTTCGTATATCAATATTTATAAAGTCGAGTATCTGATATTTTTTAAAATGAATGAAATTATTAAAATTTTAATTTATGAATTCTTACGGTATAAGACAGATATTTAGTTGTTATAATAATATTATTTGAATGCTAAAAGTATACATATATAATTAATATGCAAGCTAATTAAATAGTGGTCCTTATTGGCTCCGTGGCATTAGGGCTAGTTGCTCCTTGAAATTGAAGGATGGGAAGGCTGAAGGGGTTAGGTAGCAACTAGCAAGGTAAGGTGGGAAACCAGTCCACGAGAAGAAAGCTATACACTCTTGTACGGGATAGTTTTGGACTACTAAACTAAAATTTATAGTAGAAAAATTTGGAGTTCAAATTTCTATTTACCCACTTGTTTTTTTTTATTTCAAATAAGTTTAGTAAACCGTGATGCAATGAAATATAATGCAGTTAAATGTATTTTTGATATAAATATTATACTAAAAATAAATTTAATTATATTATATTATATTTTATTACGATCTATTAAATAATACCTTAATAAATAAGTTGTTCATTTTAAACCAAACTAAAATACGCTAGTGTAATAATTAGTGGCAAATTTACTTAGAGAGGAGTGGACTTGGTAAAAGTCTAAATAAAATACTCTTTCCGTCCTAAAAAAGTTGTTCACTTTCTTTTCTCGTATAGTTTAACAAAATATCATTAATTTCTTGCCAACTCATAAATTTTATTATATTTTTTCACTTATATTTTTGCATATATTTATTTATTACTACTTTTATTATTAATTTTGAAAATACACACCTTTTAATTAATAAAGATATAATGGACAAATCATATAACTATTTTTAGAGTAGACAAGTGTTTTGAGATATCCCAAAAAAAAATAATGGACAATCTTTTTGGGACGTAGTGAATATATAATTTTATATAATATGAATTTCGTTTTAATTATTATCTGAATCTCACTAATTTATATATCAATAAAAACATTAAAAAACAAATACATATATACAAATAAAGAAATATCACTATAATTTACTAGATTTACTATTAAATTTAGGCTATATTTAGTTTGCGAAATAAAATATATAAAAAATAAAATAACTATTCTTAAAAAATAGAATATGTTAAGAATAGAATAATTATTTTAATTCCATAATTTGGTTTATAGTATAAAATAACTATTTTATTCCATATAAATAATCATACTATTCTTATAAATTAATTTCGCTATTAATATTAAAATTAAATATAATTTTGCCAAATTTTATTTAAGAAATAATTTGAATGCATAACAAATAAAATTTTTATTTAACTTAAAATTTAAAAAATAAAAAATGAAAATCTGAAAATAAAAAAAAAATAAGGCAATAATGGTGAACTTAAACTTGCTAATATTTTTTAAGGGCAAAAATGAAAACACTCTATTCCATAGTCTAAAAAATACTTTAATTTTTTATGGAATATTAATTCCATAAAAATTATAAAATTACTATTCAATGGAATTATAATTCTTTGTCTAAAATTTAAACTAAAGTTTACAATAATTATTTCATATGAAATAGCTATTATATTTCTTAGTTATTCCATAAACTAAATATAGTCTTAATGATAAATACATATATGACTTAATGATAGACTCATATCCGTTTTCAGTCTTTCAGTGCTAAAAAAAATATATTATATATAATTAGTTAACTAATTAGTTATTTTAAACCAAACTAATATATATATATATATATATATATATATATATATATATATAAACCTATTCCTCAACCATATAGACTATATAGTCTATTGCATGTAACAATTAATTGACAACATATATTATACCAAATGCATAATTAATTAATATAAACTAAATTTAGACATATAATTGAAAATTTTATAGATAAAATAAGCATTTAGTTTGAAAACTCTCTTAAAATCCACCTAAGGAAAGAGAACACCAACTAACTGTGATGACTCATCAAAGTCTTCTTTATTAAGAATTGATCTTGACTTGATATGATGGATAGATCAAGATGTTACAATGACTTGAATTTCTTTGGAGTTAGTATGAAATTCAATTAATGCCCACATAATTAAGTATGAAATAAGATTTTTTTTTAGAAAAAAGTATGAAATAAGATGAAAAGGTCTTTCCTTTCAAGTATGATCTCAAAACATTTTCACATTTATGTGTGATTATTATTTATCTAACACATCAATTTCTTTGAAGGGACCCATTTTTCTTTTTAATGTTAAGGCCTAATTAAGACAAGTGGAGTTTGAATAGGAGGGTATATAATACTGGATCAAGCCAACCCTAGGCTACACCAGCTCAAACCAGTTCAGGTGGGTCGAACTTGGGAACTTATTGGTTCATTGATAGACATAATTGCAGATCAAATTGCAAGCCACAATTAGTGAAGAAAATTATCAAACATGCTAAAACTGTGAAAAATGTAATATTTCCCATTCATATATGACCATAAATATGTCTGTTAACTGATGCAGCCGCCCAACGAGCCAGTTCTTGATGCAGCTGGTTGGTTGCTAAACCAACCAGCTAGTTCTTGATGCAGCATATTGTGAGAAATCAACGAGTCAAATACACGGAAAATGAGCTTATATTCACAGTAACATCAAGTTCAGTGAAATGCTGTAAAAAAAATAAAATAAAATAAAAAGTGAAATATTACAAGAGGTTCTTATTAACTCAGGATCATAGAAATGAAAATTTTACAGGAACATTAGAAACAAGTCATAAAATAGGAAAACAATTAAGCCATTGTACAATCCTGTAAATGCAAAAGAACCTGATTAAGAATATAGTTGACAAAAAAAGATATACATGATGAACGTTCTCTCAAGCATAGAAACTCCCTCTAGACAACTTCAATAACTCAAAACTAGTTACATTGTTGATATATAATTTAAAATTACAACACCAGAAGATCCAATGGATCCTCTAAATGTACAGAAATAACTCATCTCTATAAGACCTATAGTCCCAAGAAGGCTCCAACGTGTGAGAAAAATCAGTTTGTTCCCTGCTATTTACCATATGAGCTCAAGGGAATTACTTCATCAAAAGAGGCAGCACAATCTTCCCCTCTGGATACGAGCTCAACAATGCAATGATGGCTAATTAACACACGAATTAAACATCCTTGGTCTCTCATAGCCCAACCCATTTCACCCATCTGAAAACACGGCCAACTCTGAAGGGCAACTCATAGTCTTTCGTGACAGCTGGTTCCCTCCTTGCTGCCTCTGTTTCAGACCATACATACACCCCACGCTCTTGCCGACTGCCAGGCACAGTGTTGTCCAGAATGACAGCCACAAGAAATGCAATCATCATATGTAAGGATAGTAATGTGTTCAAAAAGTAGTTCAACTGCAAAGACAACACATTTACCAAAATTTATTATGTAAATGCTCCAATTCAAAAATTCAACCATGGTATATTTGGAGAGTATGTTTGCATTGTTTTGACCATAGGTCTCTTTTGAGACTTCCAATAGAACTGAGTTGAAATTAATATGAAGTTGAAAGCCCCATGTGAAGAAAATGAAATGCTGGATGGAAAATCATACGAGAAAACATCTAAGTTTCATAAAATGTCAAGTTAAAAGAAAGCAATTAAATGAATCTTTTAAGATTAACACCTAAAAAGATTGTATAAGCATCTATCAAAACAATCTTACTTTGGTTCTCCAGCAATTATGAAAAAGCATGTTTTGACTGGTGACAAATTCAGAGATTGGTTAAATTGAAAAGATAATGTTAATAAATATAGAAGTGCAAGTGAACAAGAGACGTACCCCTCCATATTTACTGCGGAATGGTCCATGAGAGGCAACAATATAAGGTTGAAAATAACTTGGAACGGACAAGTTACCATTTGGGGAGATGCCATACTGCTGGAAGTAGGCTGGCACTGAAAGTGAAAAAAATAAAGATAGCCCTACTATGATGATATTCCGAGAGCTTCCAGCCTCACTATATCGTAGATTTGAGAGTCCAAGAGCTGCAAGCATTGCCCACATGAAGCAAAGGAGAGCAGCAACCATTACTACAGGAATTGAAGCAATAAACCCTCCAACTTTACCTGTATATAATGGAAATATGATTAGGTAGAAATATAGAATGACAGTAATAGAACAAGATAAGAAACATGGTCTCACACTACGTTATTTCCTCATTCTATTAGTAAAGATGTTGAAGCAATAAAACTAGATGTTGCACACCAAGATTTAAAATTCAGAGAACATTGGAAATGTTATTAAGAGTCAACCATGGACAAAAGGCATATTTCACATATGTAGCCAATTTTAAATGCCAAAAAAAGAATTCTGGAGGTTCTCTAGTAAAAATGAAAAAACAATAGCATTGTTTGCCTTCTTTCAGTGATTACATATTTTGTAGCATTTTGAAAGTATGGCACGAATGCAACAGTTGGCAATTATGCTTCAGCCTAAATCTACAATAAGTGCATTTCATCAGCCTAATTAACCAAAATGACACTATCCTAAGCCATGCAAATTGCTTCAACAGCCAGGACACATTGCTGCTACTTGCTTCAGTATAAGTAAGAGTCCATGCAATAGTTGAAGCTGAAATCACAGAAGCAACAAAGATCTTTTTTACCTTATTACTTTTCTAACAAGTAAAAACTGTGTTAAGCAAGACCAGAGCTTATACAACAACCAAGCTAGTTGGGGCTACAAGGATCCATTTCTTCTGTTCTACTTGGTTTTGCCTTACTTCTTTAGACAGACTTAGCATGGATAGATCTTTCCATATCACTTACTCCCAAGACTAGAGTGTACAAAACATAAATACATGTATTCTGACTCATAACTGTACATGTATTCCACATAGTTATTAAAGGCGCAAGGCGCACTAAGGCGCTAAGGGGTCCTAGGGCCTAGGCGCAAGGCACAGGCGCGCGCCTGAGCGATATGAGGCTCAAAAAGATGGAATTTTAATAAAATTTCAATATGAATGCCTAATTCATAATAAACTCAACATATTAGTAATATGTGATTGTTAAATTAAGTAGACACAAGTTAATGATATCCAAAGTTAATTTAAAGTTTATAATCTAATAAGCAACAAAAAAACACACACACGCACAAAAGAAGATCATGTATTTCTAAATTATAAACAATTTAATTCATTATTTAAACATTTTTAGACTTGTATTTAAGCTTGTCCATATCAAGCTAATATAATAACTCATATAGACAGATTTTAAAACCTCAAGAAATCATAATAAATATTTACCTAATACTGTTGTGTCTTTTAGAAAGTTAAACTTAGAAAAGTAAATGGTAGAGAGGATCAATGACTGGAAACAAAATATGTGAAAGATAACCCAAATTAAGGCAAGAGATATAACCTATCAAGGTAAGAGAAAAGATGTTTGGGGTGAATGAATGCCAAGAATGGAAAGATTGACCATGATTTTGAGCCAACTATTCTCTTTTTCTTTTTCCTTTTTGTTTGTTGGATCAACTTCTTCTTGCCCTAATTCCTTTTTTTATCCTTTTTCCTTTTATTGAAAAAATTGAGTGTGATTAGACCTATCATAAGTTATTTTCAAATTTAAATCAATTGTTCCAATTATTCCACACTTTATTTTAAAAAAAAAATACAAATAAAAATAATATAAGGATTTTGTTACAAAGGCGCGCCCGTAAGGCGCCTTGCCTGAGGCTCAAGGCGCGCGCCTTTGTGACATCGCCCGCCTTTGGCAAATTAAGGCGCAAGGGGATGAGCCTGGTGCGCCCTACTATGGTTCCGACTCATCACTTGCTTTCCTTTAATCTTTAAAACCCTCCGTCAAATAGGTACAGCAATCTTGCACGATATGTTTGCAGTTGCACAGTAGGGAATAGTAAACCAAAATAATATTTTCCTCATGGAAGGGAAATGCAGCGTAAGAATCTCAACATATGTAAGCATTAAATTATAAAAGCAGGACCAAAATTTCAGACAATACTGAACCCCAAATGAACCATAAAGAAATCACCCGTGTAGTCATTATGAGCTGACTCTTCCTTAAAAGTCTCTCAGAAACACAACGAAAGAAACAAGCCGACCATCAATGGTTATTCAACCTATGTATACAAAAACTTACAATTACTACATTATAAAGATCATATTGTGCTAGTTATGTCTTTGACCAACAATGGAAACAGATCTCAAGTAGTAATGCTATAATCAATTCTCTCTTAAAAACATGATAAACACTTACCTATAAGGGACAAGAGAATCAGAACACATGCACCTAATTCAACAGCTCTGCGGCTTCCCATTTTAGTCACAGCAATAGTGTGCACATTCTCAGTTAGAGTTGTAGAGCCAGTTCCAGTACCCCAAAGACCAGCCAAGACACTAGAAAGTCCTTCAAGGCCAATCCCTCGACTGAGAACACCTGGGGTTGGAGGTCTAGACGCCACCAACAAAGATGATGCATGATATGAGCCAACCTAGTTTCAAAACCAAATAAAAATCAGGAAGAGCCATCTAACTTTACCTAGTACATCACATTAGCAACTTGGAAAAAAAAATTTCAACCATTTCTTTTGGTAACTTTAACACACACACACACACACACACACACACACACACACACACAAATGCATCAATAACTATGAAAAATCAATTTTTTTTTCCAAATCCAATGGTAAAAACAGTCATCACTTTTGTAATCTTGAGATGATCTACAAATTAGTTTATCCAAACACCACTACTAGAGAACGTCAAGAAGTGGGAAAGCATTAATGAATCAATCGATTCAGAAACTCAAGTTATGAAAGTCACAGCTTGTAATATTTTAAATTCATAATCAAGTGTAGCTTTTAATAAACATTAGTTCATATAAAAATTTTAGAGTACATGTAGATGAATAAAGTACAGGTGAATCTTATTAAAAGAGTTATAGCCCACATTTGTCATGAAAATAAAATCATGCAATGTATGAATATTATTAAGATCATCTCTGAAGCCCAATGTATTATAGATGTCACCATAAGAAGATTTAACATAACCATTAACAAGGAACTAACCGAATCAACAGATGCAATAATGGACACCACACACATAACAAGGGCCATTTTCCACTCAAAGACAGGAGTGCCCCATTGTAAGGGATAAGGAAATCTAAACCATGGAGAAGATTTCAATGCATGAGAACTATCAACTCGGCAGTGCTTCATCCTGGAAACATGCTTTCTGCAGTGATCAGATACAATATTTGATGCAGGAATATTTGGATCGCAGCCTTTGTAACTATAGGCTCCTGCTTCAGTCAGAAGGAAAGCAGCCGCCCATGTGATTGCTAGACCCAATGGAACCTGGCAATGAAAAGAGACAGCAACCTTACATTCTAACGAGTACAGACACACACAATACCATAAGCAAGCAACAACTCTAAAAGCTTAAATTCTTAGACATGCAACATTCCATAGGTGTATTAGACAGGTGACTTTTCACCCAGCTGTCCTATTAAACAATGTTAAATCTCTGTATGGGTTTGCACTTAGGCTTCACCTGGAAGTTCATTTAGTTTATTAGACATGCAACATTCCATCGGTGTATTAGACAGGTGACTTTTCACCCTGCTGTCCTATTAAACAATGTTAATCTCTATATGGGTTTGCACTTAGGCTTCACCTGCAAGTTCATTTAGCTTATTTCAGTTCAATTGTTCAATAGGTCATTTACATTTTTTTTTAACCTATAAGTGAAAATGGGCGTCAAGAGGGGAGTCTCATGTTGATTGTGAAAAAGGATCTGACATCATTAGTCCATAAGTCACATGAGTTTTTCTAATTAATAGCATAGATTTTTAGTTAGCTGCAAGTTCAAGTAGCAATAATAGAATATATAATGGAAAAACAACAATTAAAAAGAGGTTTGGTCTGTGCCTAAAGGGGAGAGGGAGAGCAAAGCAGCAACAACAAAAAAACATAATGATTGAAACATAGATTTGTCAATGTAGACTTACCGCATAAATGAGAAATACACGATGACCAAAAACAGATATCTTGCGAAGGTACTGCAGAAAGTATGAAACAACATTTTAGATTTTAGATGTTCTGGCGACAACTAAATTTGTTTTATCTTTAACAGGTGAAGAGACAACAAAGAATATAGTATTTTCAGCAATAAGAAATTCCAAAAGAAACAAGCTCCCAGTACTGAAAGTAAACTCAGGCTTAGTTCACCAAACTTACAAGAGAAAAAATAATAACCAATAATATCTGCACCACACCAATCTCAAGACAGGTACCAACTAGCGGAAAACCATAACTATAAAATGAAAGTCCAACGGCAGCAATAGTTGGGGCAACAACCACTGGATTGATCAACCTGAAAAGGTAAGAAATGAGCTGAGTTGAGTTATTGGGCATGTTCTGGAAAAGGCCTGACAAACAGCACATCACATTATTTGCATCACAATGTTTCATTAGTGGAACATGCAGAAACTATAGTGAGTTCACCAAATCCACAACTTCAAGATAAGAGGCTACAAATGAACACAAACAATAGCATAAGCATTTTATTGAAAATTATATTTATAATATTTCTTTCTCTAACATCTGCACCAGACTTGAAGGATTTTGATATTAAAAAGGGAAAAAAAGGGATGGAGGATTTTGATATTAAAGAGGGAAAAAAAGGGATGGAGGAGGGAGGGGATGGAAATCATATGGACAATAAGTTCCTCCAATAAGGGTGCTTCATCTCAAAATTATAAAACCACAGAAATAAAATGAGATTTAAGCAATCATTTTTTATGTAATTAGATGCTAATTTATGGAACATGAGCGAAGACGCAGTCCTCATACAAGAAAGGAAAACCAAGTTATTTCATCAGCTCATCCAACAAGCACAATAAAATAATTTTATAGAGTCAATATACGTATTGTGGCATGCAGCCAATTAAATAGCTCAGAATCCCAATTTAAACAAGATTACAAATTTGGCCACATGCTAACAATCCAGCAAAGCAGGCTCATAACTTCTAAAAAAATAAAAAAATGAAATGAATTTTTCATAATATTTACTTATTTTGATGTTCATCCAAACTATTTTGACATAAAACTGGTAAGCCTTATTCAACACACAAGTACTAGTATCAATTTATCATAGTTAACACACTGCTTCATTTTTGTTCGCATTAAAAGTTTACCATACAGTCTTCTATTAGATGAAATTTTTAACCCATCAATCCTCCCTCTACACCCAAAAAACAGAACTTGAAGTAGGATGAATTTTAAGAGTTAGGTTGACTACAAAATAACTTAATACAGGTTCTTGTGAACAACACTTAATAGTGGATGACCCTTGCAACCTTAAGGAAGCAAACCTCCAGCCCAACCAACTGAGCTTTCCACGTGGATAAACTTCCAGAATAACTAATTTATCTAGTAATAGTTATAATACAGACCCAATCCCACAATATCAAATATCTGGAAAGGCATCCCTTGCGTACAAAAACCACATGAAGTGGATTACATCCCTTCAGTAAGAAACAGCTTAACCACCAACATAGATGTCTGGACAAACCAAGAGATGCATCTTATGAACTTCCCCATTTTTAAACTGCTAATAATAAAGCTCTGATTAGAGAAGATGGGTAGTTCTCATAGATAGGATATAAATTATCTTCTAATTAATGACACCTCTCTGTTAAGTACTAAAGCTAGCCTATTAAACTAGCAGTCATAGGGGAGAGAGCCTAAGTCCTTTGGGACACTGGATCCTAACATACCACCACACTTTTACAACCTACATCCTCAGCAGCTTACTCTATCAACACTAGCTTGACCCTTCCACAAAGCTGCCATTAATTTTAATTTGGTATCTAGGTACCCTACTTTCAAAGTGTTGGGGTTGTTTATGGTACCAATTGCTCTGAAACTTGAGAGAACCATACCTCAAAAAATAGCTATTTGGGGGAGAAAGACTAAGGCCTTATCTACCCATATAAAGTTCCCCATATACCCAATGTGGAACATTGGATTGCAACACCCTTATTGCTGAGTCTCAAGTGTCAATGAAAATAAATTAACAATAATAATCTTAGATAATGCATGTTAAAGATGATATGTACTTAATTAGCACCAAATTATGGCTGGTGCTACCCAATAGATAATTTGTCCTGTGTGAATAACAAACAGCAAACTGATTCCCATTTTGTTTGAGCAATTAATGTTGCAATATAACTATTGAGTCTCCTCATGCAATCTGTTTACAGATTTGGACTTTATAAACAGAATACAAAAATGCAGAGGTAACCTAGTATGTGTGCGCGTGCCTATGTGTGTAGTGGGGTAACTGGGGTTAGGGGCGAGAGTGAGATAACAAATTTCAAAAATTGCATGGTATAGATGTTAAAGTCATACCTCAAAAATATTGACATCAATCCACTATATCCTATTAATGCTTGGAAAGCTGAACCAATAATTATAGCCCCCTGTAGCTTCTTCATAATATGTTTGAAATTCTGCCACAGTAAATAATTGTTAGAAATCTTGTTAAAAGTCGGACATGGAAGAACAAATTTTCATAAGAATCAAACCAATTGTAAAACCATCTTGACTTTGCTCAAATATAATTTCTGATTTCATAATCTTAATCAGAAAAATAGTTCCATTACAATTGATTTAGATATTCATGAAAGATTCAATCTCTAATCAAGGATATAAGTTGGTTTTATGCCTAAAGTCTTTCTTTCTTCAATCATAATGTTAACCTCAGAATGTTTGGAAATTCCGATAACACTTTTTTAGATCATAACCAACTCTTTGTTTCCATATATGGTTTAGAAATTCAAACAGCTAATTAGAAAAAAAATTTACCAACAAATTTATCAAAAATTAAAAAAGGACAAGTACACTCACTAGCAAACCGATATGACAAGCTATCAACGCACCACATTTTACCACCTTCCAGTTTTACAAGTCATTCAATGAGCTTACTCCAAGAATTCAAGAAGAATTGTTTGTAGGACATCCATATTTGAGGTACAAAATAACTTATGATTCAGTTAATCGAATTCATAAATTGATATTTATCTATTTATGGAATACATCAATATCACCTGAGAACCCTAAATATTAAGTTCAAAGATGGTAAACTTAAACCAAGCAAACTCAATCAAATTATATGGAAAACACCAGCAGGCTGTTTGCCATATTGATTGTCCCATATTTTATATCTTTCAAATTAAAATACTTGTGAATTTGTATTTTTTATATCATACATCAGCTTAATGCAGATATCTGTGTGTTGGCATGGAAACTATAACACGCACAATAATAGAAGCTCGTCTTTTTATCCACTAGCATGGTGACAAAGAAACACAATTGCTAAATTATATATTTAACCAAACCTGTGAAAAGGGAACATACATTTCCACTTAGTCCTTGGAACTCTGAGGAATTTATTATTGCTAATGCTGGGGCAAGGAAAACAAATGACGGGCCTTGTATCAAAGGCAACCTTGATCCAAAGGATGTATGCAGAAGTGTGGTCACTCCTGAAACAAATAGCACTGTTGACACCACCATCGAAGTATCCTCCTACACAAACTAGGTCAAATCAGATCAAGCTATTACAATATTCTCAACTGGAAAATGAATATCACAAAGGATTTAAGGGAAAATAATTCACAACTACTCACATAAGAGCCCCCCATTGCAGGAACTATGACGAGAGGAATGAGAATCAATGAACCTAATATCGAAAGGTAATGCTGGAATCCATATAGACCAATGGGAACTGAAACATTATGTAACAAAGATAAGCCAATTATCAAAAAAAAAAAAAAAAAGTGAAAAACACATTTTTTTAACCTTAAAATTTTTAGTTGTGTGCCAGTAAACAAGTAAACAACAATTCTAACAATAAACAGAACCCTTCCGAATTGCCAACATATCCAACAAGAAAAATGCATTATTGTCATATGTCAGCATCTAGTCATCATAAATAAAGAAAACTGATTTTGATGACAAGTAAAATAAAAGAAAAGAATAATTAGTATCTCTCAACATATCACTATCATCAATAAACTGAAAAAAAAAAATCTTCCATACATCATACAGCAAGCAAGCATCACCCTTTCTTGCAAATTAAAAATTGTTCACTCCCACGATGCCTTAAGAACAGGTCAAACTCCAAACTTTACAACAAACGAACATGACCAGTTTAAAATATTAATAAAAATCAATACAAAACTCAATTGTTTTACCCTCAAACAGCATGATATGCACCTAAAGATTAGTAAAACTTATAAATTCATACAAATCAGTTCTTCAAATTACCAGTAAAAACATAAATCTTTTCCCGCCTCTCTCAAACACCAAAATCAAACATAGTAACCAATCAAAAAAATTCATAACTTACCAAGTCCAGGTGTGTCTCTTAGTTCATACTTCATATGAGAATGCCTTCCCACAAGCCCATCATCCTCCACAGTCTGTGGCAACACATCAACTACATCCTCATTCCTCGCAGCTCTTCTCGTACTATCCGTAGTCTGTCCAACCGCACCCTGCCCATTAGCTCCATGACCCGACTCTTTCTTAGGAACCCCACCACCATCAGAGTCCCTCCTCCTCTTCACCGTCTGATCTTTATTCTCAGCTGGCACTCCGGTTACAGTACCATTAACTGCAGCCGGCGATGGAGTGGTTGTGGTCGTTGTCGTTGTTGTGGGTGCTGGCCTGACCCGACCCGCTTCAAGATCCGGCTGGTTATCAGTCTGTTCTCTGGGTTTAGGGGGGAGGGAAATCTGCCCAGAATCACTAGCATTGGTCTCTCCAGAAAACTTGGGTCGGAACCCAGTTTTCTTAGCCCAAGAAGAAGGCGGCATTGGGGATGATTCAGGCGCAGGAGGCCATTGACCAGGCTTAAGACGGGTTTTGGGATTAGAGTTAGACATTTTTATAGAGTTTAATTGCTAAAAATCTCTTGGAAGTACATAATAACCCAAATGCAGAGTAGATCTGAGGAGTGTAATTAGGGTTTTGTGTGAGCTTTTAGGGTTTTTGGAGAGATAAAGGAGCAGTCTTTTTAGAGAGAGAAACAATGAAGAAGCTAGTTTTAAGCTTTAGAAGAAGAAGAGTGTGAGAGTGAGTGAGTCAGAGAGAGAATTTTAGAGAGAGAAAGAAACAAAAAGATCACAATTGAGAGACAGCTCAGAGAGAGAGAAAACAATGGTCATGGATGAGCTAAAACCGCGTTTCCTATTTATTTATTATTATTTTTTTTTTTATTATTTAGATTTTTTTGTTGGATTTTTTTAAATTTTTAGTATTGAAAATTAAAAAAAAAATATTTTTTTTTTGCGAGATAATCGGAATTATGTAATAAAATTATTAAAATGTTTGCTTTATTAACGTCTAGTTAGTTAGATGTTGATGGATAATTACAAAATAGATTAATGTTTTTTCTAAGACATTACGTTTAATTATGTTTTAGACTTTAGAGGCATGCAAATATGTTTTAATCGCATTTGTCCGTTACTAGACACAATTTTTTATTATTATTATTATTACTATTTATTAATTTTTTTAATGAATACCCTATTATCTCAAATAGATAATGATAATTTTATTCATTACAATATTCATCAATTTGTCAATAATATTAATTTAGTACGTATTTTCATTGATATATTAAAAAATTAATTGAAAAAAATTTGATTTATTAATAGGTGAATTTGCTTTTTTTTTTTTTATTGATGAGATTTGATTCTAATACTAGCACTTACAAAATAATTTTTTAAATTTATAAATTAAAAACTAGATGTACTATTAAACTCACTCATAATAGAACTTAATTTCAGTTAACGTGTAAGTTGATTTAAAAATGTTTTAATATAAAATATAAATTTTTAAAATTTAAACTCTTAATTTTATGTGTCACAAGATAAAAATGAGATATTTGATAATATTTTAAAAAATATGTTTAATAATTTTTTTTTAATTTTTTGTATCTAAAAGTAAGTATAAACAAATCAATTTATATAGACAATACTATGAAAATCGTTGATTAAATATTTATCTTGTTATATTTTCAATTTACCTTCAAATGCAAATAGTTTATTAATGGCATGCAAAATTCATGAGATATTTTGATAACATTTCAATCAACCTTTCTAAAATATTTATCGAACTAAAAATTCACATATTTGTTCACTTATTTGATCACATCTACCTTTTTAATCACATGTTATTAGTTTTACCTGTAATCGTTATGTATGATTTATAAATATTAATTATATTATCGTCTAATAATTATACATAAACTAATTTATATTTTTCATCAATGCTCTTTAGTTGTTGTATCTTATAAAAATGACCTAACATGTCTCATATCTTATAAGACTAGGAGTTCCATGATGATTAAAATAGTAACTAACATGTCTTGCAAATTCTTTATTCTTGTAATTAAAAAAAAAATGTCTAAAATGTTTAAATAATATATATGTTATGGTAAATATATCAAAAGTTTGTCAAGGAAAATACTTGGTTATTGATATTAATTAAAATTTACTGTATATGATAAAGTAAAATATGTAAAAATTATCAATATATTACAAAACCCAAAACCCTAATTAAATTTAAAAAATATATATATAAATTTTTTAAAGAAGGAAAGTCTGTTTAACTTTTTGACCTTTTAGCAATAAATTAAAAAACTTTTCATAGTTAAATAAATGGAAAGAGGATTGTGTATAGCAATTGAAAGATTGCCTTATCTTATGGCTGTTTTATATGGGCGGTGAAGTCCAACATAGTTTTCTGGTGACAAAAGTAAATAAAAAGGTCTCACAGAAATGGACATGAGATTGCAAATCTTTCATTTTTTTGCATTAAATATTAGATGTGAAAGAGTGACTTTGAATTTCCTTGAAATTGACATTAATCAAAGTTTTGCTCCTTATCCCTTCTACCACAAGGAAAAGGAAAATCATGAGGAATTTATCTTATTGGGCAGTACAAAATAATTGTGGAAAACAATATGCTAATGAATCAAGAAAGAACTAATTTTGAAACAACAAATAAAATTATAGAACGAATGTACCAAATTGTAGACTAGTCGCAGACTAGATCACTCTGTTCAAGACGATTCGCGGCTTTGCCCTAAAATTTGTGCAAGCAAAAAATTATCCGTCGCCCCCAGGATAAAACAATCTAAAATAGTATTCTCTGTATGTTCTTCCTTTGCACAGAAAAGAAAAACAGTAGCAATACTCAAAAAATCTGTGCTCAGTATGCAGGTAATTAAAAAAAAATTTATATATTTCGAAAAGAAGAGCAACAAAATTATATCTCTTCTGATAACGAAAAAAAATTTTTTGATTAGAAAAAATGGGAAGAAAATCTCATAATATGTGGAGAAAAAAATCTGAAAATAATGGGAGAGAAAAAATCGTGAGGAAAAGTTAAAAAAATATATGGCGAGTGGATTCTTAAAACATAAAATATTTTTTAAATGAAAATTCAAGTAAATTTTCTGTAAAAAAATAATAATAATAATGGACCCTCACACCATACTCGGACTCGGCTCGGCAGCACGTGCGTGTCGTGTTATCTACGTCCCCTCCCTTCTACAAAATTGGGTATCTCTTGGGGCCCAAACTTATAATTTGAGACACCTCTATATATGTACAATAAAAAGGTTATCTCTAAGTAATGTAGAATAAGAATTTATAGAGGGTAATTACAACCGATGTTAAAAATTCAAATACACTTTCAACAATAATTTGTCATAAAAAAAAATTCAGTTTGTTAAAACTTCTTTTTTTATATTTGTTATTGAATTATAAGAAAACAAATATATTTTATCAGATCAATAGATTAATAAATATATTTGAGTGACTTTATTATATATTTTTACGATTTTAATTAATTAATCTGTAAACATTTGCAAAATATTATTTTTTTTAAATATATTAGAAACCCTTTGATCATAACAAAATTTTAAATCTATTATATTTTTTATTGTATGTTTATACATGAGAAAATGCAAAAAAATATTTTTTTAAGAAAAATGCAGATTAAATATGTAAATTCGACTCAATTTGATATATTAGATCATCTGAATTTAAGCTTAATTTAATTTAGTTAAATAAAATTTAAATATTTTATGAATGAGTTATTCATAACTTGATTATTGATTCATACAGTGGGATGATTGCTTAAAGTTGGATTTGTGAGGATAGTATTTATAAATCTTAATAAGTAATTCATAAATGCATAAATCAAACGTGAAAATAAAATTTTAAATTCATCTAAAGGCAATTTAATTTTGATAGTGGACATATAAGTTGAATACCTCTATTTTTTTTTTCTCTCATTTGCAAGAAAATTTAATTAGAGGTGTATTCCATGTTGTTTTTCTTAGAATTTGTGTTCATTTTAATTCAACAAATTTGATAATGCTTACAAACCTATCACTAATTAACCATATTGTTATCTGTAAAATCCTGTTATTTAATGAAATTTCCACATAAATGATAAAGACAACACCCCCTTCCCACACCCACCCACACGACCGCCCCCTCTCTTATAAATTTATGCATTAATTAAATTCAGTCCCACTTGCATAAACTTAGGATCAATGGTGATTGACTCCATATAAAGCCAAGACTCAACCTAAATGCACTAATTAGTTTAAATTGTATTAAAAAAATGTAAATTAATGTGATTTGAACATATCATATAGTAATAATTAAGTAAATAATTATTATTCTTATTTTACATTATAAATTATATCAAAATATTGTATAATTACTTTTATTTTATCATAAGTAATTGTATCATTTGAAATTATCTTATAAATTAATACTCAAAATATCATTAATTGCTATGATCATTTAATTGCTGAATAAAACTGTTTATAGCAATAAAATGTTATTTAATATTTTGAAACAAAAAGTTAATAAATTAATAATGATGACAAAAAAAGTTTCATGGGTATGATATGATCAAGCAAGTGGGTAGGTTTTCAACTAATTTCAACTAAGGACAGAAGTATATGTTAATGCAATATTTGCAATAGATTTTAGGGATTTAAGTTTGATGTTAACTTATCATCATAAAAATTTAATTGTGTCCTTTCATATTTACTTAGATGCATCCATATAATTCCAGCTAATAACATGACTTGGGAGAAATTTCCATTTCAATTTATCATTTATATCTAAATCTATATATTTATTTTAAAGTCAAAACATACGAGAATATGAAAAATAATCATATATTGAGCCATGTCATCTACTTTTTTAAAATAATTCTAAAAAAACCAATTTTTATAAATTGAAATTTAATATTTATTTATAAAAAATAGTAAAAAGAAAACTTAATATTTATAAAATTATTAATTTTCTTATATATACATAAAATAAAAAAATTACTTATAAAAATAAAAAATACGTGGTTATATATATATAATTAAAATATTAAAATATTTTATGATTAATTAACCGTTAGCCACTCACAAATAATTGTGATTATGTCCACAGATATATCGTACGTAACAATTTCACATTAACATTCCGTTTGATTTAGTTCAATTTCATAAATTTTTGTGATATTCATTTGCAATTGCAAATTTTTATATTTTGGTTTACAAAAATATGTTCATTTTAATTTGTGGAATTCAATTTTATGAAATTGAATATAACTAACTTAAATTCCATCAAATTTGATAGGATTTGCAAATGATTTTCGCAAAACTTACTAAAAAAATTATTGAGAAAATTACTCTTTCTTTTATTTTCTCTCTTTTTTTATGAAGGGTACTTCATAAGATGCAAATGAATTATTATTTTAAAATTGTACCAAATATAATTATGTGAAATTTAATATTTTTAGTCTTTGCTTACCAAATATGATAATTTATTTTTAAATAAATTATACATAAAATTTATTTATAAATGAATTCTATATTTTTTTGTTGATTTGAACCAAATGGCCTCTAAATTGAAATTATTTTATGATAAAAGTGATATTTTTGAAAAAATAATTTGACTGAATTGATTGTTTTAAAATTTTTATATATTTTTTTCAAAATTTTAATTATATAACTCATCGAAAAACATTCTTTAGTTATATGGCAGATAAAAAATAAATAAGATAATATCACATGTTATTTTTTTTTTACATATTAAATTTATCATTAAATCATATTAAAAGTAATTAAATAAATTACTTGCAAAATTAAATAATTTGCGAAAATGAAAAAAAAAATATCATGATTTGATTCATCCAGTGATTATTTGTTTAATTATATTTTGCCAAAAAAAAAAAAAGGAAATTATCATTCAACTGTTGGAAAGATAAGCTCAAATGCATGGATGATAGCAAGTGGGAGATGTTGAAATAGATTAAAAATCCATGATGGGTTCACCCCACAAAAAACAATTGATGATCAAATCAGAAATTTTAAAAATAAATAAATATATATATATATATATATATATATATATAAATGAAAAGAAGGTTTGCTAGCTGGTTTTGATGGTACAAGCTTAATATTGATTCCACGGTGAAAGCAACGGCTAGTTTTGGCTTCAATAGGAAGGCAATGAGCCAATTGACTTGAGCAAAAGCACAATTAGAAAAAATAGAAATAATGTTTTGCCAAGGACCCAACTAGCCGTTTGGGTTTGAAAGTGATAGGGTTAAATGTCCCTACCATATCTAACTAGCAAAAGCTCATAACAGTTGCTGCTTTGCTGTATTTCATCATCATTGTGCTCTCTAGCCATAGCCTATACATAACATATACAATTAGACCTATTTGGGTCGGACTGCTGGTCGCAATTTTTTCGGTTAATGGGTTTATATATAATTATATTATTGAATTTTATCTATAAATTTTTAATTGAATGGCGTTCAAGTTATTTTCAAAGTTGAGAAATCTCAAGTTTAAATTTCAATTAGAATTATATATATGTTGAATGAATAAAATGTTTTTATAATTTTGTTCAAGCATTTTAACTTTTCATTTTTATTAATTTGTAATAAAGTGACATTGTAATTTGACAAAAAAAAAATAATAAAGTAACATTGTGAATTAATTTTTTGTGTATTACGCTAAATATAATTTTTAGATGAAAATGCAGTTATATGCTAAGACTAAATGATTTAAAAGGAACAAAAAAAAAAAAAATCCTTTGTGGTTTGACTTATTCAAACTTTAATTAAATATTTTAGGAGAAAGTAAAATAATTCACAAGTTGAATTAATCTTTGAATTTTGGATACATTTTTATTTCATTTATAATATTTAATTTAATTAACTAATTCATTCTTATTTTTCTTGAAAAATTAGCTAAAAAATCCCTTAATTTTAATTCATTTTGGTCATTTCATCCCTTTTTCCCCCTTTTTGCATATTTTGTTCAAAAAATTAATATCCAAAATACTCCCTTTTATTTTCTTTCCCTTCTGTTTCTTTCCCACATTTGAGCAAATTATTTTCAACCATTTATAGTGAGAACAACATCATTCTCGCGACCTTTGGGAGTGGCAGAAGGCGTTTTCGATCATTGATTCACTGTTCAGCAATCTTTGCCAGCGAGTTCCATTAGTGCCGTTATCGTCAGCGGATCCATTGCTCAAGTTACTCTAGTCTCCTTCCTCGGCATCAGTAAGTGATGGTGTTATTTTATTTTTTATTTTTGCCAAACTTGATGTTATTTTATTGGTGACTACAATAATTATTAAATTTTTAATATAAATTTAGAAAAACTACTCTCCAATACTGATTATTAAAGTTAAGAGTCAACTTATGAATTAATCATTTAATATTTTTATATTTAATTAATATGAGATATTTTAATATTCCTATTAAGTGACAATGAAAATATTCAAAATTATAACTTGAAATAATTAAAACCGAACAATATATAAAGTAATTAGGTATTTTAAGTAAACTAGACTAACCAGTAAGATAATTAACTGTTTTGGATAAGCCAGACCAATCAGAAAGATAATTGAGTAAATCAAACTAACCGATTTGACTAAGCAACATTGTAATTAAATATTTTGAATAAATTAGCATCAAAATAATTAGGTACTTAAGGTAAATCAAAACAAGTAGTAAGATAGTTAAGACTTAGTTACTTGAGTAAATATCATTATCATGCTTTCATATCATATTAAAATTTTAATATATTTTTAAAAAATTAATTTTAAAAATTACATATTAAATTTACAGAATTTATTATTTTTATATTTAATTAAAACAAGGTATGTTAACAATAATATCAACTAAACATCTTGCAATGAAAGTCGTTGAAAAGCAGCCGTCATATTCACGAAAAATAGACTGGATAGCACGAGAGCCTAAGGATACTATAATATATATATATATATATATATATATATATATATATATATATACACTTCTTTCTTTCCTTGTCAGTTCATAATTTTTTTATTAATTGTTGCAACTTTTGTGTTATTGAGATTAATTAAAATTAGATGTAACTCATCAATAATTTCTATCATATTATATATATGATGGTATAGGCATTTGATCGGTTGATGACAAAATTTAATTTTATTAAATTTTTATTTGATTTGTAGGAAAGTAAAGTAAACAGAACTTTTTTATTTTTATTTTCATGGATATTCTAGTTATTTCATATAAAATTTAACAGAAAAAATATAAAAAATAAACGGAAGGATTGAAATATTAGATATAATCAAAATATAGTGATTTTTTAGTTATTTTCTCAGTTAATTAATTAGATCAAATTTTAATAATAAAATAGTAATTTGCCCTTGAAATTTTTAATTTTTTCAAAATTTTCATGCTTTCAAAAAATTAAAAACAATCATATTTAGTTAGTAAACTAAAATAAAAATTTATTTACTAATTATAAATATATTTTTATTCAACATTTGATACAATCTTTGGAGGAAAAAAATTACTATTGATTGCGTTGTGTCCTATTAACCTCTTTAACTAGGCTTTATTTTTTAAAATAATTGTACCATCCCACCCAAACAACATTGGGCTTTGTATACTAAAAAAGCTTGTGTAAAGCTAAGGCTTTCCCTCAAGCCTTAGAATCCGTGGGTTATGTACCCAATTTTGGAGTGTGACAAAATATGAAAATCCTCTTCCGTTTATAGGTCACAGTGATATTAATATAATATAATAAAATTAATTTTTAATATAATTTTATATTAAAAATTTATTTGATTATATTACATTATATCTTATTATAATTTATCAAATGCACCCGTTTGATAGATTGTAAGGAGACGTAATGTAATGTAATCAAATAAATTTTTAATATAAAATTATACTAAAAATTAATTTAATTATATTATATTGTATCTCATTACGGTCTACCAAATATATTTTAAATATTTTTATTTTTTTATTTACAAAAAAACCTTTCCATTTAATAGTAAAACTCTAGAGATCATCAAATAGAAAATTTTCAAGTTGGAAGAAGAACTTTTGAACCTCTCGATAATTAAAAAAAAAAAAATCTGTTCAATTCACTTAATAGACATAAATTTATGAAGCGTCTTAAGTAATTATAAATAAGATTAAACTGTAATAATATTGTGAAATAATTTTGAAAACATGTGTTTTTACTTCTTATTAATAATATATTGAATAGTGAAAATATTAAAATCTAAATTTATGAAAGCACAATAAAAATTAAAAATAAATAGAATTAAATATTCTAGTTGAGTAATAAAAAAAAAAATCCCTTAATAAGAGGTTATAAGCTTATAGCATTTTCTAAAAAATAAAATTGGAAAAAGTGGAAAAAAAAAAAAAAAAAGAAGGGAGAAGCATCTATTTACATTCCACGTGGCATGCGCATCGAAAAGAAGACTTATTTTCGGTGTAAGTAACAACACCCAAATAAAATCTTTTCTGTCTCTCTTAAACCCTAAAATCACCGTTCACAGCCCTGTGACGGCTTCGAGGAGCCAAACCCTAACTTGTAAGATTCCTCTCTCTCTCTCTCTCTCTCTCATTTTTTTTTTTTTTATTTGAGAATTTCATCTTTAATTCTATAGATATATTAATTTAGTATGGTGATTTGATTGATTATTTGTTTATTTATTGATTTGGTTGTTTTTTTTTTTTTTGCTGAGAAAACAGAGGAATAGTGTTAAAGATACAAATTTTGATTGATTGATTCTTGATTTATATTAGTATTTGGGCCTATAATTTGATTATTATGCCAGTTATGGAATTTGGGATTTTTGTTAAAATTCTACCAAAGATGAAATAGTTGTTTGCGTGTGCTGATTACCACTTCTCTGGTATATGCTATTTCGTTGTTTCTGATAACACTGTATTGCAACCATTTTGATTGAATTGCTGGGTTTGCATTTTCTTTTGCAATGTTGAAATTGGCCGTATCAATTCATCTAAAAACACTTACATTGTATATTGTTTTTTCTCTCCTTAGAAAATTGGGGGTTCTTTAAACTAGAAACACAATGAGATTGGAGAAATGTTGGTTCTGCTCATCCACTATCTACCCTGGTCATGGCATCCAGTTTGTCCGGAATGATGCAAAGGTAAGTGTTTTTATATCCATTATTTTGCTATACCTTACTGCAGGCATCTTGTTGCGATATATTTATGTGCTGTTGCATAAGTTTACATTGTGAAAAGTAAATTTTCGTAACTTAGGGTACATAATTCTTGTTGGGTGAATTTGAGATTGAATTAAAATTGTACCGATGCTTTGTAGAGGTAATTAATGACTGTCACTACGTAGTCTAGCTTGATTTGTTGGCTGAGGTCACAGTATAAGGCAGTTTCAGTTTATGTAATTAAATTTATAGTTTGAAAAGGATCAGTCATTGTACCTGATATTTTTCATGTCAGTTTGGGATGTGGTTTCACTTTGATTTTCTTAAATTCCACCACTGTATGTGATATGAATTGATTGTATTGTCTGCTTAGAATGCAATCTATACCAGATTATGAAAATAAAATTTTTGGGTATTGTATTTTATCAATAATTGTCTGTAGACTGTTTTAAGTTTGACTGATAAATTGCTTTTAGTCATAATTCAACTAGTCAAGAATGGATTAGATTATGGCTTGAAAGGAGTTCTGTTTCATAATTGTCACCTTCTTGTGGTGTATTCCACAGAGAATCTGTCACCTCTGTTACCAATTCAATCCAGAAAACCTCAGTTATTGCATAATTGATTCTTGTCACTCAAGCTTCTGATCACCGATCTTTCTGCAGATTTTTCGATTTTGTAGATCCAAATGCCACAAGAACTTTAAAATGAAGAGAAACCCACGCAAAGTAAAATGGACCAAGGCCTATAGGCGCTTGCATGGAAAGGACATGACACAGGTTAAGGGACTTTTTTTCTTTGCACTCTATTTTTCAGATGATCATTTGCATTTTATTATTATACATATTTTAAGGTTGAGAGAGAACTTAATGGATCTTATCATTATACATATTTTATGCCTTTTCTCCTGTGCTAATTTCTTTATTCCTTGTCCAGGATTCAACCTTTGAGTTTGAAAGAAAGAGAAATAGGCCTGAGAGATATGACAGGAATCTTGCTGAGAATACTCTGAAGGCCATTAAGAAGATTGATAAAGTCAGATCTGACAGGCAGGCCAAACACATTGATAAGAGGTTCATTCTCTCTCTCTCTCTCTCTCTCTTCATCATTGTTATGGAACAGTTAAAATATTTTTGATTCTATTAAAATCTATTGATAAATTGAAATCTTCGCAGGCTGAATGTCAACAAAACCAAGAAACGCAAGGAGGCTGCAAAGGAATTGGAGCAGAGTATCAATTTGATCAAAGCTCCCTCGGTACTCAAAGAAGAGCCATCTCTCACGTTACCCAAGATCAAGGTCAAGGTCTCTCAACAACAAGCAGAGGAAAGCCAAGCAATGGAGGAATGATTTTGTTAACTGGTTTAATGCGGTGTATTTGCGCTTTTATCATTTGGTCTTTCCCCCCACTTTTTTTTTGGGTTCCTCTCTTTCTTCTTTCTTCCTTTATTTTTTTTTCCATCTACTGGGAGGATTAGTTTCTGCGCATGTACTTGCAGTTTACTCGTTCTTTTTGTTTTATTTTTTTTTTTATATAGATCATGTAACAGAAGTTATGTGCTTCTTTTTCTCCTCTCTTTTCACAGACATGTGATGTTATTTCTGATACTTTTGTGGTTGGAAAATTTAGCTAATGAAATTACTATATATTGCTAATCTTGTGTTGGAAACCTTTCTCTTTGTTGTGGCAAATGTATTAAATTCATCTACAAAGAGCCAACCATTTTCTATGCCGAGTGTTTATACTAACATAGTGAGCTAATATGTTATTTATTCTGCGTGTATATATTAAGTCAATAGTATGTGTATAATAATAATTGTAAAAATAATAATTTATTAAAATATATATATAATAAATTATAATATAATATAATATAATATAATCAGATAAATTTTTAATATAATATTTATAATTAGCATGCATTTATAATAACAAACGGAGCACTATAGGAAAATTAAAAATTGTTGGCAGAGAAGATATTTTGGTTAATTTGTACACGTGTCATTCCTGTTATGCCTCTTATCATTCTTTTTTTTTTTTTTTGTTTTTTGCCAATGTATGCCTCTTATCATTCAAGTTAGATAGAAACAACGGTAACCACTAACTACTGAACAAACAAAAAAACGAAAACAAATTAGCGCCAAAACGAAAAAGGAAATTGCAGAAATTCCCCAAAACAATTGCAAATGTTTTCACTTTCACCCTCTCTTCCTTGTCATAATCGTCTTCTCTTCCGCCGTAAGAACTCCACCTCTCCCTTCACAGTCCACTCTTCTTCTAGCGTCCAAGAGATCCAAAAACCCCCACAAGACGCAGATTTGAGCTCCGAGCTTTACTCTTCGGCGCCGTTTCCTTCTATTAAAGCAGCGAAACGAGTGGTTTTGGTGCGGCATGGACAAAGCACGTGGAACGCTGAAGGAAGGATCCAAGGAAGCTCTAATTTCTCTGTTTTGACTAAGAAAGGCGAGGCTCAGGCTGAGACATCTCGCCAGATGCTTATTGACGATTCTTTTGATGTTTGCTTCAGCAGGTTTGATGGGAATGGAATTGCCGTTTTGTTTTGTTTTAATTTTATTTCTCGCAATCACTTTGTGATTTTTCTTTTTTAAATTTCAGCCCTTTGATTCGATCCAAACGAACAGCTGAAATCATTTGGGGATCTCGCAATGAGGAAATAATTACAGATTCTGATTTGAGAGAAATTGACCTCTATTCCTTTCAAGTAACTATTTTTTTTTAAGGGCTTGTTTGGTAGCAGATTCTAACTTTTAGCGTTTCATTTATAATTTTGTTTCAGTTATAGCTAGTTCTCAACTGCTAATCCAAACTCCTACTAAATGGTATTATTGTAATTTTGGGTTGCTCAGCTTTTTGTATGGATTTTTCACTATAGGGTCTCTTAAAGCATGAGGGGAAGTCGAAGTTCGGTGCAGCTTATCGTCAATGGCAGGTAGATGCTGCAAATTTCAACATTGATGGACATTACCCAGTGAGGGAATTGTGGGCTCGTGCTAGAAATTGTTGGAATCAAATCCTATCCCATGAAAGTAGGTCTGTTCTTGTGGTTGCTCACAATGCTGTTAATCAGGCTCTTGTTGCAACAGCTATTGGTACAATAAACTATTTCCATTCTCTGCTGTAATTTCAAGCTGAAATTATTAGAAATGTCCGTTTTGGATTTACTCTGTTTTATCTCTTTCAATGCTTTGTCTATGATCAGGACTGGGAACTGAGTATTTCAGGATTTTACTTCAGAGTAACTGTGGTGTAAGTGTGCTGGATTTCACCCCACGAGCTGAGGGTGGGTCACCCTATATATGTCTTAATCGTTTAAATCAGGTACTTGATAAAAATATAATAAACATTCTATTATTAACATATGGAAGTAAAGCAGCTGGTCATCAACTAGAATTTGATGTATTTTAAGCTTAGAACTGGATATAGTTGTTTATTTGCAGATCAACCAATTTTTGTTTCTCAGATTGGTTGTATAATTGTCATGTTGAATTGAGTTTACTTATTATTACTATTATTATTTTGAATACCTGCATTTGGAGAAGTCTATCATTTGAAAATGAAAGACAGTTCTGTAAATAATTTCTGAATCTATCTGGGATTTATGATTTTGCTTATTCAGGACTTTGTTAGAGGTTTATACTTCGAGCTAGCTCAATTGATTGAAATGCTTCATACAACCAAAATATTATGTGCTTAAATTAGGATTAAAGTTTTGATTTGTTGGCAGCAACTGCACGTAAACATAATAAGACTTGATTTTTTGCTCTCTTAAATTTCATTATAACATTGATGCAGACACCAAATTCGCCTGTTGCTGCTGGAAGTTCTGCAGGTAGAAAAACCAGTAAGCGAATCATACTTGTTTGTCATGGAACCTTACAGGGTGATGCAGAGGTTTGAAACCATCACTTGAAGTGTTCTGTTTGTTTCTGCTTATATCTAAATGAATTTGATTAGATGTGCTGGTAGTTAGATTGTGAAAGAAGCTAATGAGGCTTTCATCTCATCTTACACTTGGATTTGGATTTGGAGTTATTGGTTGTCGTGAAATGTTGGTTTTGAATTTGGAGGAACGGCTTCCTTGAATTTTATCAACTTTGAAACATATAAGCTGACATGCAGAAGAAGTAGATGAGGAAGTGAATTAATGTTCTTTTTCAAGAAAATAAGTACTTAATTTGCAATGCATTGAATATAAGAAGAATCATGATGCCTTCAAATAAACATAATTCATGGAGAGTCAATGCAACCTTTTCCAGTATTACTTTGCAGCTGCTTTGGCTTGTCTTTATAAATATCATGGTTACAGTCAATCCTTCTCAATGTTTCACAGGCTAGTTTTCCTCATTATGGGGATCAGCCAATGAATATGCTTGGAATTATACAGGTACCTCATCCACATAAAAATGTAAAGTAATTTGGTTATATAGCTGTGTCCAGTGTCCTGAAGCTCTTTTGTGGATTCTTGACAGTCCCAGAAAACTGCTGAGCTTCTTCTTGATCAGAAAGTAGGCACTATAGCCAGCAGCCCTAAGAGTGCTTGTGTCGATACAGCCACGGCCATTTCTAGAGTAAGCTCTCATTCTTGAGCCAGTGTGTTACCTTCGTATTATATGGCATATATTGGAAAATCTGAGAAGTTTTTATGGTGGGGTGCTTTTTGTGTGCTGGAATATCTAACTTCTTTCTTCAAGATAATATTTATACCACTGCTGACTTCTTTTTTCTGACCTATTTCAAACTGGCTACCTTCATTAGGTGCAAGAAGCAGCGGATTGCTTGGGTGCTGACTGTGTGCCAAGGTATGTGGAAATGAAACAAATTGAGGACCTTGATGTCAGAGACATCCTTCAGCAATCAAACAAGGCAAGTTATCAGGGAAATTTTATGAATACCTTAATCTGAGTAATACCCTGCAGGATTGATTTTTCCTTTCTGTTCATCTTTTTCTTGGTAAATATACAGAAGACCAATAATATTAGTTTTATCTTTCCTGTTTGAATTGCAACTGTGAACTGAACCAAGCATACCAAGAACTAGGGCGCCTTAGTCTCAATTGAATGCATGGATAATCTCACCACTTTGCAATGTTCTACTGCAAATGAGAAATGGGGCACTGAGTTTCCCTATCTTAGCTTGATTTTCAGTTTGCTTCTCGTTTGCAATTTTTCACAGGATGCAAGAGAGGGTCCTGTAAATCAGCCAGGTTTTTTAAACAGATTTGAGGATGAAGCACTTTTAGCACTCTGGGATCAATCTGGGAAAGCCTGGAAATCTTTGTTAAATGAATTATCTGATGAGTCAGAACCCGAAAAGATTGTTGTTGTAGTTGGTCAACCTGCAATTCACATAGCACTGATGACACATTGCCTGAATCTGACCAAAGACTGGATGGGATCATTTCATCTTGATGCAGGGAGTATTAGTGTTTTGGACTTCCCTGATGGACCTACTGGAAGAGGTGTCATCAGATGCATAAATTACACAGCTCACTTGGGAAGATGGTCTATACCGATTACAAGATCAACAGTAGATGATGAAGAGTTTTGATTGTAAATAATATTCTATTATGTCAATATTAACTTGAAATTGGTAATTCAGCATGAAATTATCAAAGTCCTTAAACAAGATGATCATGTTGTACATCAATCAAGTGCTCAATGATATATATATGTATATACTTTTTGAAATTCGTAATTGAGACATCATAAAAAATTTCAAATCCTTAAGAATAGCGTACAATGAGAACTAATACAGTAAAGCTTCTATAAATTGATACTCAATAAATTAATAATTTTTATTAAATAATAATTTTCCCTAGTCCCAATTTGGATTAATGAGTTAAATTAATAATTTTGATAAAATAATAATATAATAATTTTTTTGAAAACATTACATACTCTCTAGTCCTATTCATATTATAAATTAATAATTTATTAAAATTATATATTATATTGTATTAAAATATAAGTCTATTATTATTTTTCTGAATGTTAGTTATATTGAAGACATTAACACAATTTAATTATACTTGAAAATCAAGTAGATATATATTGGTTTATATTTCGTAAACTTTTAGTCTCTTTTTATTAATAGAATAATTTATATTTTCATAGAATAAAGTAAATTTTTAGTTGATTAAACAAGTGTTACTTTGAAATATAAGTATATTGGATAAATTAATAAATTATTAATTTATCAATCAATTAATATTTTTTTAAATTAATAAAATTTATATAGTTCTTAAATTATTAATTTATAGAGGTTTTATTGTATTATCATTGTTAGTTAATCTAAAAGATGCATGGTCTTTGGAATTTTGTTTTTATCTTGATAATTGCATGAGAAGATGTGTAGAATCTATAATTTCTTGTTCAATTACAACTAAATTTTAGTAATTTTACATTATTCTAAAAAAATTATAGAAAAGAAAGAAATTATATATTTTATATGAATATAATACTTTTATTAATATAACATATTCATATTAATACTCCCGTCATATATAGATAAATAAGATCTATTTGAAAAATAATTTATTAAATAATAAATTCATTTAAAAGAAAATTATAAATATGTTAAAATATGATTCATATCCATACCCGACACGTAGCCATACGAGCCCATGCAAGTACATTAAGCTGGGCATAGATAGTGGGCCTCAATAA
The DNA here is from genome assembly GCA_947687605.1 of Reutealis trisperma. Lineage (NCBI taxonomy): Eukaryota > Viridiplantae > Streptophyta > Magnoliopsida > Malpighiales > Euphorbiaceae > Reutealis > Reutealis trisperma. Next base: position 3,584,570 of record CANTUT010000112.1, read on the forward strand.
ATGGCCCATAATCTGAAACCATCCAATAATGGGGAATCGGAAATGGGGTTTAATAGAGGTTTTAGGGCTGTACAGAGGTAGTAGAGAAGAGCAAAAATGGCGACTTGGGGAATTGCAGGGAGATCTACCTCTTCATTGATGCGTGCAACGTGGAGAGCTACAAATTCAACAACAGCAACATCAGCGACGACAAAAATTCCGGTATCAGCTACAAATTCAATTCGGTCCTGGAGTCATCCCACTTTGACTCTTCGCCAGTCCCGAATTTCCCCTCCTTCTCCAACGTAACTCACTCTCCTTTTTGCTTCTTCTTCTTCTTCTTCTACTTCGCATTTTCAAATTTCTAATTTTTTTTTTTTGATGCTTCTATGTTATGTACATTTGTTATTCTGGAATTTGATTGGAAAAAGTGGGAGGTTTGTTCGGCGAGAATTGAGCTCACTTGTCCCCGTTCATAGCGCGATTGCTTCCGCTTGTCTTGTTTCCAAGCTCCCGAGTGAAGCCAGCACATCTGGCGAAGGTATTTTGACTGTGATTGTTTTTGTTCTTAATTAAGTTATATATGATTTTTTGTGATAGTGTTTAGTCTTTTATAATTGAGAAAAATTAGTGATTGAATAACCATTTAGTTTGTTAATAATTTGTATTTGCTTCATAATTCAATATTTTAGTGAATAAAATCTATAATATTCCCAGGCTTAGTTTGACACGGCATTAATTTAGTTAAACTTATGAATGGAAGCTTATCAAAAAGATGATTTTTTGGCATAGTTCTGAGGTTAATTATTATGGGAAAAGGGAATACTACGATGCACTGACTACATAGCTTGTATGGATGGATTGTTTAGGATGATGTATTTGATTCATAAGACTTAGTTTTGGAATGGGAAAACATATCGTGTAAAGCAACAAAAATCAATGAAAAGGAGGAAAATTAGCGTGTCTTACCTAAATCCATAGACATTATGAATATGCACCTCAATTAGATGGGAGTGAAAAATATGAAGGGTGATATGCTTAAAGATTATATTGAGCATCTGCCTGTTCAAAGTGCTTTGTAGGGATAAACATATATTGAGGTTTCATTCTAGCCATACTTAATTTGAGTTGTGTTGTTCAAAAGATATTCTTATTGCTTTAGTGATCTGTAAATATTATGTGTATCTAAGTATCATCGATTCAGTACAAAGAAACCAGGGACAAAGAAGAAAACAGAATTTTGTGATTGTCATATCTTGGATTTTGAGAAATCAAATTTGTCCTTGGTTAAGATGACTACTTCTGTTAGTGTCAATTGAGCAAAGAATACATTTTATTGGATCCTCTATTATTTCTACCTAGCATAGGGTTCTGCCTGGTTGAGATCTAGATTGTGCTGCTATGAAAAAAAAAAAATTCACCAATTCAACTCATTTTCTTGACCTTGTTTTAGTTGTTTATCTGAACCCCTTCAGCAAAGTTTGTATAGACAGGATTTTCTTACTTGATGTAGCTGACATATGCTTAAGGTCCATTATTTGGTGATTGGTGGATCTTCAGAACCTTTTGCAAGATTAGGAGGGATTTTTGTGTGTAATGGCACTTTGTTTTGAACTTTATGGATTGCAACCATCTTTTTATTGAATAGTAATTTCTTTTTTAATTGCTTCTTTATTTAATAGTGATTTCTCTGCTCTCTCTTTTTTTTTTTCCCCTGTTGTGCATGACTAAGGGTTGAATCTGACATGTTTTACTCTTCTTCCATTGTGTTATTGTCTTCTTTGTTTTGGGATTTTAGCATTCAAACTTGATTGGAAGTTTTTTCACACAAATCACACCAATAAAGAAAGTAATTTTTTACCTTCTTTCATCACTAGGGATTTCTATTGGAAAAGAAAATGTAGCGTGCTAATTGGTTTAGGTCCATACCCCATAAACAACGAACCAAATGTTGCCTTGGAAAGAATAAGTGAAGAAAAGGAGAATTGATAATTGATATAAGGAGCAGAATTATTAACACAATGCATTGCTATTCATCAAGGGTCTGGAACTATGATTATAGCTATAATGTAGAAACAAATAACCCCTATTGCTATCAGGTAAATTTAAATGTTGGTTAAATTTAATAGGAAAAAAATGGCTGTTATATGCAGGATCCTTCTCTTAAATAAAATTGCTGCTTAAGTAGTAGAAAAGAATTGAACAAGTTGTCTATGGATTTACCTATTTTGAAATTTGGGCACCATTTGTGCAAGGAAATTACTGTTTTTAGAATAGTTTGATTACTTCATGAATTTAGAATAGTTTGATTACTTCATGAATCGTAATCATGAATCGTTGGTCTGGGTTACATCTGTGATCTCTCTTGATTAGTGGGGAGATGATTCCTGTATGATCACAAAGAAAGATAGTGATTTGCTATTATCTAAAGATCAAGCAATTTACCAATACTCTGGTTAAGGAGTTCAAAACATTTGACATTGGTGACATTCTGGTTGCATGAGTTGTGATCTTAGTGATAGCAAAAGATCTAACCAGTTGATTTAGCTCCTTGAACATGATTGAATTGCATTTCAACTGCCAATGATTTAGAAATGAAGTTGCCAGCGTATTGAGCAGGACTAAATTTAGTTTACCTTCATTTTAAGTAGCAGAAAATAAGTATTTACCCATTCGTATAAAGTAGTGCCTGCAAAGAGCCGAAAGTATGGCAGGCACTAGTGTTTGCTTTTTTATATTTTGAGTTGTTCTATTGTGCTTTGTATTACTTGAAGTATTCATCAAGTGTTTATGCCTTCTTTTCTTGATTACAGGTAGATTTGCTAACTATATCAGTCCCATCTAGTACCAAGTGCTTGCAAGGGAGAAAGGTTTTCTTTATCACAGTTGAATGGCTAATCTGTCTGAGGTCAATTGCTGAACAGTTTTGTTTACCTGTCTTTAATTTAGTAGCCAGCCTGAAATCATCTCATTTCATGAATTTGGTTTCTGATGAGCGAAAAGATGTTTTTTGTATTTGCATCTTGTGAATCATTTGAGCATTAACTTGGGATGAAAGCTGGTAACATTGCAGGCATATGATTGCTGTGCTGGTCATTGTATTTGAGTAATGCATTAATGAAATGAAATTTTGTCTGCTGGCCTGGCTGTGTAATTTTAGAAATTGAAATCACTAAAAGATAAAGTGTGATGTTTTGTATACTTTATTTTGATTCGAGTCTCTGAGCCAAAATGCATTTATATAGCAAATCTTGTTACAAAAATATCTGAACAATTGTTGGAAATCTACATCCCCCTGCATTTCCCATTTCCCTCTCAAATCTCTCTCTTTTCTGTGTGTGCTGCCTGTGTTGGTGCAGTTTTGTGATGATTGTTTGAGGTTTGGATGCTGCAGGTCATATAGGAAGACAAGTTGTGGAGTGTAGACATATAACAATACATATTTAGCAAACTATAAATTTGCATAGGAAGCGGAGTTGTTCTGTTTTTCTTTGTCATAGTAGAAGAAGTTTCTGTGTACCTTGAAACCTCAGTCAAGATGGTCATCTGCCAAGGTCTCTTATTCAGATGGAAAGAAACAGAACTTTTATCATTTTCAAATTTGTGGCTGGTTAAATTTTTAACAGCTCGATATCTTTTCCTAATAACTGATCAAATATGAAGCCGAATTTTGAGTCATTCTGAGGTTGATATAACAGAAGATTTTTTAATTGGTACTTATATTTTGCTATAGAAGGCTTTGAATTTAATTTTTCAGAAGGAAAACATTAAATGCTTCCAGGTACAAGATTTTTTATTTTGGTGAATAGTGATTTTAATTTTTCCTTCTTGTATTTAGATTATCTTGAAGAGGTGGCATAAGTTATTGTTGATGTATAAAAAGAAAGGAGATTGTCCACTTTCTGAAACAACTTGATAACAGGACAGTGAGTGTTCCCTGTCACTGTTCTTGAATGATTTGCACATTCCTGTCCTTATTCTTTCTTTTTTAACCTAGTGGGTCCAAGGGAATTTTGATATTGATAGAAAACGAATCAATCATGATTGTACATTTTTAGAATTTATATTTGGATTGTAATTTGTGTCCCAATTTGTCTTATGATCTCTCACTGGTCTATTAATTTTCTTTTCTAAGAAGATTTTTTTTTTTTTTCTCTTTTTGATTTTCTGCAAGCATTCTTTGGCTTCTTGTTTACCTTTGATTTTAAGTTAGTAACTTTCTGTATGATTGTGGAAGCTATTGAGGTTTCGTATGGGAAGAATAGATTTTAGGAAGATGGTGAAAAGATATTGGAATCCAAGTTCATTTTGAGGGTTCTGATATAACTTTACAATTCATTTATTATTTTTAATTTATTCATTTTTATAATTTATTATTTTTTTTGTTGAAAAAAGTATTTTTATTGAAAATATTAATTTTTTCAACGAAAATGATAAAATTATCATTATTCACGAGGATAAGACATATCCATTAAAATCAAACCAAGAGCATAAAACGTTCTTCTAAACAAGATTTCATCCATGAAAAAAAAAATGAAAAACAGGATAATAAGCACAAATACATTCACAGAAAAATCTTGTTTTGGGCGTCAACATCAGTTTTCAATCTGCCTGGTGGCTCTGAAAACAGAAAGCGGTAAAATAGTCAAGTTTATGTTTATGTGTTTCTTAATTGCACTTGAAATAATATTTTTTCGAAAAAATAATTTCAATTTCAATGTCAAACAGACTAGCAGTGTCTCAATACATGGTGTAAACAAGAAAATGCAAAAAATATATGTAAGTTTTATTTATTTATATTTGAATAAAATAACTGTTAAATCCAGCTTTAAAGATAATAAATAAATTATTTTCTTTTATTTTTGCATTACTTTTGTTAATGTGTTGCTGGGTTATATCTAATAGAGATAGTGATATTGATTGTTTTGAGAGAACGTGAGTTGATTAGTTCAATCTATCTGCCATTAGGAACTAATACAAGAAATTAAAATGGAATTTAAAGTGTCACATTCATTGATTAATAAATGAATAATGATTGGTTTCTGTTAACAACAACTTCCTATCTATAACCAATAAATCTTTTAGACTGATAGTTTGCTTAATTATATAATAATATCGCTGACTTGTTTGATTAATTTTATATATGATCTTTCATTATTATTATTATTATATATTTGCTAAGTATTATTTTTTTTAGGGAAATTATATAATTTTTAATAAATATTATATTTACTTAATTCTTAATGCTAATTAACTTGGAAAATTTTAAAAATGCACATGCATTTAGTAGCTGAGATGTTATTTTAAAATTGATTAATAGATATTGGGGCTGGGGTATGAGAAGAAGACAATATTTTTATAATCTTATAAATGAAAATTTTTAATATTTTTCTACTGTTATAAAATAAAAAATAATTATAGATAATAGAGAAAAAAGAGAATAATCTACGTGTGTCTCATTTCATTGATTGCAATACCTATTTATAAATATAAAAGGTTATAGAGATAAAAATAGAAATACAATTTTATTTACATAAAAATATCTATATACAAAGATAAATATCCAATTTTATTATATTACTTAAATATTATCACAACATCTACCTAATTTTTAATATTACCATAAAGAAAAGTAAAATGAGTTGTTTGGATAACATTTTCTCAAAAAAGAAAATTAAATTTTAAGAGATTAATTTCCGCAAAGTAAATGGAAACTGAATATTGTAATTAACTATGAAAATCAGAAATTTAGATTTGGACAATAATTGGGTTCTTCAAATTTTCAATATATACAAAAAAAAAATAAAAATTAATGGGATATATATATATATATATATATATATATATATATATATATATATATATATATATATATATATATATATATATATATATATATATATATATATATATATATTTTGTATCACTGGAAAGAGATTTAAATTTGAATTAATTATTCAGATGATGTATGTGTTTCTTGCTTGACTATGCGTCGGTGTGCTAATTTTTTTAATGAATTTAGGTAGTGATGATTAAGAAGCCAATGCGTACAAGTCAATATTACAGTATGCTTGGAATTAAACATTAAACACGTAAAGTTATGCCCCATAATTTAGGGAAACTGTTTGCAGTTGAGAAGTGTAGTCAAACATCAAGCAACTAATGGTTAGTTGTTTTAATAAAAATTAAATGGTGTTTTTGTCATGACAATATTTTCATTTTTTCTCTTCTAATTTTCTAGAAATGTGTTTTTAAATTCCTTAATTTATTACCAACTGGTTAGTATGTGTTTGGTCAAATTTTGTGGCCCTTTAAGCATCATTTTTATTTATTTATTTATTTTGGGTGAAACTCATCATTAGCATATGGAGTGAATGGTTTAATCTTTATAATTAGTAATCAATGATTAAATGTTATGGGCTGACAGTTATCGAAGGGTTGAATATTAATTTTTTTTTTTAAACCATATCATTTGGAGAGTTGTTATATTATGGAACTATATACAGTGAATTAGGCGCACAATTTTTTTTTTTTTTTTGAAATAACAATCTAAATTGACGACGTATCACTTTGAAATATGAAAATTCTCCGACTATTTTTTCTCTCCTTCAAAATCATGACAGAAATTATAAACCATTAGCAGCATATGAAGTTGTAACAACGAATTTATCAAAAATCGATAATTTTTCTCTTTATATCTCCTTCAAATTCGCAAATATATATTGAATGTAACAATCAATGGTGGAAATTTTTCAAAACACAAATAACCAAATGGTTTCTGCAATTGAATCTTCAATTCAAACTCTTAATTGGCTTATTGATATGGATAAAATCTCTCTGTTAATTTTTCCTTTTCTCTTTCTCTCAATCTGTTTTATATTCATAGTCATAAATTATAAAACACAATTATAGGTTGTAAGCAACATATTTGTCAGTAAAAATTATAAATTTCAATTATAAAACTACAGATTCATACGTTAAAAATAAAAAGTTCATAAGTTATAAACTATAGATTCATCTCTTACAAATTATAGATTCATCACATACATATATGAAATTCATAAATTATAGTCCAAAAATTTATAAATTACAAAATGTATTTATATATTAAGAACATGTTTGTTAGTAAAAATTATATATTTTATTATTCATAAACTAAAGATCCATTACTATTAAATTATAAGTTCATAGTATACTTATAATTTTTAAATAATATATTTTATTTTTTTACTGGTATAACTGATAAATTTACAGTTCATAAATGACAAATTTATATTATATATTTGATAAATCTATAAACAATACTTAATAATTTTGTCGCTTGTAAATGGTGAACATTATTAGAAACTAGATTTGATAATGAATTTTTATGAATCTACACTGTACCACTTATGAACATAAATTTTTGTTTAATAAAACTATAGTTTATTATATATGAAATTGTGTGACAATGAATCATAATGAACCTAATAGTTATAAATAAATATAAAATCACAAAAATAACAAATTAAAACAAATACTAACCAAAAAAAGAATGACGAAACACTTACTGTAATTACAAAAGAAGAATAGCGATTCAAATATAAAGAAAGATGCTAGAAAGTTTGAAGATAAAGTGATTAAAAAAAGTTTGAACAGAGAGAGAGATATGATGGCGAGAAGTTAGAAAAAGCGAAACAATGGTGAAAAATTAGAAAGAGCGCAAATTTTTTCAATTTTTTTTTTATAACTGATATGAACTTGGGTTATGATATAATTTGCTCTATTTAGAAGAGATTAGAAGTCTTAACTATGATTAAATCTTGAGTTCAGATTAATCCTATGGCAATGTGCGGTGGGAATATTGAGTGATCTCCACACAAAAAATATTAATAATTTTTAGAATTTTAATTATAGTTTTAAATTGCTGATATTAAATTTAAAATATTATTTTAATAAATGTTGTCTTGTATTTATCAAACATTTCAAATTAAAAATTGGAAGCATGTCAAATATTAATTTTCAACTACTTATCCGAACAAGTTTTGAATTCTTAATTTTTTTTTTAAAGATTTTTTTGAGATATAATAAGTAATAAAATATACAACCTACATTGTTAAAAGTTAAATATTGGGATTTAGGTACAACACCTTATAAAATTCAAGTTGAATATGGAGATAAGTTTAACATTTTTTTTTTAAATATTAAAGAGAGAAAAGAACTATGAAATACTTTGAATCTTTTACATATCTTTTTTATTAAAAAAAAAAAAATCAACTACCATTGTTAATTTTAGATATTGATGTTAGTAGTGGAGTAGCATACAATATTCGAAATAGGTTAATACTAAGATTAAAAAAAAAAAAAAAAAAGAAAGGGCAAGCAAGAAAGAAAGGGAGAATTCAAAGCTTGCATATGAAATTTTTGAAATTAATTAAATTTAACTAATTAAATTGACTTATTGAAATTAAGTTTTTAACTTGATGTGGAGAATCGTTAAAAAATTATAAAAATGACTATAATTTTTTTGAATGATATAAGTGAATATAATTGTAATAGTAATATAAAAATTAATGATATTAGTGTTACAAATTAAAATAAAAATATTTTTAATATTATTAAGTATAAAGATTAATATATTAGTATTATAAATTAAAAAATATATAAAAAATGATTTTTATTTTTAAATATAAAAGTCAAGGATGATAGTTGAAATTAGCCTTGAATAATCTCATTATTACAACAAAATTAACTAGGACATTATTTTCAGTATATTTTTTTTTATTTTTAAAAAATAATTTACAAAGATTAATTACTTTTTCCATGTATATAGCTAATTAATTTTTTTATCAAAAAAATTGTTTCATATTTCATTTATTATGTCCAACAAAAAATAAAAAAGAAATTTGTTTGTTGCCCTATATTATCAGAATTTGACATAAAGAGCATACCTATATATATATATATATATATATATATATATATATATATATATATATTCTCAATATCTTGTTCATTCACAATAAAATATTTTGATTGTACAATGATAAAAAAAAAAAAATCTTTTTGGAGAGAGATATTATTTTAGCAATCGAGTTACAAGCTTTTAACATATTTATACATAATGATTTTCAACAAAGCAGTAACGAAAGATAAAAATTTATGTAAATCTTGTTGGGATATCAAGTGTGAGTGAAATCTCACATTGGAAAGAAATGGACTTAGTGAGTGATTTATAAGTGGGAAGGGCCCATAAACCCATTGCCTTAAGGTTTTGGGTTGGAGTGTGGTATCAAGTCCATGAGTATGTCACTCATTAAAGCCCATGATGATAATCTCTCCAGTATTTGGCTCCCCAGTGTCCCTGTGTTAGGTGGTTTGGGCCATAACAGTGGTATCAGAGCCGATGGTTCGGCTAGAGACGGATATGGAGACGGTGATGGAGGTGTGGGCTCGGGAAAAGAGTGGTACACGTGATGGCTTGCAGCGTGACTCTTGGAACAAAAATGATTGTACACTCCGGGAATTCCGCTCCAGGGGGAGAGCCGGTCCAATGTGGAAGCTCACACTTGAGATTGTTGGGATATCAAGTGTGAATGAAATCTCACATTGGAAAGAGATAGACTTAGTGAGTGATTTATAAGTGGGAAGGACTCATAAATCCATTGCCTTAAGGTTTTGGGTTGGAGTGTGGTGTCAAGCTCATGAGTATGCCACTCATTAAAGCCCATGATGATAATCTCTCCAGTATTTGGCTCCCCAGTATCTCGGTGTTAGGTGGTTTAGGCCATAACAAATCTTTCTATTTTTTAATTCAATTCAATCCATTCATTAATTGAGTTATTTATTTGATCGTTGACATTTCTTAAACACCGCTAACACACGGACTATTGGCTATGGCAGCTTACCACGTTTTGTAACATACAATTTGCAAATTGCAACATGATCTATGAACATGAATGATTTGATATTTGCTTTCTAAAAATTCCCCATTCAATTTCTATGAAGTTTCAAAGCATGTGCTATCTTTTTTTTTTTTTTTTTTTTGTTTTCCTTGTTAAGTTATTTTTACTTGTAAATTTTCTAATTTAATTTTATATATAAATAATTTAATTTTTATCATGTTAGAAATATAAATTTAATATAATATGTAAAAATTTAATTCGTAATATTAATTATGAATCTGCAAATTTAATGTGATTTATAAGTGCATATCCGAATATCAGAAAAATTCTAAATTCAAATTTCACTCTTTCTCAATGTAAAAAAAATTATTTGATACTATATATATATATATATATATATATATAAAGATGGCATATGGACTTTTAGGGTGGAGAGAATTTCTTGGAATCATGTAAAGCCAAAAGAGAAAGAATTTTATTTCAGTGGGATTCTGATTTCTTAAAATAATTGTTGCTCTCTTGAAATGAAATAAACGTAACACTTTATCTCATAACTAATAATATTTTATTTCATAAAAAGAAAAATAAAAGGAAAAAAAAAGTTTTGGAATCCATCTTTCTCGGTAACCAAACAAAGAGTATAAAGTTGTAGCCTGAACTAACTATAACCAAAATGAAAAAGATAAAGATTATAGCCATGAATGGATTATTAGTTAATCATGACAGAACAATCAAACTTTATAGTACACTAATCACTTTCTTATTTTTTTTTTTAAACCTTTTTTAATGCGTTAGAAACATGATATAGAGGCTTGTTGGCTTAATTAGGGTAATATATCCATCAAAGATATATATGGTTCTTGATTAAGGGTTTTTCTTGACAGATAATTATTAGATCTTTTCTTTTAATTTCTTGCAATTTTTCTATGCTTTTTATGTGTGGTCATGTTCCTCATTTGCATAGAATTTTATTAATTAGAGGAATTTTTATTAATTAATTAGCTACTTCGGGTTATATAACTTATTATATTGTTATGAAGTTTTAATAATTGAAGAATGTAATTAAGCCAATTTCCAGTAGGAAAAATTTGAAATTTGCAAATGGTTCATGAAAACTTGATAAGTTTTGTTTCAAAATGTTATAAAAACTGAAAAATAAAAAAGGAAATTTCTCTAGTTTGTGAATTTTATTTTTCTTCTCCAAAATTGACAAAGTGAGTATTTCTTAATGGAATGCATGAAAGTTAAACATAACAAATTTGTGTTAAGTATAACAAGAAGTTAAGAAGAAAGAAATTATTCCTATATATTGTTTACAATTTGAGATTTTTAGCCATTAAAACATGGGCTTTAGGTTTAAATTTCATTAAAATTGGGTTAAAATATAATAAAAAGCCACCTTATATATATATATATATATATATATATATATATATATATATATATATATATATATATATATATATATATATATATATGGTGTATTTGGAATTGCTGTTAGGAGGTTAAAAAAGCTAATTTTTATTTTATTTTATTGATTTATTTTATTATTTTTTTATAAACTATTTTTTCAAACTTGCTTTTAGAAAAAAATATCAATTTACCTGTTTTTATTTAAAAACAGTTTTAAAAAGTAGTTTTAAAAATATATAAAAATTTTTGTTGAAAAACATTTTTTTCAAACTGCCAAATGTGATCTTATAAATATTTTTATTAAAATTATCATAAAGAGAAAAGACTGTCATAACTTAGTTTCAGAACTCTAACACATAATGAGACATTAAATAAAAAAGAAAATGCTAGATAAAAAAATAAAAATTACAATTATTTTTTTATAGTAGTTTAATTAGGGTCATGCATGGTTAATTTATGAAAATCCTATACATTATATATTACAAATGCTAGAACATAGGAATCATATTATTCATTAATATATTTTTTGATAAATCTAATTTTCATCGAAAGTTTGAACTTGATATATTTTAATTCTGAAGATGATTTTAGAAGGATTAAACAAAAAATTATATATATTGGTTATTATTAAGCAGTATATTAATTATTTAACATTCTAAGAAAAAAAAAGAAGAATTCTAAAACCATGACCTTTATTTAACATTTTTCATGAGGATAATCAGTCTCCTTCCACAATTTAATTAACTTTTGTCATGATGAGGGAACATGCCCTAACAGTATATGACCAGATCAACTGAGGAAGGTCCCTAATACAAAAGCATGACTGTTCTCTTGCACCCCAATAGGAAGAGTTATAATGCCCTACTTGCATTGTTTTTTACGTTTTTAGGACAGATTCCCTCATTTCTCTCTCTAGTCCTTTCCTTCTTCAAAGCATTCATTTCTTTGATCATTCTATTAATGCTAGTAATTATGTTTGGTTAACAACTAATGAACAATGATGACATTAACTAATCACAAGTCTTGTCTTCATGCTTTTCTTCTAATTTCTCCTCTTTTAAGCCTTTTTAAAGTTTAAATCATAACCACTTTTCTTTTTCTCTTAGTGATGCAACTTTAATCAAAATTGCTAGACCTTTCACTTTACTCTTGTTTTTAAGCTTTTGTGATTAACATATTCAAATACTTAATTAGTGTGTGATTTTATCTTCTAATGAGGAAGTTAGAAAAATTACTTATTTTTACATCGACAAATTTAATTTATAGTAAATACAGTTCTTAATTTTAACAAAGTTTAAAGTTTGACTTTTTTCTTTTATTTTAATATATTCTATCTGTTTTAAAGATTTTTTTATTTTAAAATATTTATCGTTTCAAAATTTTAAAAAATATATTTATATTTTTTTTCAATTTTATTATCTCTTTATTTATTTACTAAATATTTATATTAATTATTTTTATTTCTTTACATCAAAATTAAAAAGAATATTCTAATATTTTATGTTATAATTATGATAATTTAATAATTTTTTAAACTGTGTATCAAAACTTTAAATGATAAATATTTTAAAATAGAGAGAGTTAATAAAATTAATTAAATGGGTATATACATTAAATTTAATGTCTCTTCTACCAACTTATATTAATTTTTGTATTAAAGGATGTAACATGCATACCATCACTACTTAATTAAAATATTCACACTTGTAGTTTCATTATTATATGATCTTTTAATTTTTAATTAATTTACATTTTTAGAGTCAATAATAAAAAGTGACAAATATATATGTATATGTTAGATAATAAGAAAGGCAACTCTATAGCTCAAATTATGCCTTGCTTTTAATCATAGGGTGTGTTTGGAGGAGTTGGTGGGTCTAAAGACTAAATTTATTTTGTGGGGGCCAACATTCACTATCATACTTATCCCATGCCACTGCCTCCCACATATAATCTCTTCTCTAGTAGTAGTAAAAAGAAAAAATAAAATAATAACAATAATAATAATAATAATAATAATAATAAAAAGAATCACACTTTAAAAAGTTTTGTCCCATCAAATAGCACCCAACATTCTGATAAAAATAAAAAAAAATAGCACCCAACATATCTTCTTATAGGTCCCTCTTTGTTTAACTGTCCTCAAACCACTTATCCAACTCTTTACTGTGCCCATCAATACCCCACTTTCAATTTCTTTTTATTAAACTTATTAAAATTTGAAGTTTCAATTTTATAATTAGACATAGCACTTGATAAGAGTTTAATTTAGTGATGAAATTAAAATTAAGATTTTAGGGATTCCAATTTCCACTCTTATCTGTTTTATAGTATGATTTGATAATTTAAAAAAAAAAATTTATATGTTAATTTGTGTGCGATATAATTATATTTTTTTACGAGGATGAAACTTGATCTTTCGAGATTTTATATTGCTTGTGAAAAAATTGTGGATTATATATATTAGCACATCTTTTATAAAATAGCCATAATTTCGTGAAAATGTATGTTTTATTTTTAATTGCGAGTGTATATGAAACTTGTTTAAAAAAAAAAGAACTCTGAAAAGAAATTATTAATACTTTGTATTATCATTAATAAAAAAAAAAAAAAAAAAACCCCTTGAAAAGTTTTCAGTTATTTCTTAGGCATCAGATAAATTACTGTGGCCAAGGCTTGGAATTAAAGGCATGCACAAAGTAGTTCTGGTATTTAGACCAGGTCTAAGTAAACATCTTTCTATGCCCTTTCTTTTCTTCTTTTTTATTTTTTTAATCCCTTTTTGGATTTTTAATATTATTTGATATGAACTGTCAAAAGTGATTAAATAAAGAATTCTTGAAGGTTTCTGCCTCAATCTTCTATTCTTTACCTTTCTTATAAGCTTTATAATATAAATATATTTTTTATAAGAATAAGATGCAGATTTTAAGGTGAGACTGACTCTTATTAATTTCAAGAATTTAGATTTTTATTTCATTTCCTACCTTTCTGTTTATGTTTATCTCTATAATAATAATAATAATATGAATTTTCCGTGTAGAAAAATTTAAAAGAAAGGCAGCTCAAAAAGCACCTAACTTGGACTATCCCTTTAACTTGCTAATTTTTCCTTTTAGTATTGGCCAAAACAGCAAAGAAAAGAAAAACCCATCTCTCCAAATCTTCTTCAGATCTCTCCTTCTCTTTCTCTCTTTCTGTCTTTCTAAGTCCATTATTTCAGGAACCCAATTGCAGTTTTTTCCCATATCATCATCAAGATTCAAGAATTAAACTTTTTTTTTTTGGGTTCTTTAAAAATGAGAGATATAGTTTCTTGTTTTAATGAAAATGCCATAAATGTGTCCAATTCTTCATGTTCTAGCTATTCAAACAATGCTTGCATCTCTCCAAATTTAATCCCATCTATTCAAAATGCAGTTTCTTGCTTCTACAAAATCATTCTTTCAACTCAAAAACAAGTTTTGATCACAGTTACTTGGTGCAAAAACCATACAACTCAAGGCCTTAGCATAAACTTTGATAATGATTCTTCAACATCTTTCAAACTCAACACCAATACAAGACTATTCAGGAAGAAGAAAGGCAGCAAAGTAGTCGAATCCGAAAATTGGAAAATTGAAGTCTTTTGGGATCTTTCTTCTGCTAAGTATGATTTAGGACCAGCACCTGTTAATGGTTTCTATGTGTTGGTAATGGTAGATTCAGAAATAGGCCTGATTCTTGGTGAAGTAGAAGGAGAAACAATGAACAAGAAACTCAAAAGTAGCACCCCAGTAGCCAAATCAAGTCTAATTTCAAGGCAAGAACATTGTTCAGGCAATGCTACTTTATATGTTACTAAGGCACAGTTTTTTGATACAGGAATTGAACATGAAATTTTGATTAAATGTAGTGGAGAAAACGAAGGCCTAAAATATCCAGTTTTATCGGTATGTATTGATAAGAAGATGGTGATTCGTGTAAAGAGGCTGCAATGGAATTTTAGAGGAAATCAAACAATTTTTGTTGATGGGTTGCTTGTTGATCTAATGTGGGATGTTCATGACTGGTTTTATCGTCCTTGTTCAGGTTCTGGTTCTGCTGTGTTCATGTTCAGGACAAGAAGTGGAATGGATAGCAGGCTTTGGTTAGAGGAGAAATTGGTGCAAAAAGATCAAGAAAGAGTTGAATTCTCTTTGTTGATTTATGCCTGTAAGAGCCCTTGAAGCAAAATTTGAAAAAAATTTAAAAAAAAAGAAAAGAAAAACTGACTTTTGTCCATCTTCTGGTTCTTGTTTAACTATCCTATTTTTCATTCCCTCTGTTTTGATTTTAGTTTTTTCCTTTCTTTTATTTCTATTTGTTTTCCTCTCTTCTTGAAAGGGGTAGTTACTCAGCATTCTTTTGATCACTTGAGTAATAATTTTTAGTTGTTTAGATTCTCAAATGTGAATTAAGATACAAAAATTATAATTAATTGGTTCTTGATTTTTCTGATATGATCTTTCTGTTCTGTTTTCCTCTGTTTCTTCTGTTCCTTCAAGACCAAGAATTGCATTGAAATTTATCAAATTCTATGATGTCTAAAATTTAAAGAGAATGATTGAAGAAGTTCAAGAAATTATTTAAAAAGGTCAAAAAAAAAAAAAAAAAAGACACCAAAATTGGCTTTTGTTGATTTTGAAGGGTATCAATGAAGATTTTGTGAAAAGGGCAATAGGGAAATTTTGAAAAACTCCAATGAAGATTTCTTTTGGTCCTAAAAGGACCAAATAAAGTTGAATCAAATCATGATGATCAATGCATTATGCATTTTGACCATTTATTATATAAATTTCTATTTATTTTTGTATGTTTGTTTCGCAAGATCATTAAAAAAAAAAAATTATAAAAAATTTTCTTGTTTGAGATCCTGCATTTTAGCTATAGTTTCTAAATTGTATTTTAATCATGAGATTAATTAAATTATCATTTCTTTTTTCATATGGTTTTGGACTCTTAGTTGTACTGAAGCTTGAAACAATTAATTTTCTATGAACAATTAAAGCCAGAGCCTCCCCAATTAAAGCAAGTTTGAGAAAGCTTGTGAACTTGCACATAAAATGAGTCAATTTCAATTCAAACAAGTTTCATTCATTCATTACAAATAAGGTTTATTGGTATTGCAGTTATCTCCAAAATTGTGAGGTCTTGAATTCAAATCTATAGTCTGAGTCAAATTTAAAAAGAAAAGAAAAGAAAAGAAAAGAATTCATTCACTCTTCATTTAGAGGTAAAATGGTGCACCACTTAGGTTCTTTTAGTTCCTTTATGGTCCCCTCAAGAGCATTGAATTTACAATTTCGACCACAGCTATATCTAATATATTTATACAAAAAAGACCCAAAAACTTGCTCAAGTACAAACAGAATTCCAGAATAGATTTGCTTTTTTAAACTTGTAGACATATTCTGTACTCTTTCACTCACTTCCTTCATTGCATAATCAGCTGAAAATATGCATATATAATTTAGTGATAATGCATTTCTTAATTAGGTAATAGACCCGCGTTTGAGACCTTATTCCTAAATGCTTAGCAAACACTTGTAATGTATAAATCCCCAAGTCCACTAGAAGTTGTATTTGAGGTGGCTCTCTACAAATTGTATTTGGGTTTCACTTTTTGGCTAGCTTACCCACAATATGTCATTTTCTTGCCACCATGCTGTAGGACACCACTGGCATTGTGGCTATTAAACCTAGGAATTTTAAGGTTTATTAAAGTAACAGTGATCCCCTAGGCTGTTTTATGTGGGTAGATGAGCGGTTCGAGTACATTAACGTGAAAGGTTCAGTGTCAACTCGATTAATAGCTTATAATAATTAATGTCCTTACGAATTATAAAATTGCAATGTTTTAATCCTAAAATTTAAATAGCTAAGTATCGATGTTTTTTTACTGAATAAAAAATATATAAAAGAATCATATTAATTAAAATATTTTATTACTCATTAATTTTATATATAACATAAACTTATACATATAATGTAGTTAAAAATTTTCTAGTTGAATATCAATTAATAAAACAAGATAGCAAATTATAAAATTAAAACATTAACACAAGTTTTATAATCGTGCTAATTATATAACTTAATTACTAGTTACCATTATTGAAGTGTTCAAATTACATAAATAGATTAGTTGTTGAATATTTGATTTATAGTATAAGAGGTTAGAAAATTACAATTTCAATAATATATATATATTTTTTAAGCAAAAAAGAGGAATCAAATTTAAGTCTATTATTCAGGCCATATATGCACTTATCATTAGGTCATGCTTTGGTGTGCTTCTTTGAAAATTTATTATGTAAATAAAAAGAAATTAAAAAACATTTTGCAACATTAGACGCAAAATGATTTTGGTTTTTGAATGTTAGGACCCATAAATTATAATAAAGAAATTGAAGCAGTTTTTATTCAATAAAAGGTCAATGGAAATGTAACAGAAATTCATAGTTAGGTCTTGTAGCACAAACACAAAAGTAAGTGAAGGAATTCAAAGTCGTTGAATAAATTAATTAGTAATTAGAGTGGTTTAACAGAATTTCCCCTAATTTTATTCAACTACTTCCTGTTAAACAATTAAAATTTATGATCATATTGCTTGGAAAATGGGGCAAAATTTAATTGGAAGAGTGCCAACTTTTTTTGTAGAATAAACTTGGGTACCTATGAAGTGGTCATGCCATACAATCCATGGCAATGGCATTACTATACATATTGTTGTCTCATCTCCTAATTGAGGTGGGTTTGAAATTGCTGTTAGAGTTAAAAAAGTATTTTTAGAATTTTTTAATTTAATTGATTGATTTTTATTATTTTTTATAAAATATTTTTTTAAATTTATTTTTGAAAAAAAATCAACTTACTTGCTTCTTCAAACTTATTTTTTAAAAAAAATCAACTTACTTGTTTTAGTTTAAAAGTAATTTTAGAAAAAAAATATAAAAAATTTTAATAAAAAAACACTTTTAAAAAATTCAATATCAAACGGACACTTAACCTAAGGACTTGATATCGATTAAGACCACACCATTACCCTATCTTCCATCAATTCAAAGGGCTACTTTTTCTCTTTAATTAGGACCACCATTCATATATATATATACATATATATATTTCCTAGTTTTTAAGGTCACCATGATTTTGTGATCACTTGCATTTTTGCCTTTTATCCACACTCATTATTTTTCCTAAAAGGAAGCATAGTATTTGCTTTTTAAATTTAAAAAAGAGCTAGAGATTTTTGTAATATTGTTTGAAGAATGATAAAAGAAGATCTTAATTTTTTAGTGTAAATAATTTATTTATTTTTAATAAATATGTTTCGAATGCAGATAATTTTAATATCACTGAAATAAAGAGCTCATTAATTGATAATTTATTTTCAAATCTTTAGATTTCATATTAGTAGAAATGAAAATGAAAATTTATTTTATTAATTCCATAACATTAATTGTATTTAAATTTAATGAAGTATAATTTTGAATTAGTGACTTTACAAATTTGATTTGATTAAAATTAATTAATTCTTGCAAATGAATTATATAATTAATAATTAGGATATTAAAAATTGAGAATTTATTTATTTACGTAAAATGAATTTTATGATCTAAATATCATGTAAATTTTATTTGCAATTCACTACTTTCAAGGCATTTAATTTTTTTTTTGTGAATTTAATTTAAACCAAATTCATAAATATCTTAAGTAAATACAAAAAATGAATTTTTTTTTTCTCAAATTCAAAACTAAGATTCCAAATCTATGAATCCAAAATGATTAAATTTTATCTAAGAAATTCCTTTTTCTTTTTATGGGCCACCAAAATTGATGTTAAACTAGTTGCCTACTTGCTTCTTCCTTCACATCTCTTTCTTTCTTTCTTTTTGAACTAAGTCCTTAATTCACATCTCTATCTCTTTCATGCCTATCCAACTCCATCACAATTTCACAACAACTAGAAGGTGCTGACCAACTTTATGCATAATCTTTAGACCACTTTGGTAGGCAAAGCCCAACAATGATTGGGCTAATATGCAGCCGATAAAAATTCCAATGCAACTCATTTTTTTTTATTGCAATTTTTTTCTAATGGCATTCTTTGGTGTGTGCATGTATGTCAATATATATAATGCATATATATAGAGAGAGGGAGACAAAGAGTATCATAAGATTTTAATTATTATATTATTAATTAGACCTATTCATAAATCGAATCTAAATTTAAAAAATATTATTTAAAAGTCCAATTTATTCGATCTGTAATTTTTTTCATAAATTCATATTCAATATCCAACTCACAAATATAATTGCAATTAATTCAATGAATCATTAATATCACTTAAAAATTCATAGAATAAGAGGTTAAATCATATCAATTTCATGCACTCGTTTTCATAAGAAAATTTCTTTTATGATTTTTCTCTAAGTTATATAATTTTAATTAATGTTAAAAGGTCACTTTTTTTTTTTTTTATTTTATTGAGATGTAAAAGATCACTTATTTTGCCTTATTATTTTTCTACTAATTTAGTTAAATAGTATAGAATAGAGTCTTGCCACAATTCCTTTTCCTATTCTCCATGAAAGTCCAACTTGATACAATTTTAGAGCTTATTTGTATACATAATCATTTGAAATAAAACATTATTTAATTTAATATTATTATTATTTTTTAATTTTTTTACTTGAAATACATATTTAAATTCACAAATATTCAAATAGATAATGAAAATTTTTAGAACTATTAGATATTTATATGCTATTTTGGTTTACACTTTTTTACTTTTTATTTCTCAATATAAAAGAAAATTATATTATTAGTATATATATTTTTACTATTTAATATCATAAAAGAAAAAATGGCTTTACTAAAAAAACCTATAAAAAAAAAATTATATTTTCATTTTTTCAAATATAACTTTTTAATTTTGAGCAACAACTAAAAAAATTATTGGGCAAAAAAAAAAAAAAAATATTGAAATTATTATTATTATTATTATAAATGTTTGGGCTGATTTGATTAGAACTTGTAAACATTGGATTCTGACCCAAGTAGTCATCTTCAATGTGTTTTGGGCAATCAAAAGTTTTCCCAAATTTGCATGGATTGGCCTGTGATTCTATTGATTGGGCTAACTATTTCTAATACTATGACTTGGTTTTGAAATGCAATTTTGTCCATAGAAAGCACTTTTTAATTGCCTGTTTTCCAGGGAACCAATCATCATCCTTGGAAACAGTCTCATTGCACATATGGCATCTATGTGACCAAGAGTCTGCAAAAATCCACCATTATAGTCTCTTTCTCCTGTAATTAGCTCTCCCTCTCTCTCTTTCTCTGCCTTTTATATATTTGATAATAATCTTGCATTTCTTAACTCAAAACAAACAAAGATTAATCATGTCTTGCTTTAAGGGAAAATATCATGGTATTTGTCTTTTGTAGGCATGTCCTTCATGGGTTTTGTTTCTTTGTGTTAAATGATTTAGAATTGATATGGGTTTTTCTCAATCTACTTGGAATTTATTGTTGCAGTTGTTTTTTCTGCAGAAACACAAAAAAAAAAAAAAAAAAAAAAAAAAAAACATCCTTTACATATTAACGTACTACTTAGTCCATCTTTTAGCTAAACACTATATAAGTGCCTTTGTAAGAAGCACATTTCAAATGTTTATCTTTTTTTTTCTTTTGTTCTTCTCAAGTTTTGATTTTTTATATTGTTGATCCATTCTATATATGCCTCCGTATGTAATAGGACTGGTCCTCTTCTGGGTAATTTTTTAGTCTTCTCTTAATTTTGATATTTTTGGTGGAATGGGCTAAAAGGCTTTGACTTTAGTTGTTTTGTTGGATTGTGGGGATTCTTGGATCTGCATTGTCCATGCGCAATTTATTTGTCACTCTTTAGTGAATACTGAATATTGATACAATTAACGATTGTATAATTGTTCAGTTTTTATGTTAATTTCAGCTAAACATGAAAAAGAAAAAGGTGAAACTATGTAAGGGATTGGATAGTGTGTGCTTGATGAATTCACCATTTGTAATGTACTTCATCTACGAGAAGAAATCATCTAAAATTGAAATTTGTTTGCTTGTCTTCACTAGTGTCTTGCAGAGCTACTTTGCCTATTGTAAATAGCTACACATAATAGTTTTCTTCTATTGTTATGTCTTTAAATAAAAAGGTGCATGCAATTGATGTGCTGGAAATCTGTATGAGAAATGATTGCTTCCCATGGGTTTGCTAGAGCTCAATTAGGTGTTAAAAGGGTTGATGTAAAGCCTATTTTCTGCTACATTGGTTAACATCAAATGATAGTTTTGTTAGTGAGATACTAATTTGATGCACTTTTTAATTTTCTCTCTCTTTCCTTGACAGTTTTGTTTATTTATCTGTTTGCCTATTTTGGCTAAGAACAATGGGAAATGAATGATCCTTTTACTTGGTTAGTGGATTCTTAGGTTTTCTGTTATGTTGGGGAGACTTTGTCAATCGAGAATATTGCTACTTGGAATAAATATTCAGTTGTTATGACTGTTTGCAGTTGATGTTATCTACATAATCATAACTTTAAAAATCAAAATTTCTTAAAAATTTTAATAATATTTAATTTCTTTATATTATTTAATAAGTTTTGCCTTTATTAATATTCAATTGTCTTTTGGGATTTTTTTAATCCTTCAGAAGAGAAGTTGTTATTTGATGATTTATTTTTAACTTCAATTTTAGTGTCTTAATTAGTTGCTTCTTTCATTGCCTTCATCTTTATAGCAAATTTCAGGTTTTTCTGAAACATTGATTCATTTTTGTTTTTTTCTCTTCAAAATGTTTGCGCAGATGAACTGATTGCCAATGCTGCTTATATTGGTACCCCTGGAAAGGGAATCCTTGCAGCAGATGAGTCGACTGGTACAATAGGCAAACGTCTAGCTAGTATCAATGTCGAGAATGTTGAGTCCAATCGGCGTGCTTATCGTGAGCTCCTCTTTTGCGCTCCAGGCGTCCTCCAGTGCCTAAGTGGTGTAATCCTTTTTGAGGAAACTCTTTACCAGAAAAGTACTGATGGTAAGAGCTTTGTTGACATTCTCAAGGCAGGTGGGGTTCTTCCTGGAATTAAAGTTGACAAGGGCATTGTTGAGCTTGCTGGAACTAATGGTGAAACCACAACTCTTGGTCTTGATGGCCTAGCTGAGCGCTGTCAGAAGTATTATGAAGCTGGGGCTCGATTTGCTAAATGGCGAGCTGTGCTAAAAATTGGTCCAACCGAACCATCTCAGCTGGCAATTAATGAGAATGCCAATGGCTTGGCACGTTATGCTAGCATTTGCCAGGAGAATGGCTTAGTACCTATTGTTGAGCCAGAAATTTTGGTTGATGGATCCCATGATATTAATCGCTGTGCAGATGTGACTGAACGTGTTCTTGCAGCTTGCTATAAAGCTCTAAATGATCACCATGTCATTCTGGAGGGAACTCTTTTGAAGCCAAACATGGTGACCCCAGGCTCAGATAGCCCAAAGGTTTCACATGAGGTGGTGGCCGAGTATACTGTCAGGGCTTTGCAGCGAACTGTTCCTCCTGCTGTTCCTGCTATTGTGTTCCTTTCTGGCGGACAAAGTGAGGAGGAAGCCACTCGCAATTTGAATGCAATGAACCAACTTAAGGGCAAAAAACCTTGGTCTCTTACATTCTCTTTTGGCCGTGCTCTTCAGCAGAGCACTCTCAAGGCATGGGCAGGAAAGGAGGAAAATGTAAAGAAGGCACAAGCTGCTCTTCTTATAAGATGCAAAGCTAATTCAGAAGCTACTTTAGGTACTTACAAGGGTGATGCTAACCTTGGAGACGGTTCTGCTGAGAGCCTTCATGTGAAGGATTACAAGTACTAAGCCCTTAGAGGAGGGGCTTTGGAGGTTCTTCTTGTGAAGGACAAGCCCTAAGTCCTTTCCAGCTCTATTTTGATGAGTAAGGAGAGAGATTTAAAGAAAATAGGCTTTTCTTAGTTTTTTCTTCTGTTTGCTTTTGTGATTATAATGATCCACTGGTGAACCATGTTGAGAAAATATCTCATCAATGTTTGTTCTAGTTTTGCCTGATTTTGGCAATGGATTTTTCAGTTTAATAATCCCTACAATGGTTTTGTTGAATCCTCTAATAGATGCCTCTAATAGATGGAGATTTACTTGTAATATTGAAGAATGGGGATCTTCCTTTTCCTTTAATTGTTTGTTTTATTCCATTTGTTTTCGATACATTTTTAAATAATTTTACTTGTTTTACTGAAGTTGCCTACTGATGTAAACAATTTTTGGTTAAGTACATAGTTTCTTTGAAATAAATATAGTGGCCTTGTGCCGTTCTGAAACTGTAACATGCCTTCTTGTTGCCAAGATGATGATTTATGTTCCTACTGAAGATAAACATGTAGATTCAATTTCTCTTGGATGATTCACTTGGATCAACTTGAGAGTCCAACTATGCTGCACTTCCAGAATCCATGTATGTCCTTTTTGGCTTATTCTATGTTCAATGTCTCCCCTTCTATGGCTTCATGAGGTCAGTTAAAGATGTTATGCATTTTTGGTTCTTAAAATGAGATTATTGACTACATGTTTAGCTTTAAAGACTAAAGAACCTTGAAAAGAATTAGCATCCGTTTTGGACTTAGATTCAGTCAGGAAGAGTGAAGTTACATTACAGTAGGGCATGAGATGCAGGTAGTGGACAATGATATACAATTCAAAGCTAATCTTGTCAATATTCGTTAGATATTCACACCTTCCAATAATGATACTTGAATTTGCAATTTCTATTACTAGCCCCCAGTATTTCCCTGTTCATTTCAATTCTACCCTTAAAACAATTTTGGTATTTAAGGCTGGCATTCTTAAGAAAAATTTGAATTATGCAGCAGAGTTGCTCTGCATTATTTAATGGTACCCAGATAAATGCAGAATGTCATCGTTTAATGGTACCCATAAAACAAGTATAAATGTACAAGTTTCAAGATCCATGCATTGTATACTTCAGAAATGGTTTGTTATGCACTGATGAAATTTGGATTTATTTTGTTGGATATTAATATTACTTCCATAATGTGTTCTAGTTCACTCAATAATTCTGCTAAGCCGTGCGCCTGTCCCATTGTAGCTATCAGCTTTGTCATGATTATAGTTGTTTTTATATCGTTTTGGCAGCTTGTATTTTCTAGACCTTTTCCGTTAGGTGGTTCTTAAAGTAGATGCTAATTTGCAGGTTGATAGGAGTAAAGAGAATGGTGTGTTAAAAACTTGAACAGAATTAGCATATACATCCCAAGTTCACATGGGCAAAAACTGGTTTATCTGAATCTAAGATGAGTGATGATAAATTGATTCATCATCAACTAAGAACTAATCTTTTAGTGGTAAGATAATATGGAGGATGTGCAAGCATTTCAGGTCTCATATTTCTAAAGATTAAATTCTCAAATTCAAACATTAAGCCTCTCTAAATTAGGCGAGTTAGATCAGAAAGAAAAATGGCAAAGATACTGCAATCTAGAAGTTCCAGTGGATTTCTGATATGACATCAGTGATAAAAGAGAGCTAGAGCAAGGAATATTTGGTATAAGCATCTTATTTGAGTTTCCTGTATCAAAAATCCATTAAGGCAACCAAGACCATAATGAAAGGAAGTATAGAGAAGAGTACATTGTTACCTATGGGCTTGACCAATTCAGCCACAGAAATAACCTTGTCTTCTGCAAAAGAACCATAAAAACCAGCAGACTTTTATAAGCTGCAAACAGAAGAATTCCTAGTAAATATCAAATTGAGATATCAAAGCACTTACTACACTCTTTAGGGTGGCATATACACCGCAATCCAACTCCACAGTTTCCATTAGGCTTTTTGCACTCGTTGCATATATCTGGCACATGATCAGGGATGTCGAAAGATATCCTTGTCCCCAACTGATATTCTTCATATTCATCATCATTCAAAGAACTTCTATACACCTGGCTGTAATGTGAACAATTCAAATCTTTTGGATGAAAACCCTTGTCAACCTTTTCAAGATCGTTGACAAGTAAACATGAATAATGGGTTTCGAGTTCTTGCTCTTGAGTTTTTGTAGAAGCTGTACAAGCCTTCAAGCGAGTGCAGTTACTTATAACTGTTGTCATGGGATAATTTTTGCTTGAGCAGTTGAAGAGAAGAAGTGAATTAGTTGTTAGAGCAGGAAAACCAGCGTATAGAAGAGCAGGAGAGACAAAGTGCCGTGAAGAAGAGCAGGATGGGTGAGATATGGTTAATGTTTTAGCAGTGTAATCAATCGATGAAACTGGAAAAAGACCACGAGATGTTCTGAAGTATAGCTTCTGAGATCTGCATATCACCAAGTTATTTAAAGCAGATGAAATAGTTGAATTAGAAATCAAAAAAGGACTCTGAATTGGGATTTTGCCGCAGAAGATTGTTTGGGATAGACAAGTGACGAAGAAGAGATTGAGAGTTAGAAGGAGAGGACTTATAAACTTGAGTTTCTTGAGTGCAAGCATTTTCTTTCCTTTTTCTTTTCTGGTTATCTAGATCTTTCAAATGTAAAGCAAATTGCAGGGGTTCTTGGCCTTGATGATGAAAAGTAGATGACAAAGAATCTACTTTAATCTTGCAAGGGATATAACTTTCTGCCTGGTTTTTTCATATACTTTGGTGGCAATAGCATCTTTGAGAATCAAAATCACCATATATTCCTTATATCTCTCTCTCTCTCTCTTTTTCCCTTATTTTCTTCCTTTCCTTGCACTTTTTTATTTATTTTTTAAAATTTTTGTGTTAAGTGTGTGTGGAATTTAGAATGCCACAAAGACCTTTATTTGCTGCTACGATTATCCTTTGCCAGTACTTTTACTATGCTTTATTCAGATTCTCTGTTTCTTCCTTTTCTCTCACTCTTCCAAGTCACTAATGAGATATCTCACTGACTGATGGGTTATTAAACCACATATGTGTTTGGTCACCTCTTATTGTATCTATTCATGAATTTTCACATACTGCTAGATCACTAGCCCATATGCATGAGGAAAATTCCATTTATTTTAATATATTGCAGAATATATATATAAATAATTTGTTTAATTATTTGTATATATTTTTGAAACTCTTGGTGTCACTATGGGAAATTATTAAGAATGATTGAGGCAGACAAGGTTGCTGGCATGGGGCCTCCATGATTAAGGATAAACGAGTAGTTTAAGTGTCATTGATTACACTAGATAGCATTTAGAAAAAAAGTCAAAAAGTAATCTTATCGTTTTTTGACTAGCAAGTATTAGCTTCTAAATATTGAAATGGTTCTGATTCAGCATGAATGTGATAATTATTCTAAGAACATATTTTACCTTAATTATGCAATTGTAAGCTTATGCACATAATGCACAAACTTATTGAATCATTTGCCAATATTGGTAAGTGAATAATTATAGATAGTTTGATTAGATAGTTGTAAGCTCGTGGGTATTTCACAACCCACTGTTTTAAAAATTAAATTGGACTAATCGATTTAATCGAATAAATAAAAAATAGCTGATCAGTCTGATTCAGTTAATTGAAAAACTAATTTTTGATTTAACTACTCATTAATTAGATTTTTACCGATTTTAATTGGTTGAACCTCTAATAATGAGAATGTAAATAAAAAATTAAAAAAAAAAAAAGAGGTGGTCCGACTTGTCTAAACGGTTAAACTACGAATAATTATGGGATCCATAATTTGACCGACTTGATCAATAATATAATTTTTAAAACAATGCACGAATTCACTGAATCATTTTCCTAGTCGATGAGTGAAAATAATTATGGACATATCAAATCTCACAGTAGGATAGCTTGTCTATTCACTGAAAAAGCAGAATGATGATGATCATAAAACAAGAAAACATTTCCATGGTACTAGAGTTTGATGTTGAAATTGCATGGAGAGTTACAGAAAATAGCCACAAACAATTATACATACAAAAATAACATATATAATGATACACTCACACACATATATATATGAACATACAAAATTACAAATACCAATTTTTCTTTTTTCTTTTTTTATTATTATCCCTAAAATCTCATTTTGATCATGCAGGTGGTTTAACCTGAACAGCTGGGAAATCAAGCACCGCAATTTTCTCAATAGCAACTGAAAATGTAGCAGAATATTCAACATGATTGGGATGGGTTTGAAATGCAGTGTAGTCTTCCTTCTTGTCAAATGTCATTGAGAGGGCATGGGTAAAACCTTGTGTAAGCATCTCTGGGCCTTCCAAATCCTGTCCCCTGTTAATGCAAAATAAAATATATTGAGAACTTGGATTATTATCTTCATATTAATATTAGTATTTCGTTCGTAGGTGTATCAAGAGAACTCGATTGCTCTCTAAAAGCTAGCCATTAAGGGAAGAGACAAGCTAGCCATTAAGGGAAGAGACCTAAAATATCTACCTTGAGCTCAAGGTGTCTGTCCATACCAAGCTTAAGGTATGCATCCATATATCAAGCTCTCCATGTAACTGACTTGAGATGTTGTGAACACTCAAGATATTTACCTTGAGCTTAAAGTATCTAACACATCAAGCTCTTCATATATAACTCTATGTTTGATATTGGGACTGCCAAAGATATGTACTTTGTGTTCAAGATATCTATCTCGAGCTTAGGTTAAGTTATCTACACACATCAAACTCTTCATATAATTGATGTGAGATTTTGTGACTGCATCAAACTTTCCATATAAAGCATATGAGATATTGTGACCATTACAAAGATTGGTAATGAAAACAATACTGATTAAGGAAACTTAAATAATGTTGTACAACCTTATATATAATGATTTGGATACTTAGGTTCTACTAAATAAAGAAACCTAATACTAGAATAACACTGCTTATCATGTTGTTGAGACTTCACAACATTATTTAAGAAATAGAATAAGCACAAGGTTTCAAGTAATGAAAGACTCACCATTCAAAAGACTTGACAAGATCAACCTCAGAAGCTAGCTTCTCAATCCCTTTAATAATCTCCTCCACCGCAACACCTTCCTTAAACTTAACAATCACCAAATGCTTGAACGCCATGGTAGCTGGGCTATTACACATTAACCCAAAAATATTTCAGCAAACTCTAATATATATATACCCAAAGAGGAAGAAAGAAAGAGACACTTATTGTTCATGTGTCAACTTCCACAGTCCCATCTGTCCAGTGTCCACTGTCACACCCCATGACACATTTTACACTCCTTTTATGTTAATTGGCAAATTACAAAAAAAAAAAAAGAAAAAAAAATCAACCTTCCTTGGACAGAATCTGCAGCTAAATATATGGGAATGGTACCATACATTGCATGGTCTATAGACCCACTAGCCAGCAACTTAATTGCTCCACCTCACAGTAAAATTTGTCCTCATCACCATTGTCTTGTAATCTCTGCTTTTGCACATGAATATGGGGTCCTTTAATGGGCTAGTGCTATATATTTTCTTGAAATTTGAGGTGGAGGGTTTGGTTGTTACCTTTATTTTCCATAGGTATTATCATAACATGACAGGCCTTATAATTTTTATTTTCTCTCTTTCTTTCCATCCATGTGTAAAGAATGAAAACTAAGAGTATTTTTTTCTTCAACAGTATCTTTTCCTCTCCTCTTTGAATTCTAGACTACAATTAATACTTATTGCAGGATTTTTTTTTTTTCATGTCCTTCCCATGTGCTCCAAGGTTATTATTGGACTTTAATACATGGATGGCATATCACTGCTTATCTTTAAGGAATCTTTATTTCAAAGCCTTTTTCACAAAAGTAAGGGAAGTTGTGAGGTTATTATCATCTATATTATCATGATTTATATATATTTTGGGACATTTTAATTTTCTTTCACATTTTTGCTTTTGGTTTAGCAATAAGATGCACAGGACTCATCTCTCAGTTTGGTCAAAAGCAAATACGTCACGTCAGAAAAAGAAAATATCTCATTCATAATTAAATTATTTTGAATTCCAATTTTAGTAAATCGGATGAGAAACAAATATATTTAAGATATATTTAACAAATCATAATATTAAAAATATATTTAATTATATTATATCATATTATATTACGACTTATCAAATATAATTTTATTATTTGCAGTAACCTTGATATCATTTATCTTTCACATTTTATTGTTTATATATATATATATGATTATCAATTCTCCGACTAATTTCACTTCAAATTTTTGTCCATTAGCTTTTGGCTAATATCTTATTCAATCAATTCAAAAAGATTTGTTAAGATTCTCAGCCAAAGCTATTTACATCTGCTTTTTCAAACTCTTGAACCAAGCGGTTAGAACTCTGGGCAATTGTTCATTAATTTCAATTGTTTTCAAGTCCCACATCTGAAATTAAAGTTAATTGCCATTTTTAACAGTTTTATCTCTATACCACATTTAGGGTAATACTATAACGACAGATTAAGAAAATTTTAACTTTCTGAAACTACTCAAGCATTGGGGACCATTGCTTGTGTGCTTATTATAGGGCTATGAATTGTGCAATTTATATATATATATATAGATTTAGCAGAATGATGTCATTGCTTTTAACCTGCATATATTGATTGGTGATTTTTCCTTGTTGTATTTCAGTTAGAGTTGCTGTCCCAACCAGAAACATTGGGCAAATCTAAACTTGTAATCTTCTTTAATAATTGAGCAATTTATCTATCTACTATATCTTTGAAAGTCTTTATTCAAATTATTAAGATACTATTTGGTGTGCCAGTATAGAAATTGGAATTGATTTATAATTGCATATTTCACAACTGGTGATTAACTGTAAAAAGGTTAATATTAGTTAAAGAAATGCTGTAAATTTCCAAGTTTTTTCATGATTGGAGCCAGGTTAATTAAGCTTGGAAGTTGACCATGATTATTGTCACATTTTGATCTTAAAATAATTTAGTTGGAATTTTACTGCCATTTTGACATGAAAAGTAAATTAGTTGCAGCTTTTTGACCTCAAGTTAAAGCATGGTAAATTCCTTAATATTGCACATAGAAGAATTCCACAAATAGGAAAGCCGCTGAAACAATGACTCATGTTGAGGCACATCTTAGGACTTTTTACCGTTTTAGACAATTTTTGTAAAATATTTATCATTTGAGGTGTTTTTTATAAGTATTTCTAATTTTAAGTATTTTTAAAAACTAATTTTAATTTTAGGTATACCTGGACTCCAGTCCGCTTGTAGCAGTATTTTTTTTTTTACTTTTTATGTTATTTATTGTAAATAAATATAAATAATAGAAAAAATTAAATAATTAATATTAAATTTTTAAGGGGGATATTATATTTCATATAATAAATAATTGAGTATATAATATAATTAAATGAAGTGTATAATATTAATTATTTTTATTATTAATTATGAAAAATTAAATGATAATATGGCAAAGATAAAAATTAATTAAAATTATTTTTTCAAATAGTATTTTTCTAAATTAATTAAAATATGTGATTAGTTTTTCCTAAATTATTTTATTTTATTTGGAACATATACATAATATTTAGTATTAAAATTTAACTTTTTAAATTAGTTTCTAAAAATTCTTAAAATTAAAAATATTTTTAAAAAACACCTAAAGAGTAAATATTTTACAAAAACTTTTTAAAATGGTAAAAAGTCCCACATCTTATAACTTTCCACTGGGAAGGAAGGAGGCCCTTTACCTTTTGTGGGTTAGGTGACTAATTCTCTGTTTGGCACGAGGGGGGGTCAGGTGACTAAACTCGAACTTAATATTTTAAACTGTACTATGTATTTCTGAATCAAAAACTTATTAATAAAGCAATAAGAATCAAATCAAGAAAGTGTATGTCTTTACGGTACCATAATGGAAATATCTTCCTACTAACCTTATTATTATTATTATTATTGAAATATTTAAAAAAACCTGTTAATGGGTTCAAAGAGAGTTATCATACTTTTTTTTTCTTTTGCATATATTAAAAGTTTTAAAGGAAAGAGAATTGCAAATTTGAATTTTTAATTAATATATTATATTATAAAATATACATTCTAGCATCAAATTATTATTATTTTTAATTAATTTATTTAGATATTGATTGAATATTTAAATTCATGTTGTAATAATTTGAAGATGATTGCAATACTTTGTTCAAAACTTATTATATTAAACTATTATCTTAGGGTAAATTCTCAACAAATTTTAGTTATTTATGTATTTAAATTTTTTAACAGGAAAATTTATACTTTAAATTGGGGTAAAAAAATGATTTACTGAGATTGGAGTATTTTTACTATTTACCTTTGCCGACAGGGAGGGCAAGCCAGCCCTCGTGTAAGGAATAATATGTTGAGTACATGTCTTATCTGGCAGTGGTAATGTGCCCTAAAACATTAAACAATAGTATATTGTTTTTGGTTTGTACAGTCAAAATTCAAAAGAGAAAAACATAATAATCACTTCACTGAGTGAATTGAGTGCTGTTGGTGTGGGTGTTGGCAAGTGTTCAGTGCTCTCAGTGGGATAGTTTTGTAAGTTTATTAAGGACACTTCCGCTTAAAGACAATGCGCATAAGGACACTGCCTTCCGCCTGCAAGCCCACGTTTGCCTTCCTTTAGTCAATAAAGTATTTTTCATTTTATTTTTTTTCTTGGGAAATCAAATGTCCTGAAAATGACATTTCTTCTTTTCTTAAAATTTTGCTTATTTGTCACTGAAAAAATACTAAAAAAATCTTATTATTGATTCACTTCAGTTCAGAAAAATAAAAATAAAAAATTCATAGTCATAGATCCAATGGGCTTTCTGGAGCAATGATATATGCGTTGCAGCTTCAGATGGCGAGGAGGCCTAGATTCCAATAGTGCCTTGTTTTCTTTTTTTTGGCCCAAGCCTAGATTCGAATATTTAAGCTTATCAATTATTTGGATGATTATTAAAAATACAATCTAATTATAGTTGCTTATATTTTCAAACTTGTTCCAATAAAAATAGAAAATTACGAGTCAAAAATTCAATTAAGATTAAATTAAAATTTTAAATAATAATATATATTTATTATTTATACCAAAATATGCATGAGTAACAACACATATTCAAGAAAAGAATAAAAAAATAATATTCATTACATATTATGAATTTTAATATTTATTACATATTATAAATACTCATTATGGAAAATACTTGGTTCATAGGTGATTTAAATTCATTTATAGGTGATTTAAATTGATCTGTGAATCACTTTTTAATTTCTTATTGAACCGTCCGGACTCGTCCAAATTTAAAAACATTAATCATTAGATATATGAATAAGATAATACCAATAAATGTCCAGTTCTAGTTTGAATTTTCTAAAAATATTTCATTCTAGAAAATAAGTCCTCACAAATATCGTCTTGGATCTAAGTCTCAATCCTGCCATAGTATGGCATGAAGAGTTCGAAGAATTCTTTATTTGAGCAATATGGTTTTTCAAAGATAATAAATATGGATATTATTCTTCTATAAATCAATGTGCCGTAATAGTATTGAATCACCAAAATTTGCTCTTTCTTGCCCAAGGATGTAGAGAAATTACTGCACCACATGAAAATTTGTGTGGTCTATGCTTATTTTTATTTGCTAGAGAAAAAAGAAATGGATTTTAGAGTGACTTCTTGTTTTTATCAAGATAACAATGAAAAAAGATTAACAATAAGCCGTCATCATCATATCTACATCCTGAATACTAGGATTAACAGTTTGCAATTAACCACCTAATTTAAAAATCTCCATTCCGTTCACCAAGTACCAAAATGACAAAAATATTTTAATCTGGTTAAGAAATTTTTCCACCAGAAATAAAATGGAAATAATGAAGTTGAAAACAAAATAAAATCTATAAGGTTTCCTTCAATATCTCATGATGAAATGTACAGCATGCAATAATTTAAACTACTCTCTTTGGCATTAAATATTTATATATTTAACTTTGGTATATTATCATGTAATTGTGTTTATGATAGTCACACAAACTTTAATTTGATGTAAATGCATGAAATGAAGATTCCATATAAATCACATGAATTCGCTTTTTATTACTTTTCTCTTTATTTTTATTTCAAAATGGTAAACAGATATATAAAGGGTGCATTAATTTGGATAGCTAGTCATTTGAAATATCATGCATTTGAAATTTATTATCATGTTTGTTAGAAAATGAATCACACATTAGATAAATAGAAAATAAATAAAAGCATTATAAGTTAGTAGATATTTAATCTAATACAAAATTATATATGTGTATTTTAATACTTGTTCATGTCCAAACGGGTTGAATCATCTAATAATGTCTTTTTTTTTATAATTTTATATTTGAAACTCAAATTTACATTAAATTAAATTTAAATTTTAATAATTTCAAGTGATTACCTATCAAGTTGACTAGTAATTTTTTTTTAATGAAATATCATGGAAATATTATCAACATGTAATGGATGATAAATTATATCATAAGTAAATTTTTTTTATAATTTTATATTTGAACCTGAAATTTAAATCAAATTTGAATTTATAATAATTTCAAATGATTACTATCAAATCCATATTGGGGCTTTTTTTTTTTAATGAAATGTCATGGAAATATTACCAGCTTCTAATGGATGGTAAGTTCATAAGTATAAAAATATATTGATGAACGTTATATATATATATATATATAAGAGATAAAAGAGATAATGTGTGATCTAATTTTTTTTTTTTTTTTATAACATATGTGAAGCAATATGGATAAAAGAGATTTGTGTACAATTTTGATATTCAAAAGCATTAAATCAGGCCTGCTTAAATGTCCATGATTAAAGACATAAAAAAATTCATTAATTTTATATTTTTAGTTAGTTTTTGTATATAAAAAATAATTCGGTATTTTAATATATTTAACAACATCGAATGAACTTAAAAAAAAAAAAGAAAAAAAGAAAAAAACAATATGTATGTGTCAATTGAGATATTTATATGAGTTTTATAAGCAATTTAATGATCATTTACTGAAGGGTCGGCCCTTGGCGCTCCAAGCCCACATAGAGATGGTGAAATCTTCAAGAATTCTCGTCGGTTTGTCCACAGTGCTTTTGCATTTACAGTGAAACCTTTATAAATTAATAATATTAAACTATAAAATTTTATTAATTTAAAAAGATATTAATTAATCGATAAATTAATAATTTATTAATTTATAGAGTAATTTTAAATTTAGTAAAAATAAATTTAAAATTATTAATAAATATTTACAAATATAAAATTTAAAAGAAATTATGGTTAGTATAATGAAAAATTCAATTGAGAATGAAGTTAAAAATGATTCAGTACCTTTGGAATTAATCACGAGAAAAGAAGTAATTATAATATCAACTATTCTTCACAATTTTTTATTACAATTTGAGAAGATTACACTAGAATTTTTAAATGCAGTGAAAAAAATTAAAAATGAAATTTATCTAGATTTAAATTTAAAAAAAAATAAAATATTATATATTTATATTTTACTAAATTGTCCTAAGTATATCTATATGTACTAAGTATATTTGAAAAATTATTAATTTATAAATAAAATAAAATAATATATTTATTAAAATTATTTATTTTTTAAACTGATCTAAGTCTAAATTAAAGAAAATTATTATATTAAAAAATATTAATTTACCGAGTATTAATTTACGAAGATTTTACTGTAATTATTTCAGTTCGCAAGTCTATATTGCTGGCGATTTTTGCTGTTGAAAGGGCTTGGGTTAATGGCTAGCATTAATCTTCAGATGGAGTAAGAGGGCAATCAATAGATGTCCCTTAGTCAATTCGGCAATAATCGGTTCTTTATGCGTAGCTAATGAACTTTCACATATGTCGTATTTTTAGGTAAGACAATAAAGTCGTAGAGGGGTTTGGAGCATCAACTTCTCCTATTAATTGGTGGAATTCCTTGCTTTCTTTATCTTTTTACTAATTGAGCCTCCTTATATTAAAATAAAAAAAAATCACTCTCCTTATCTTTTAAAAAATCAATTTCCAATGTGTAATTATCTTAATTTTCCCTATATATATATATATTATGAAAATGAAATAATTCATATGTTTATTATATATAATTTTTTCATTTTATATTTTTTTTATTAATTGAACTTTGACTGAAATTCATACTTACATCTTCTCAACTCTAAAAATAATATCATTCTTTTAGTGATTTATTATCATATTTTGTTGTTATTTTCTAATAAAAATTAAATTGGTCAAAAAATACATTTTTATTTTGAAAAAAGAGAGGATAAATAATTAACCGGCCTAATTAGCATTCTCGTATTTGCAAGTAAATCCATTCACTACTCATTCCAAAAATATTTTTTCAATATTATGAAATTATGATTAATCATGTATTCAAATATTTTGCAAAATCATTCAAATATTTTAAAATAAAGGAACTAATTTTTCAAAATATTTGATAACTCGGGTAAGCCTTGCTAGAAAGGAGATTTTTTTTTTATTGATTAGTGTGTTTGATTTTTAGGGCCAGTATTTGGAAAATAATTTCTAAATATATAAGCTGAATGTGAAATTATTTAACAATGTTTAGGGTCAGCATTTAAAAAATATTTTCAAAATTTTTTTAACAATTTTATCATTTTTTCAAAATTTTCATATAAATGCTTATACATATATTTTTTCTAAAATATATTCCAATGATAGAAAATGTTAAAAGTGCAGTAACTACACATTAATAACATGACCTCCTGCCTCAATCAAATATTGACAGAACTTTCAACTTGAATCTTCACATAACTTTGGGCATGGAAATAATAAAATCAAAGTTATGCACTTGTTAAATTCTCGAGACATTATGATAAAAATTTGAAATTTATTTAAAACATTATTATATTTGCTAGATAAGTCAGTAATGTTTTGTTAACTTATTATTTTTGTTTTACACAAAAATTTAATATCAGATAGCCGCTGTGTTTTTTATTTTCTGTCATCGGGTTGTATTTTAGTAAAAATTAAAATATAAGCATTTATGTAAAAAAAAAAACTGAAAAATTGATATAAAATTGTTAAAAAATTTAAAATATAGATATTTGTGTGAAAAATTGAAAGATTAAGATAAAATTGTTAAAAAATTTAAAGTATAGATATTGCATGAAAAATTTGAAAAAAATAGACTAAAATCATTAAATACTTTATAGTTTGATTTTTCAACTATTTAGACTTTTTTTTTTTAATAAGAAATTCAAGATTTGTTTATATTGTAATTAATTTGTTACCTAACTTCGATCCATTTGAGCTATAAATGCCTACAGCAATAACACTTCAGATGTTGAATTTCAAATCGTTGACAAAATGTACGGGTTTCAATCCTTATCATTAAATGTCAAATTTTGGAGGATTGATATTTAAGAATTTGTTGTGTTGTCTATTTTTCTTGAAGGTGGATGTCATTTGCTCCTGTTTCCCAATTCAAGATAAGTGCTTCTAATTTGTGAAAATCCAAATAATAATAATAATAATAAAAATAATAATAATTTTTACTGGGTATTTTTTCCAAGTATCTCAGGCCCCACAAAAATATAAAATTTATAAAAATATTCATAAAACAAAAGGCACTTAATTTCTTATATATCAATTTTTTATGATTGTATATTTAAAATTTAAATTTAAATTCATAATTATTTTAAATAATGATTTATCTAAATTAATTTTATGAGAATTTAAAACGTAGACACTAAAGTACAATATAATAATAAGTGCATATACGATCTGAATAATAAATAAAAATTTAATTTTATTTCTTTTGTTCAGAATAAAAAAAAAGAATTTAAAACATGATGTTTATTGCAAAAATTGATATGGTACCAACGCAATTCTTAAATAAATAAGATCAACATGAGGTGTATCTTTAATTTCATAGAAAATTAAATTTAATCCAAATTAACATATAATTTAATTTGAAAATACCCTTCAATAGTAAAAAGTAAAAAAAAAAAAAATAGAAATTGATAATGAGAGATCAAATGTCACCAAGTCTTGACTACTGCACGGAGAGTCCACAAATTTGACAAAGCATCACTTTGACATTATTATTTGCCTCAAAAAATAAATAAAAGAAAAAGAAATCCTTCAATTTGCCCTTTTAAGTCTTCAAGTTTGACATTTATATGTGTATTTAAACTGTGGCGTAATGTATTTGGCAAAAAAAAAAAAAAAGAAAATTGTGGTGTTGTGATATGACCGTTAATAACTATTCCATTAAAAAATTTTCATACATGTCACAATTAATATTCAAAAGATAATTTTTATATACATATGTTGACTGTGAAAGTATATAGTAGAGAAAAATAAGTTGTCTAATTTTCTGTGGTTTACAGTAAACGCCGTGCAATAAATAACTTACTTAGATAAACTAATTGAGTTGAATTTTTTGAGTTGAGTTCAAATTTAATTTAATAAAATATTCTTAATTAAAGAATAAAGAAAAATAATTGCAATTACATATGTAAATTAATTCTAACGGTATTATGGTTTTTTATAATGGATATCTCTTAAGAAAAAGTAATATATGTCAAACATATATATATATATATATCAGAAAATTAGTGTATAAATCAAACATTTTTTGGGAAATAATTTTCCAGAAAGTTAACTTCCATTAAGGGTGAACCCAGGTCAGTCTCATTTTTTTTTTTAATTTTATATATAGGCTCCATATTTTTTTCATATAGATTCCTAATTTTTTTTATATAGGTTGAAATCTAGTCTATGGCTTTGTATTTTGAATAGTTTATGGACTTTGTTCAATTTTTCTACATATTAAATGGATCTTAAGATTTAATTCAGATATATTTTATTTTTTCTAGTTGTTTTCCATTATTATTGTTGTTGTAGTTATTATTGGTGGTAGTGGTGTTGATGATGTATGATAAAAGAATGCTCAACATTTCTTATTAATATATTGAAAAATAAAAAAAAATTATTATCATACGTCTTTAGCTCTTAGCCTACCTCTTATATAAATTTTGCGTCTGTCATTGACTTTGACTTTCTAGAAAATAATTTATGACAAATCAAATGATACTTTTTTGTGCATACACACAAACTAAACTTATACACAAACAAAACACACTTAATTTTGATATTATTATATTTAATTGGAAATTATGTTATTCCACCCTATTAATTTAATAAAAATAGTTTACGAATAAATTAATAAAAAAATTGAAAAATGATTCTTTTAAACTCACAAAAATATATTAAGACTTTTTGTTTTGGATCTTTTTTTTTCAGGTCATGTAATTTTTTTTAATTATATCTACAAATATTTACGGGTTAAAGCTATAAAGTAGAAAAGTCCAACAAATTTGCTAGGCAGCAAAGTGAAGTCCACTCGATAATAAATACACGATGAAAGGATCTTATATGATCACCATCCACAAAATTAAAACTAAACAGAAACCCATAGAAACTTGGAAAATGAGTCTTCTTCTGTCTCATTTCATGAAAGTGCTATCATTATTATTGGCTATCTTTGCATCTTCCAAATCCATATCTCCATTTTTGGAGTCTGCTGCTCAAACCATAGAAACAGACAGGGAAACCTTGATCTTGTTCAAGTCTCAAATAAGCTCAGAATCTTCCAATTCTCTATCCTCATGGGACAAAAACTTCTCCCCTTGTAACTGGACAGGAGTTACCTGCAACACATATGGCCAAAGAGTAATTGGTCTCAATCTGTCTAGCTTAGGACTTGCTGGTTCCATAACCCCTCATATTGGCAATCTCACTTTTCTTGAATCCCTTCAGCTTCAAAACAATCAACTTGCAGGTACAATTCCTGATGAAATCTTTAATCTTTCTGGCCTCAGAGTCTTGAACTTAAGTTCTAACAGCTTACGAGGTTCAATACCCTCCAACATAAGCAAGTTATCAGGGCTCACAGCCCTTGACTTGTCAATGAATCAGATTACAGGAAAAGTTCCTCAAGAAATCTCCTCACTTTCAGGACTCCAAATCTTGAATTTGGG
The DNA here is from genome assembly GCA_947687605.1 of Reutealis trisperma. NCBI lineage: Eukaryota > Viridiplantae > Streptophyta > Magnoliopsida > Malpighiales > Euphorbiaceae > Reutealis > Reutealis trisperma. Next base: position 3,623,974 of record CANTUT010000112.1, read on the forward strand.
TAGAAATCTTCTTTCAGGTACAATTCCATCTTCTATTGCAAATCTTTCTTTATTAGAGGATTTGATTCTAGGCACTAATTCTCTTAGTGGGATGATACCAAGTGAATTAGGCCGTCTTCGAAACTTGAAAGTTCTGGATCTCACTATAAACAATCTCAATGGTGCAGTTCCTTCCAATATTTACAACATGTCTTCACTAGTTAATTTGGCCTTAGCTTCCAACCAATTATGGGGCGAACTTCCTAGTGATATTGATGTTACCCTTCCAAATCTTTTAATACTTAATACCTGCTTCAATAAATTCACGGGAACTATTCCTAGTTCTTTGCACAATCTTACAAATATAAAGGTGATCAGGATGGCACATAATCTTCATGAAGGAACGGTGCCTCCAGGTTTGGGAAATCTTCCATCCTTGGAAATGTACAATATTGGTTTCAATAGGTTTGTTAGTTTTGGAGATGATGGTCTTGAATTCATCACTTCTTTAACAAACAGTACCTATCTAAAATTCCTTGCCATTGATGGGAACCTTTTGCAGGGCGTTATTCCAGAATCCGTTGGCAACCTCTCCAAGGATTTGTGGAAATTGTATATGGGAGGCAATCAGATTTATGGTTCTATTCCAGCTTCAATTGGTGGTCTTAGTAGCTTGACCTTGTTAAATTTGAGCCACAATTCAATTTCTGGTGAAATCCCACCTGAAATTGGTCAACTGGTGAACCTGCAAATGTTGGGTTTGGCTGGAAATCAATTCAATGGAAGGATTCCGAATTCCCTTGGTAATCTCCAGAAGTTAAACGAAATTGATTTATCAAGAAATGAATTGGTGGGTCAAATTCCTACTACTTTTGGGAATTTCCATTCTCTGCTTTCTATGGATTTATCCACCAACAAGCTCAATGGCACCATACCCAAAGAAATTCTCAATTTCCCAAGTTTGAGTACAATCTTGAACTTGTCTAACAATTTCTTGACTGGAAATTTGTCAGAGGAAATTGGAGCCCTAGAAAATGTTGTTACCATTGACCTTTCTAACAATAGTTTATCAGGTAATATTCCCAATTCAATCGAAGACTGCAAAAGCTTGGAGGAATTGTACATTGCAAGAAATAAATTCTCAGGTCCTATTCCAAGCATTTTAGGGGAAGTTAAAGGCTTGGAAACTCTAGACATTTCATATAACAATTTTTCTGGCTCCATTCCTGTTGACCTTGAAAAACTACGGGTCCTTCAGTCCTTAAACCTTGCCTTTAATGATCTAGATGGACCAGTTCCCTGTGGTGGGGTATTTACAAATCTCTCTAGAGTCCAATTACAAGGCAACCCTGAGCTTTCCTTGAATTTGGCATGCCATAATGCTCAAGCTCGTGGAAGAAGACCAATCAAAGTCTATATTGTTGCTGGTGTAATAGCAGCATCAGCTTTGTGCTTTTCTATTGGTTTGTTTTTCTATCTACGGAGAAGCAAAGCAAAGATTGCTCACTCTTCGAGCTTGACAAAAGAGCAGCATCGATTGATTTCATACCATGAGCTTCGCCAAGCAACTGGGAACTTCAACGAGCAAAATTTGATTGGAAATGGAGGCTTTGGGTTAGTGTACAAAGGTTGTCTTGGAGATGGTTCTGTTGTGGCAATCAAGGTCATTGACATTACACAGACTGGATTTCGAAAGACCTTTCTTGCAGAGTGTGAGGCTTTAAGAAATGTAAGGCATCGAAATCTTGTTAAGCTTATTACATCTTGCTCAAGCATGGATTTAAAGAACACAGAATTTCTAGCTCTCGTTTATGAGTTCCTTGGAAATGGGAGCCTGCAAGATTGGATACAGGGCAAGCGAAAGAATGAAGATGGAGATGGGCTAAATCTTGTGGCAAGATTAAATGTGGCTATTGACATTGCAAGTGCGATAGATTACCTACACAATGATTGTGAAGTTCCTGTGGTGCATTGTGATTTGAAGCCAAATAACATTCTTTTGGATGAAGACATGACTACGAAAGTTGGAGATTTTGGACTTGCTAAGTTGCTGATAGAGAAAATGAGTGATCAAACTTCAATTAGCTCAACTTGTGCCCCGAAAGGTTCTATAGGGTACATACCTCCAGGTCAGTACCTTGATAATCCTAATTGAAATTAACTTTATATAAATAATTTGAGTAGATTTACTAATACCCTTTTGGTTAATATATAAATATGCAGAGTATGGTCTAGGGGTGAAACCATCAACAGCTGGAGATGTATACAGCTTTGGAGTGATGTTATTAGAGTTATTTACAGGAAAGAGCCCTACTGATGACAGTTTCATGGTTGGACAAAATTTGGTTGGATGGGTACAATCAGCTTTCCCTGCTAATATAGAACGAGTGCTAGACCCTGAGCTGCTATTACTACTGGAAAATTTTGAAAGTGATAGCCAGACTATAAAACCCGAAGCACAACATTATTGTTTAATGACAATTCTTGGGATTGGATTGGCTTGCACTTTAGCTTCTTCTAGTAATAGAATCAGTATAAGAAATACTCTTTCAAAGCTCCAAGCTGTTAGAAATAACCTTCTTAATGGTGATTCTACCCAGAAAGCCATGCGTTGATTATGTGGAAATATGTTTATATATGATTCCTGATGTATTATTAAATTATTGATCTTATGTTTTCATATTTTCTAGGAAAATAAGTCCTTCTATTTATCATCATAAGCATACTGAAAAAAAAAAGTAGAAAAGGAGGGATAAGAATTATGTTCATAAGCTTTTATGGAAAACAAGACTTTGGATATTCTAATAATGATGACATGCTTGTTTAACATTTTTGTTTATTTGTTTTTTAAGTTTATTTGTGTTAATATAATATGGTATTAATAACTTAAATTTCTTGTATGTTAACTGCTGCTATTTGTTGTTGGCGTAAGGCACAAAGATATAGTGGATTTATTAAGTCCAGCCAATTGATTTTGCTTAGAGATAAAATTATCTTGAACTCTTCAATGTCTGAAAATAAGCCAATTTATCATGTCCCACTTCACAATAAATTTTGCAGCTTTTGCATCTGCTGAGCCAATTGGTATTGTTAACATTGGAACTGCATACTTGGATTGCTATAAAAATTCCAAAGTTTCTTCCTCGACAGTTTTGGATTGCCATCAAAATTGCTATGAATGGTATGCTTAAGGCCCATTAGTTAAAGTTTCAAAATTTCCAGAATTGTAGGACTCATTTGTTATTAAGACTATGTTTTTATGACTTGTAAACATAACTGAAGAATATAAAAAGTGAATCAAATGCAAAAAATAAATATATAAATACAAAAGAAAAGCTAATATTTATAATATAAAAAATCATATTTTAAAAAGTTTGAATATAAAAAATTTACAAGTGTAATTATAAAATGCAGATAAGCATAATTTATTAATTAACACATCATCCAATTTGATGATTTGAGTCCTATGTGTAGGATTGGAAGTCAGAAAGAGATGTTCTCAAAATTTAATTACTAGCAAAAAGTTCAACATTTATTTATTTAATTAATGAAAAGAAAAGTTCAATTCCATTATTCTGAAACAGAGATTAATACAGAAGTAGTAGTGAGACTAAAAGCATACAAAATTTCAAGGCTGGCAATAAAAAGAATGAGCTTATTATGATCATAAAAAAGATTAACCATTAGCAAACACGTTGATTATTGTAATACTATGCTCTTTGGGTAAGAGCATAATCAAGAGATTTAAGAAGGACGTTTCTAGTATCTTTGAGTTTGGAAAGAACATTTCTCATGCTAAGGCGGCAATCAGGGGAAGTTGCAGTGCAAGCCAATCCAATTTCAAGAATTGTGATCAAACAATCAAGCGGTGTTTCTGGTTTTACAGTCCGGCCATGATTGTCAAAATTGTTTATTTGTAAAAGCAGCTCAGGATCAAGCACTTGCATAATATTGGCAGGGAAAGCTGATTGCACCCATCCAGCCAGATTTTGTCCACCCATGAAACGGTCATCAATAGGGCTCTTTCCTGTAAATAACTCTAGCAGCACCACTCCAAAGCTGTATACATCTCCAGCTGTTGATGGTTTCAGCCCTAGACCATACTCTGCAATCATATGATTAATTAATGCAAATGTTAGACTTGAATTTGAAGTTTATTGAATATATAAGTTGTATTTAAACATGGCTAACCTAAATAGAAGAGATCAAGGTACTGACCTGGGGGTATATACCCTATGGAACCTTTTAGAACATGGGTAGAACTGATGGAAATTTGATCACCCATTCTCTCTGTCAGCAATCTAGCAAGGCCAAAATCTCCCACCTTGGCAGTCAATTCTTCATCCAAAAGAATGTTACTAGGCTTCATATCACAATGCACAACAGGAACTTCACAGTCATTGTGTAGGTAATCCAATGCATTAGCAACATCAATAGCCACATTTAATCTCTCCACAAGATTTAACCCATCTCCATTTTGATTCTTTCTCTTGCCCTTAATCCAGTCTTCCAAGCTCCCATTAGCAAGAAACTCATAAACTAGAGCCAGAAAATTTTCATTTCTAATAAAATCCACGCTCGAGCAAGATGTAATCAGCTTAACAAGATTTCGATGCCTCACATTTCTCAAAGCTTCACACTCTGCAATAAAGCTCTTCCAAGATCCACCCTGTTTGATGTCAAGGACTTTGATTGCTACAACATTACCATCTCCAAGAAACCCTTTGTAGACCGATCCAAAGCTTCCATTTCCAATCAAGTTTTGGTTGTGAAAGTTGCCAGTTGCTTGGCGGAGTTCATGGTATGAAATCATTTGATGCTGCTCTTTTATCAAATTGGAAGTTTTTATCAAATTGGAAGTACAAGGCATATTTGATCTTCTTCTTCTTATAAAGAAAAAAGAAGCAACAGAAATGAAGAGCATTGTCATTGCGAGGACAGCAATGATAATATAAACTTTGATTTGTCTTCTTCTGTCACTTTGAGCATTTGGACAGGCAAAATGTATGGAAATCTTTGGATTGCCTTCTAAATGTACTTTAGAAAGATTTGTAAATACCCCACCACAGGGAATCACTCCTTCTAGGTTGTTAAAGGAGAGGTTTAAGGACTCAAGGCCTTGCAATTTTTGGAGGTTAGGAGAAATGTAGCCGGAAAGATTGTTATAAGACAGGTCCAAAATTTCTAAGCCTTTCATGTCTCCTAAAGTATCAGGAATATGGCCTGAGAATGAATTTTTAGCCAGGTATAATTGCTCTAAGCTCTTGCAGTTTTTGATTGAGCTGGGAATATTACCAGACAAGCGATTGTGAGAAAGGTCGATGGTAGCAACACTTTCAAGAAGCCCAATTTCCTGTAACAAATTCCCAGTTAGGAAATTGTTGGAAAGATTCAAAATGCTGCTCAAACTTGAGAGACTGAAAATTTCTTTAGGTATGGTCCCATTGAGGTTATTGATGGATAAGTCCATGGAAAGCAAAGTATGGAAATTCCCAAAAGTAGCGGGTATTCTACCCACCAACTTATTTTTTGATAAATCTATTTGATTTAATTTTTTGAGATTACCAAGGGAATTTGGTATACTACCAGAGAGTTGATTTCCAGCCAAACCCAAAATTTGCAAGTTCTCCAATTGACCAATTTCTAGTGGGATTTCACCAGAAATTGAGTTGTAGCTCAAATTTAACAATGCCAAGCCACTAAGACTACCAAATGAGGCTGGTATGGAACCATAAATCTGATTCCCTCCCATATACAAAATTCTGAGTTCCTTGGAGAGGTTGCCAACAGATTCTGGAATCACACCTTGCAAAAGGTTGCCATCAATGGCAAGGAATTTTAGATAGGAACTATTTGTTAAAGAAGTGATGAATCTAAGACCATCTCCTGCAGAGCTAACAATCCGATTTTTACCAATATTGTACATTTCCAAGAATGGAAGATTTCGCAATCCTGGAGGCACTGTTCCTTCTAGTAAATTATCTGCCATACGAATGACCTTGATATTTGTGAGATTGTGCAAAGAGCCAGGAATTGTTCCAGTGAATTTATTGATGCAGAAATTGAAGACTAAAAGATTTGGAAGTGTAACACCAACATCATTAGGAAGTTTTCCCCATAATTGGTTAGATGCCAAGGCCAAATTAACCAAAGAAGACATGTTATAAATTTTGGGAGGAACTGGGCCAGTGAGATTGTTTATGGTGAGATCAAGAACTTTCAAGTTATGAAGATGGGATAGTTCAGTAGGTATCGTGCCACTAACAGTATTAGTCCCTAAAATCAAAGTCTCTAGTGAAGAGAGATTTGCTATAGATGGTGGAATTTTACCTGAAAGATGATTTCGACCCATGTTCAGAACTTGGAGGTTTATTAGAGAGGTGATTTGTTCAAGAATTCTTCCAGTAATCTGATTCATTGACAAGTCAAGCATTTTGAGCTCTATCAACTTGCTTAGGTTCGTGGGTGTGGAACCTTGCAAGCTATTGGCACTAAAGTTCATGACTCTCAAGCGAAAAAGATTACATATTTCATCAGGAATTGTTCCAGTAAGTTTATTGTCTTGAAGCTGGAGGGACCTAAGGAAGGACAGATTACCAATGTGAGGGCTTATGGACCCAACAAGTCCTAAGTTGGACAGGTTGAGGCTAACCACTCTGTGGCCAAATCTGTTGCAGACAACCCCTGTCCAATTGCAAGGAGAGGAGTTCTGGTGCCACGAAGATAATGGGTCAGGAGATGGAAAGTTAATTTGGGACTTGAAAAAAAGCAAGGCTTCCTTGTCTGTATCAATGCCTAGGGCATAGGACTCCATGATGGGAAATATGCATTTGAAATATACAAGGATTATTGCTACCGATGTGATGTTTATTGTTTGGGAGAGGAGACTCATTTCTAATTTTCTTTCAGTTGCTCTTTACGGTGTTTGTGTTTGCAGTGAATAAAGCTCAAGCGCACTGATGATGTATTTATACAAAAAATAAGCCTTCAAGTCAAGGCTGTTAGAGTCAATGTATTTGAAAAATCCTGGAAATTGCTTCAAGTCCTGTAACCGTGCGCTTGCGCACCATATGGGATGTTATTATAGGAGTACTTGGCAGTTGGCACTTAGACATGGTAGCAAATATTTTTAATTTTAGTACTCTAATAATTATTCTAATTTTATTTTATAGCCGTTTAATTTAAATTAAAATAACTGCTATGAGTTATTTAAAATAAGTCACTGCCTATACCCATATCCAAAAGTTTGAAAACTTCCTAATCCCAATTATAAAATCAGACAAGTGTGCATTTATTTTGTTAGCAGAAAATAAATTCATTCCTCTGAAAAACACATGGCACTATATTTCAGTCTTAATTTCACTAGTGCAAAGTGCAATTAAGTTAGACCTCATTTTACCAAAAGGAAATTGGAGAGTGGCATTGTTACGTACTCTACTTGAAGTAATTTCCTGGATTTTTCAAATTCGTTGGCTCTAATGGCAAAATTGAAAAGTACTAGAATTTGGAGAAGACAGACTTGAATTTGAATATATTGTCTAATGAATATATATATATATATATATATATATATCATGATTAAGCTAAGCTCTAAGTACGTTTACCTCCATTGAGATTTTGTCCAAGTGTTGGTACCAAAAATAAGTGATTAACCATTTATAACATAGGAAAAAAAATATTTAATAATATATTTGATAGGCCATAATGAAATATAAATTAATTATTTTGGATAAAATAAGGGAAAATTATATTAAAAGAACCCAAAATTTACAGTCCTAACTTCTAATCCTATGAACAAGACGTCACTTGCATGGCCAAATTACAAGCATGGAAGCTCGATCTAGGCAAGCAAGCATATGTGGAGCTGCCATGCCTCTAAAAATAATGATCTTATTTAATTATAAATGTTAATTAATTTTAATATCAATAAAAAATTTTAATGAATTAAAATAATAATAAATTATAAATGTCATTAGTTACTAGTTTATCTATCTTATATTATAATTCACGTAGCGTAAGCAAAGAGTTAAAAGCTAAATTAGAGTTTTAAGATTTCTGAATTTTTTTTTTATTCTTTAAAATAGGCCAAAATAAGAATTTAAATAAGTGCCCAACATGTTAGACACAAAATTATTTCAAATGAAAATAGGCAATAAAAAAAAAAAAACACACTACAAAGGAAATTTCATAGATGGTTCTAACTCGTTTGGATGAGCAATAATTCAAGTAAAGAAAACATTAGCTCAGATCAATATCGATTTTAGAGCTTAAGTGTATGATTTAAAAGAAAATTGATCTAACTCATAGTCTTGGACAATGAGCGACCTTATTTTTTGGCCAAATTCCTTCATTTGGATCCTAAATTAGCAGTTTTTTTCATTTATAGCAATTTTTAATTCTGGCTGTAATTTTTGATAGAAAACCTCGATTTGGGTGCCATTTATGGCATTTTTTCTGTTTTATTGCCTATTTTTATTTGGAATTATTTGGTAATTTTTCCATTTTTGATAGCTTTATATTTGGGATTTCGTATTCCTTATTTAAATTCTTATTTTGGCATATTTTAGAGATCAAATAAAATTTATGAATCTTAAAACTCTCATTTGACTTTTGCCTCTTTGTTTACATTGCTTTAGCAAAATTTTTTGACTCATTCAATTGCCTGCAATTAGAAGATCAGAAAAGAAACCAAGCAATTTATGACTAGACATCATAACATGCCCAGCTGGTCTATGTCCAAAGAGCAAGACTTAAAGGGTCTCTTTCCTCGCCTCGTTTTCGTGTATTATGGTACACACACCTAAATCCTAAATATGATCTTGCCTCATTTGACGTTTAATTTGATGCGTCATTTTGACGTTTAATTTGATGTGGCAACGGGTTGATCAAGTTAGATGGTTCAAATGATGGATCATTTTAAGTCGTACGCAGATCAGCTAGGTTAACTCTTAAATTATATTTTAAGTAAATGCAGATAAATTTGTAGATTTTATATTGGATTAGGCTAACTCTTAAAATTATGTTTTAAGTAAAAAATAACTAGTTTCACTTTCTCATCTTTTATGGATGTGGGATTCTTAGATGCTTGGATGACATATCTAACTTAAATTCTTCAAGTTAGCAGCTCATTGGATTGAACTTAAGCTTAATAGTTTTGAAAAGAGATTGAACGTAAAAACATGCTATTTTGGTCCAATTTTAAACCGTACCATTATAAATGATATTAGAGGGTTTATGGAGAAAGGGCTATTCCATAAAACAGAGTACAAGATAGAGGCTGATCATTCATGGCTTCGAGGGAAATCAAATTGTAAATATGAGTCAGTTGAGTGACTCTGGTTGTGAGGGGTTAGTGGATTCAAAGTAAAGGGTTAAAAAAGGGAGAATTTCATGGAACAGAGCACAAGATGGAGGCTAGTTTTGCCTTGAGGGAGAGCCTAATTGTAAATATAAGCCAGTTGAATCGCGAGGTGGCTTTAATTGCGTAAAGTTGATGGACCCATTAAGAAAGGGCTAAAAAGAAAGGAGAAACATGATAGTTCAACTAGATGACATGAACAGAGAAGCCTAATTGTAAATATGAGCCAAAAAAGAAGGGAGAAATATAATACCCCAAGTACGTGAACTCCTAACTTATCTCTTGAGGAATTTAATTTCAGTGGTAGCATCTTACTTAACAGTATCGACCTTAGTAAAAGTGAGGCCCTATGCAATCAATCATTAGTTTAAATTTGTTAAAATATTTAATTATATTCATTTAAAAAAATTAAATTCTATTCCACTTCTCAAGAAAAATACATTAGACATTTATCATAGGACTAGAAATTAGCGATTCTTTAATGTCATTTAATAGATGGATTAAATATTTAATAATTCTTATATAATTTATTGGTAATTCTAATAAAAATATATAGATATAGACTATATTTAAGATTTCTACTCTTTATTGGGCTTTCGGACTATATATATATATTCAAATTCATTTGAAAAAAAAAATTATAATTGGATTAAAATAATATAGACCCATAAAATAATAAATACTTCTAAAATTTATGAGATTCTCTTTTTTCATGGGACTCCAAGCACAGACCTTAATTGCGTAGATCCAGGACCAGGCCTGTTACTTGAGCGGCTAAGAATCTCACATTTGATGCTATCTTAATAATGTAAATTAACCGTGTAACAATCTCACATTCTTATTTTAAAAAAATCTCTTTATTTAAAAAAAAATCAGTTCCTGAATATAATTATATTATTCTTGTGTGAAATTCATAGATTTTTTATATATGATATTCCATTATCATATTTACTTCTTATTACATTTGTGAAAAATATAATTCAAATATATATGATTGCTGATGTATTTATTAAAATAGTGATATTATGTTTCTACATTCTCTAGAAAAATGATTGTTATATTATGGATTCGGATCCAAAATATTAATTATTATATGTGTCATAAAAATTTTAAAATTATTAACAGATTTGGTTGGTTAACATGATAAATATATATGTTTGAGGTGGCAAATTTGAATTCTAGACGATGAATTTCTTTGTTTTTTTTATATATATTCTTTATTTTTTTCCTTTTTAAATTATTCTTTTTTTCTTTTTTTTTTACTTTTTTTATTTGTAATATTTCCAATTAGAATTATATTAATGATTGCATTTTTTTTATTTGTTTAAGTGTTCTAATTAAATTTATATTAATTTCTATAAGAAAAAAAATTACATTAATAATTAAATTTTTTTATAAATATTTTTTTATTTCTTTCTTTCCAATTAGAATTATATTAATGATTAAATTTTTTTATTTGTTTAATTGTTCTAATCAAATTTATATTAATTTCTATAAGAAAAAAAATTACATTAATGATTGAATTTTTTTTATAAATATTTATTTATTTATTTCGACAAAATTATCAGTTTGATTTCTTATTTAAATTGAATTTGATAAAACTAATATAGTTATTAAATATTATTTTATATTTTTTAGGTAAATTATTTAATGCATCAAATAAAATTCACTTTTTATAAATTTATATAAAATTAATTATATATTATTATTTATTTAAATTAACTATAAATTAATATTTTTAATTTTTTATGATATTGAAATTTTGTTGTAATATTTATATTATTAAAATAATATCTAAAATTTTTATGGTTAAAAACTAATATTCAAATAAGTTCATAAATTATATAGGATAAGTTTATCTATCAGTTATAAAGTATAGGTTTATAACATACAAAATATAAATTCATCACTTTTAAAAAATATGTTTTATTATTTTACTATTATAACTGATAAATTTACAGTTTACAAATAATGAATCTACACCATAAATTTGATAAATTTATAAGTAATTCTTAATAAATCTATTGCTTATATTGCTTTGAATTCTACTCGATTTAGGTAACAGAGTTAGTTGTAGATTAATAAAAAAAATAGGTATTTTAGTATTGATTTATATTCATGAATCTGATAGTAAAAAATAATAAATCTGCATATGATATACGATAAACTAAAACGTTATATCTAATGAACTTAATAGTTATATGTAATGAATTTAAATTTTAAATATAATAAATCTCGTAATTATATGTGAAATATTAAAAAATGAAAATTATAAATATGAGAAATGAATAAAGTTAAATTATAAAATAATTAAATCATGAATCTGACAATAAAAGATAATGAATATACATATATGATATATGATGAATCTAAATGTTATATTTAATGAATATGATAGTTATATGTGATAAATCTAAACTTAAAATCTAATAAATCTCATAATTATATGTGAAATATTAAATAATGAACATTATAAATATGAGGAATGAATAAAATTAAATTATAAAATAATTAAATAATAAATCTGACAATAAAAAATAATGAACCTACATGTGATATATAATGAACCTAAACATTATATCTAATGAATATGATAGTTATATGTGATGAATCTAAATTTTAAATCTAATAAATCTGATAATTTAAAATTTAAAATAAATTTACAATTTATAAATAATAAACCTACACTATATATTTGATGAATTTATAAGTAATATTTAATTAACATGTTATTTATAAGTGGTAAACATGATTATCATATAAATTTTATTTGATGGTAAATTTTCAATGAATTTATTATTATTTGAAAAAAGATTTAATTTTTAAAAATTCATTATTGTAAAAAAGATAAGTATGATATTTACCTTTTTGCTAAATTATCTTTAAAAACTATATAAAAAAATTACCCATAAAAATATTAAAATTCATAAATAAAAATTATATTGAAAAATTAATAATATTAATATTAATTATTATTATTATAAGAATCAAATCAAAAAATTCAACCATTAATATAATTTTTTTAATATTTTTGATATTAAAAAGCAAAAAGAAAAAACAGAAAAAGAAAAAAAGAATAAATTAAAAATTAAAAATAAAAAAAATGAATAAAAAAACAAAAAATGAATGAAAAAGAAGAAAAAAAGAGTTTTGTAGGACTTAATCCTAGAACTTTCAGATTTTAAAATTAATATGTTTATTAAGTATATTAATTTATCATATTAATATTTTATTGTATATATTATATTTATTATAATTCTTAATTATATTAATTTATCATATTAACATTTTATTGTATATATTATATTTATTATAATTCCGTATATATGATACTACATTATCCGAGTCATAGTCATGATATAAATTGCCCTGGAAAAATCAGTCATCATATTAAATGCATTTACCTTTAATTGTTGACGTGGAAAGAGTCAGTTGATGAGAAACTTAACAAATACTGGTAATCTAGACGGTGATAGTACGATGACTTTATGCTTGACTATGCACATGCTCAGGAAAAATATTTTACAGCCTAAAATTTTTATTTTAATTTATTATTTTAATTAATATATTATTATATTATTTATTATATTTTTTTAAAAAAATATATTATATAAAATATTTTTTGATATAATAATATTATTTCAATTGAAATAATAAATTAAAATAAATGTATTGAGTTTTATAGCATTTACTCAAGCTGTCAAGCATAATAAAGTTATCAATTTATCATTACTATTGCCGTGAATGTGGTGGTTGTGGCCCACAAAGTCATACAACTTGTGCAGCTGGCCTAATGAGTTTAATTTATTTATTTATTAGTTGCGAGTCCATGCCTGTATATTTTAGTCAAACTTTTTATTTCATTTATATTTTTTTAAAAATGTTTTGATATACATAAAATATTATTATTATCAAATCTAAGTTTTATTTTTTACTATATATATATATATGTATATATTTGTCCCGTCATAATATTGCACCTGAGTTTTCTCCAACCCACCCTGAACTTTTGCTTTTATATATATATATATATATATATATATATAAAAGCAAAAGTTCAGGGTGGGTTGGAGAAAACTCAGGTGCAATATTATGACGGGATAAATATAAATGAAAAGACTTTTTCCTGGACCAAATACGAAAGGGGTTCAAAAAAAATATTAAAGCAATAGGACAGGTTTGGGTATGGCAAAACTCGCCCTCAGTCTGTCCTATTGCGATTCCTAGAAACAAGCTAGAATATAAGGCCAGAAATTGCAGAGGAGGCGGTTCATGAGCTTACAAGTACTTGGCTTGTTTAAGTAAGCTCACGGCTCAACGTTGATCTATCTTGTTAATGGAGCTCGTGAATTGGCACCTTCGTTAACCTCATGAGTAGACTTATTTATAAATTCATGATGTGTTTCATTTACAAATTAATTTTACTCATTATATCAATTAATTTAATTTATTGTAAATATATTATTTTTATTTATGATTTTTTTAAAAATTAATTTAATAATTAAGTTATATAAATATTTTTCTATAACAATTTTAAAAATCGATTAATAAAATTTCGGTCTTATAATATTTATTTGAGAAATTTTATATTATTTTAATTGAAAACTTCATTTAATATAAAAATATATGATTTTATACTTAAATAATAAAAAACTGGTCATTAAATTTTTTATAAGAAAAAAGTAAAAGTTTAGAATAAATATTTATATTTTTAACGAATTATAAGGAGTCATAATGGAGATTAACGTGGAAAATAAATTAGAAAAAATCTTTTATATATATATAAACTTATATATAATTTATTTTGAATATATATATATTGACAGATAAATGGATTTTTTATCATATTTGGTGCGAGTTTGGCTATATATATATATATATATATATATATATATATATATATATATTTTGAGTATGAAACAAGATAATTAAATTTGAGCCTATTATTTAAATTATATACATATTTATCATTATGTTGAAAACACTGACTTCCATCTTAATTACAAAGCAACTGAGATTTTTTCGGATTAAGCAAGTACTTATGAGAACCAGTCAAAATTGAAAATTTCCATTCCTTAACCAGTCAACTGGGATTTTACCTTGAATTTTTTCTGGGAATGTACCTCCTAAATTGTAGGCCTTGATTTTTAAATGTAGGCAATTGCTTTCTTCGAATGGCAAGTAAAGCAATTGCAGGGTCAAGGTCAACTCCAAGTTGCGTGTGCTTGACGATCCTCCTGTAGAAGTGTTTGCTGTTGACGCATGATGATGAGCTGGGTGTGGTTCAGTGACGTCGCTAGCCTCTAATAACCTCCCCCATCTTATAAAACTAAATAAAACAAAATAAAGCTGGAATTAGTCTCACACTTTTTTTTAAATTATATCCATCTTATTCAAAATTAATTTTGAAATCAAATTAATCTTTAATATTATAAGTTGATCAAATCAAATCCAAAATTATCTTTAGAGCTAAATTCATTCCCCATTTTTAACAGTTTGAGTAAATTAATTAGGTCAAATCTTTTTTATTAAAAAGAAAAATTAATTTTAATTTTTAAATATAAAAAATTTAAAAAATGAAAATTATTTAAATAAAAAATAGAAATATTTATATACTTCAAAATTATAAAAAATTCAAATTCATTATTTTTTTCTCAACTTTTCAAAATTATAAGCATTCATATTCATTAGTTTTCATTTTTTTAGTTTTAAGATAAAAATTAATTTAGTTTTAGGATAGATGGATTTTGTGCTTTTTTATTAAGAATTTTTTTTTTATAATTTCAAAATTAATTTTATTTTTTTAATAAAATTGAATCTAATTGATTCGAAAAACAAAAAGTAAAAGATTAATTTGTCTCTAACCCAGTATTTGAATTAGAGGAAAATAAAGAAGGAAAGAAAATAAGAAAGGAAAATAAGGGTGATTAGACATTTTCCTCTAATTGGGAATGGGAGAAAAATATTGGGAGAAAAGAAAATGTAATTTATTTTCCTATCCTTATTTTGCCTCTAAAATGAGAGGAAAATATCGAAAAGGAGGGAAAAGTAGAGAAAAATAATATTATTTATGGTATATTTATCAAATTATCTCTAATTTTATTTTTCTTTCTATCACTTTTATGATAAAGAATATAATAATTAATTTGTTATATTATTATTTTCTTTCCTTCCACTTTTTGCTTTCAAAATTACTTTATTTTCCTCTATCTCTTTTATTTTCCAATTATCCAAATTAAAGGGAAGAAAATAAAGAGAAAAATAAAACTTATTTTCTGTCCTTGTTTTCTTTTCTCTCTTTAAAAACTTTCCAAACATAATGTAAAGTCAATTTTGAGTTTGATAATGTCAATGGCTGATTTAACACTAAAGTTAATTTTGATTTAATTAGACTATTTTTATTTTTAGTAAAAATTTGCTTGCTAAAAATCAAGAGGTGCACTATAACATCTCAATTAAGTTGTCACATCCATAGCACCTTCCTAACTAAAAGAAACTTGGCCATTGTTAATGTCAATCTTTTGAAAGTCAATGTTAGCTATAGATTATCTGTATGCTGTCTGTATAAATGTCAAACTTTCAGCTATACCTCACATGTATAACCCACAAAATCATGCTATAAATTATGCGATTAATCATCTATAAATGGCTATAAATACCTTTGTAAATAAACAATCAACACGATTTGATATAATTCTTTCAGAAATATTCTCTCAATTAACATGGTATCAGAGCCATTCTTTGATATCTGATCCAATTGCTGTGCATTTATTCTGTTCTTCATTTCAAACCACTGCCCTACTGAAATCTTTCAATGCACACGTCAAAATTTCATTTTGATCACATCAAAAGGAAGAAGTAGTCACCAGAAAAATTTCAAGACCAACCGGAGCTCCAGAAAGTACCTCACGCCCCCTCACGCACTGATCAAAGATACTGACTTGTGTTTCATGTGCTCCACGCGCAGCCAAAGGTTGAAGACGACCACGTCAGCACCACGTCATCGCCACATCATCGCCACGTAGCTCACATGTCAGCACCTGTCAGATTACTTGTTCGCCACATGGCAAGCCATGTCATCTCCACCTGTCAGTCCAGCTGGTGACACATCAGATCCACATCAGCAGCTGTCAGTCCACGTGTATGCCATATGTTAGACCATGTCATCATCCGCCTGCTCTCTGCCCGACCTGGATCCGTACTCTAACTAATCCAAATCCGCATTCTGCCAGACCCGATCCGCGTTCTGCACTGTTCAGAACCTCCTATTGATCAAACCATTCTAGAAAACTTTGACCGATCGGTTCGACCATTTTTGAACCAGTTCTTAAAAAAATTAGACCGGTTCCTGAAGTTTTTGGACCTTCTAAATTCAAATTTGGCCTTGGTTTTGTTAGATTCCAGCTCTATCATCCATTTTCTTTTGTATTCCTTAAAATGGATAAATCAGACGTTGCAAAACCAATTACAACAATTTTAACTGGATCCAACTACAACGAATGGGTTCAAGGAATGAAAAGTTTCTTGGTTGGGTATAAGCTTTGGCGTATAGTTATCGGAAATATCACTCAACCCACCAAAGAGCAAAATGAACCAGATACCAAATTCGAAGATCGCCTCGAAGATTGGCATAGCAAAAATCATCAAGTTAGCAACACATCGATTCCATCCATTCGCATTCAATTTGCTGAGTTTGATACGGCAAAAGCAATATGGGATTTCTTGGTAAATCGGTATCAAACTACTAGTCTTGCACACTATTTTCAGCCATGTACTACTTTGCACAATCTCAAACAAGAATCTGGCTAATCTGTCAATGATTTTCTAGCATAAGTTTAGCCAATCTAGAATCAGTTATCTCAGACAAAGATTAGTGAAGATCATCTTCACCTAATCCAAGTTCTTATGGCTCTTGGACCAGAATATGAAGCTGTGCGTGCCTCTCTGCTACATCGACATCCTCTCCTAACTTTGAACATGGCTATCCAAGAACTTATCTTTGAGGAAACACAACTTGGTCTTGGTAGGCAATCAAATTATGAATTAGCTCTTGCAACCACATGATCTTCAAATATGAGATATAGCAATCAACTATGTAAGAATTGTAATAAACCTGGTCATAATTTTACTAATTGCCCTACTATAGAATGTAGATACTGCCATGATCATAATCACATTCTTGAGCATTGTCCAACTCACCCACTACGACTAAAGGGTGGATATTCTAAAATTAAGACTTTCTCCAAAACTGGCTCGACCTTAGTCAGTGCTGCTACCACAGACACCTTTACTGCCATCACAATGAGTGATCTTGAGGTCTCACTCAAACAGGTTATCTTTTCCAACTCTTCTGTCGCCATGTCTGTCATTTTAGGTAATTCAAATTGGCTTTTTGACTCTGCCTGTTGTAACCATATGACCATTGATATTAATATCTTGTCCTCTACTACACCTGCTTCTTTCTTACCCCCAATACAAACAGCAAATGGAACTAAAATGCACATCACTCATACTGGTCATGCCTCTACCTCTAATCTTAGCCTTTTCGATACTCATTATATTCTAAATTTGTCACTAAATCTTATCTCAGTTGGTCAATTATGTGAAAAAGGACTAAATGTAAATTTTTCTCATTCTGGTTGTCAGGTACAAGATCCACAGATGGGGTAGATTCTTAGGGCTGGTCGCAGGGTGGGGTGATTATTTGAGCTCATATTTCTTCATCTTCCTCAACGATCTATTTCTGCCGCTACTACTACCACTTCTCCTATTCTTCAATGGCATCTTCGCCTTGGTCATGCTTCTACCAATAAAATTCAGTCTTTAGTTTCTCGTGGATTGTTGGGTTCCATAAAATTTGAGTCATTTTAGTGTTTAGAGTGTCAACTTGCTAAACAACCTGCATTATCTTTTAATCATAATAAATCTATTTCTGCCAGTCCATTTGACTTAATTCATTTTGACATTTGGGGACCTTCTTCTATTTCTTCAGTAAATGGTTTTCGTTATTTTGTGTTGTTTATTGATGATTATTCTCGTTTTACTTGGATATATTTCTTGAAAAATCTTCAGAGTTACCACATATTTATGTTACATTTGCAAATATGATTAAAACTCAATTTTCCTCAACAATTAAAATTCTTCGCATAGATAATGCCATGGAATATCAAGAATCATCTTTGCTTCATTATCTTCAATAATAATGCATAATCATTCAATGTTCATGTCCTCACACTTCATAACAAAATGGTCGAGCAGAATGAAAATATCATCATATTTTAGACTCTGTTCGTGCTCTTCTCCTCTCCAATTTCTGTCCAGAAAAATTTTAGGGAGAAGCAGCACTCACTTCTGTGTATAATATTAATCGGGTACCTACCTCAGTACTTCAAAATCTATCTCCTTTTGAAAAATTGTATGGCAAAATTCCAAACTATAAAATCCTTAAGACCTTTGGTTGTGCATGTTTTGTTCTTTTACAACCTTATGAACATACCAAATTAGAATCTCGTACTCGTCTGTGTTGTTTTTTAGGTTATGGGGTAGAACACAAAGGTTACCGATGTTGGGATCCTATTTCTAATTGACTTCGCATTTCTAGACATGTTACCTTTTGGGAAAACACTATGTTTTCCTCTCTCTCTAAGTTTCACACTTCAGTTTCTACTAACTCATTATTTTTTACAAACCCTTCTATCGAGTTATTTTCTATCTCTGTTACAGTTGATTTTGCTATAATTGAGCCTGATACCTTCCCACCTGATCCCCCTGAACCAGCTCCAACTGTTGATTTTGCACCTGCCCATGACTCCGAATCTTCACCTGCTCTTGACACCAATTTTCGTCGTTCATCTCGGGTAAGAGAAACTCCTAGTTACCTTCAAGATTTTCATTGTTATTCTGCCATTGCAACTCTCCACGAGCCTCACTCTTATTGTGAGGCTAATACTGACCCTTTTTGGCAGCAAGCTATGATTGAGGAAATTCAAGCATTGGAGAAAACTCACACTTGGGATCTAGTTGATCTTCCTCCCAAAAAAATCCCAATTGGTTGCAAATGGATCTACAAAATCAAAATTCGCTTTGATGGGTCTGTAGAACATTACAAAGCCCGTTTAGTAGCTAAGGGATACACTCAAGAATATGGCATCGACTATGAAGAAATCTTTGCTCTAGTTGCCCAGTTGACATCTGTTCGTAGTCTATTAGCCATTACTGCAATCCGTAAATGGAAACTTTTCCAGATGGATGTTAAAAATGCTTTTCTAAATGGTGACTTATCTAAAGAAGTTTACATGAAACCTCCTCCTGGATATCCCTCTTCTCATAAAGTCTGTAAGCTTCGCAAAGCTTTATATGGACTTAAGCAAGCTCCTCGAGCATGGTTTGCCAAATTTAGTTCAACTCTTACCCAATTTGGTTTTGTCTCCAGCAATTATGATTCAGCATTATTTGTTCGCCACACAGATCATGGAATTATACTACTGTTGCTTTATGTTGATGATATGATCATTACAGATAATGACAGATCAGGTATTTCTGAAGTCCAAACTTATCTTAGCCGGCATTTTGAAATGAAGGATCTTGGCACTCTCAGCTATTTTTTGGGTCTTGAGGTTTCTCATAATTCTCAAGGCTATTATTTATCTCAAGCAAAGT
The DNA here is from genome assembly GCA_947687605.1 of Reutealis trisperma. Classification (NCBI taxonomy): domain Eukaryota; kingdom Viridiplantae; phylum Streptophyta; class Magnoliopsida; order Malpighiales; family Euphorbiaceae; genus Reutealis; species Reutealis trisperma. The sequence goes on from CANTUT010000112.1 coordinate 3,643,970, forward strand.
ATGCATCTGATCTACTTTCCAGAGTAGTTCTTAATGACAGCAAAACTATTTCAACTCCTTTGGAACTCAATTGTAAACTTACTCCTCTAGATGACACTCCTCTTGATGATCCTACTTTGTACCGTCAACTAGTTGGAAGTCTTGTTTATCTTACTATTACTAGACCAGATAATCCTTGCAACCACATAATTAAAATATCCAGTAGTTAAAAACTCTTCCTTCAGCGTCTTGGTAGGTATATGTGGTGGAAATCAAAATCCCACTTTGAATGACAAGTTCGTATTTTTTCTTCCTATTAAGATTCATAGAACAGTGGCAAGAGCAGTGAGATTCATATGTCCCACTTCACAATGAATTTTGCAGCTTTTGCATCTGCTGAACCAATTGGTATTGTAAACATTGGAACTGCATTCTTGGTTGCTATAAAAATTCCGAAGTTTTTTCCGCTACAGTTTTTGGATTGCCATAAAATTGCAAAATTTCATCCTATTTTACTCTGATGGGGCAAAGTCACAGCAAAAACAAAGTTTACAAATCAAAAGGCAACATAAATCAAGATTTTTGGAGGCAAAAAAAGGAAAAAAAAAAATCCATATCTGTAAATTATTGATTGGTAGATTATCTATCAATTCTGTAAGTTCTTCTATCAATTTGTATTGAATTCTTCAATGAATGAAACTATGAATGGCATGATTAAGGTCCATTAGTTGAAGTCTGAAAATTTCCAGAATTATAGGACTCATTTGTTATTACATATAAAGCCCTTGCCAAAACCAATATCTCAGTTATTTGGTCTAAATTCATAAACTTGGTGATTTATTTTGGTATTAAACTATCCTCATTGGCCTAGTGGTACTGAAATATCTCTGGGCGGAAAGATTATGAGTTCAAATTCAAGCGCTAGTGTTTTGCCATTAAACTCCCGGCAGAAAGATCAATTTGGCTCATGAACTTTTAATAAAGTCTCAAATTAACGATCCATTTTGGCTATAATTCATACATGAAGTTTTAACCTTGGACGGAATTTACCATCCAATTTAGACTGCATTTTCAAACAATCCAACTCGCAGCAACACCTTATAGTTAGAATAGAAGAAATCAGTAGCAAATTACTAAATAAAAGTCAATTTTGTCCTTTTCTGACACAAAATGAATGTGTCTACCATTCTTAAAATAAATTCAAGTGATTGCTCTTATTATCATCATTTTTTTTATATTTTATTATAATCATTTGAATTTTTTTAGAGGTGGTAGACATGCTGATTTTGTGCCAAAAAGGCATAAAATAGACTTTTATTTAAAACTTCATGTCTGAATTATGGCAAAAAAGCATCGCGTAGGTTAATTTCTGACTTATTAAAAATTCAGGAGCTAATTTGGCCTTTAAGCCTTAAACTCCCCTATTTTCATAGAGAGTTGATATATTTTTAATGAATAATTTTGACAATTATGGCCAAGAAACAGAATATGATTGTTTGATCACTCTCCCTCGCCTGGCCTGCATTGCAGCTTCTCAAATAGCCACTGATACTCTTGGGAATTTGAATGGTTTGCTTTCAGTATCAAACAATAATAAGCTGAATGGAAGCATAGTTTAAGAACCTTCTTGAATCTGTCCAACAATTTCCTAAGAAGGAATTTGTCTCAAAAAATTAATGTGAGGCCTTTAAAATCTTGTTAAGCTGATTACTGATGAGAGTTGAAATCAGACTGCTAGTGTAAAGCAACTAATTTCTTGTTTATATGACATTAAAATAATTGCAAAATATAAATGTAAGATTATAAAAAGTGAATCAAATACAAAATAATAATAATAATAATAATAATATTAAAATCATATTTTTAAAAGTTCGAATATAAAAAATTTAGAAATGTAATTATAAAATGCAAATAAGCATATACAAAAATATAATAAATTTTATTTACATTCCGCAATTAAAAAATTTGCAGTTGAATATGTTAAAATATAATATAATCTTATATGTATATTATAATAATTCCAGAACACAAATATGCTTGCATAACTTATTCACTAGTCGTGTCACCTGCGCCTGGCGCCTTTTTTTTTTTTATTTTTATTTATTTATTTTTTTTATTATATGGTTCTATTTTTTTAGATTTTAATTTTTTTTTAGATATTATATAAAGTTATGATATTATATAAAGTTATGTCAAATGTTAGATAATATTATTAATTATTATTTTCTAATATATTCTTGACAATTATTGGAAATAATTGTTATTTTTAAGAAAATAACAGATTTCATAAAAAGAGAATATTTTCACTCTTAATCATTTTTATTTAAAATATTTAATAAGTGTTAAAAAGGTATTTAATTATATATTGAAATATTTTTAAAAGATTACTCGGGAATATTTCAATAAATTTCAATATTAATTCATATAATAAAAAAGAATACTGAAAAATTATAAACCAAATAATGATGAAATTTAAACTTAAAGTAGACATAAAAATGCCTTAAAAATTAACCGTTTTACTCAATATCCTATTTCTTGAAAATTGCAGTAATTACCAAATGGCCCATTTCCAACATCTTAAAGAAATATGGTAGTATGTATGATAAATTGATCATGATATGCAAAAAACAGAGCTGAATAAATGCAGTAAGAATTTAAAAAATATATATATATAATTGGTAGTAAAATTCATAGAACAATCATCACATTTCACCATCTAAGACACTATGATTCTCTCTATAACTTTAAGATCATGGAAATACTTGTTAACAGTAATTTTATGGGATAACATTATCTTTATACAAAAAAGAATATATATTTATGAGTTTTCAACAATTGCTTGAGCTTAATTACAATACTATATAAGAAAACATATAAAAACATAACTAATCAAAGACGCTTATCTCAATAAGTAAAAAATTTCTGGAATACCCTAATTAAAAAATATCATTAATTCATGATGAATTATTAAATCCAATAACAATCTCTTTTTATTTATAACAAACCAAAATTATATTTCATATATTAATTAAAAGCAAAATGCAAATAATCCATGAATAAAATAAGAAAAAAAACATATTAGAGAGGCCTTCCAAAAGTTCCAAAAACCAAAAAGAAAGAAAAATCTAAGACATTCCAATTGTCACATTGAGAACTTAAATGAAAAACACTAAAATATAGAAAAAAAAAAGGAATAAAAGATAGTTTCACCATTGTTAGGATAGGGGTGATCTATGAATTCTTCCATTATTAATTGTTGATTGAAGAGGAACGGTAGATGAAAGATAAAAGGAGCAGAACCTACCTTGTTTGCCTGCAACTATCATCCAATGAAGAGAAAAGGGATTGGAGATTTTCGATTTAGTGATTGAGATTTGAGAGAAATAGAATGATTCAATGAATTAGGTAACCCCAATACTTAATTGACTCTTCAACTCCCATACTTTAACTCTCGAATTTTAAATTAAATTAATGACTATATGTTAATTAATTACTTTAAATAAGCTAAAAATCTCAAAAAATTCTACAAAATAGAAAAAAATACAATATTGCTTATTTAGCCTAAGCACTTGTAAATACTCTTATTCTCTTAGCTTTAACCTTAATTAATTAGTAAAGTATATAGATCAACACATCATTCAATTTGATGATTTGAGTCCAACGTGAAGGATTGAAAACCAGAAAAACATGTTCTCAAAATTTAATTACTAGCAAAAGATTCCACATTTATTTATTTAGTGAAAAGAAAATTCAAATCCATTATTCTGAAGCAGAGATTAAACAGAAGTAATAGTGAGACTAAGAACTCAAGGCTGGCACTGAACAGGATGAGCTTACTATGATCATAAAAAAGTAGTACTGTACTGGCTAGTTCTTCAACATACACTACAAAGATTAATGTTAACCATTAATAAACATGTTGATTATGGTAATACTATGATTTTTGGGTAGGAGCATAATAAGATTTAAGAAGGATGTATCTAGTGTCTTTGAGTTTGGAAAGAGCATTTCTCATGTTCATGCGGCAATCAGGGGAAGCTGCAGTGCAAGTCAATCCAATTTCAAGAATTGTGGTCAAACAATCATGTTGTATTTCTGATTTTACATTGTCAAAATTGTTTATTTGTAAAAGCAGCTCAGGATCAAGCACTTGCATAATATTGGTAAGGAAAGTTGATTGCACCCATCCAACCAGATTTTGTCCATCCATGAAATTGTCATCAATAGGGCTCTTTCCTGTAAATAACTCTAGCAACACCACTCCAAAGTTGTATGCATCTCCAACTGTTGATGGTTTCACCCCTAGACCATACTCTGCAATAATATGATTAATTGATGTAAATATTAGACTTGAATTTGAAGTTTACTAAATATATAAGTTGTATTTAAACATGGATATCCTAAATAGAAGAGATCAGGTTACTGACCTGGGGGTATATGCCCTATGGAACCTTTTAGAGCATGGGTAGAACTTATGGAAATTTGATCACCCATTCTCTCTATCATCAATCTAGCAAGGCCAAAATCTCCCACCTTGGTAGTCAATTCTTCATTCAATAGGATGTTACTAGGCTTCATATCACAATGCACAACAGGAACTTCATAGTCATTGTTTAGGTAATCCAATGCACTAGCAACATCAATAGCCACATTTAATCTCTTCATAAGATTTAGCCCATCTCTATTTTGATTCCTTCTATGGCCTTAATCCAGTCTTCCAATCTTCCATTAGCAAGAAACTCATAAACTAGAGCTAGAAATTCTTCGTTTCTAATAAAATCCCTGCTTGAGCAACATGTAATCAGCTTAACTAGATTTCAATGCTTCACATTTCTCAGAGCTTCACACTCTGCAATAAAGCTCTTCAAAGATCCACTCTGTTTGATGTCAAGGACTTTGATTGCTGCAACATTACCATCTCCAAGAAACCCTTTATAGACTGATCCAAGGCTTCCATTTCCAATCAAATTTTGCTAGTCAAAGTTGCCAGTTGCTTGGCGAAGTTCATAGTATGAAACCATTTGATGCTGCTCTTTTATCAAATTGGAAGTACAAGCCACAGTTGATCTTCTTTTTCTTATAAAGAAAAAAGAAGCCACAGAAATGAAGAGTATTGTCATTGCCAGCATAGCAATGATAATATAAACTTTGATTTGTCTTCTTCTATGACTTTGAGCATTTGGATAGGCAAAATGTATGGAAATCTTTGGATTGCCTTCTAAATGGACCATAGTTACCTAGTATGTGGTACGTAACGGATCGTGGTACGGATACGGGTATTTGGTACATCCCTCGGCTATATACACGGTACCCTAAGCTTAGTTGATTCGCTTTTTTGAAACGCAGAACATTAAAATTTTATATTCGGATTGTTTAGTAAAAATTAATAATTTTTCTTTAGTTTGATTTTCTCATAAATTAATATTATCTTAAATGTCTATTTTATGCATTTCTTATTTAATTTTGGTGGTCTAGAACTTAAAAATTCAGTAGTAATATTAGAATATTGAAGTAATATATGAAAAAACATTTAAAACTCAGACTTGAAATAGAGTAATACAAAATAAAATTATGCCACTTGGAGAGAATTTAAGTTCTTCATCATCTTCTTCTTTTTCTTTGCCTTGTGCTCTCTTGCGTTTGATAACTCTGCAGTGCTGCCATCTTCTTCTATGGTCTTTGGGACTTCAAAATCGTCATCATCTAGTGAGCTCCACCTCATATCTTCTAGTCTTATAGCTGAATCTTCCAAATAAAAAAAATTATATATCAATTTTAAATAAATAATTATATTTTATTTCCACATAATTATCTAATTTTATGGTATTAATAGTATAATATTTTCTTGAAAATAGTGGTAATTTTAATTAGTTACATTTAAATTATTACTGTTATTTAATAATACACAGCTGGTTTTCATTTAGATTCTTTAATTTTCTCGTTAAAAGATAAACTAGCTGGCTTTCATCTCTTTCAATTCATTTTGTCTTCTTCTTCTTCTTCTTCTTCTTCCTCCTCCTTTGTTCTTTTAAAATTTTCTACACATTGTGGAGATCTAGATCGCATAACAAGGCAATTTGGAGCGTAAAAGAACCGCGATTCGAATCGTGAGTACTAGATCGCGGTATAAAGGGGGAGGGAGCAAATTAGGTAACTATGAAATGGACTTTAGAAAGATTTGTAAATACCCCACTATTGCGCAATTTCTGCAAGTATACAGGTCGTATTAAGTAATAGTGTGTGAATAGAGTATCGAATCCACAGAGAAGAAATGACAAGTACCAAAATTAAGATTACTCTATTATTTAAAAAATCAATTATGAGAATTTATATTTTAAGGTAAAGTGAAATTCAAGTAAATAAATGATGATAAATATGAAATAAGATTAAAGGTCTACGATTTAGAATTCATCAATTGATCGCATATGATTTTTTTATAATCTTTAGATGAATTATTTTTGCTAGAATTAATGATTATATTTCCCTAAATTATATGATGTTCTCTGTTAATATACAATATATGTGTTCATATTTACCTTACCTCTACTCTCGTGATAATAAGCAATTAACACAAACTCATTAAGTTTTATGGAAATCCTTATAAAAATCACAAAAGAGTATTCTTATCTCTAAGCAATACATTCCCTAAGTCAATTATCCTAATGAACTAATATTGTATTTCCACTCTCGCTACTTCACACAATATCTTAAATCATGCAATTAATGGCCAGTTAATTACAAGCATTAAGTTATAAGATAAAAAAATAATTCCAACAATCAAATCCAATCAATTAAATATAAATAATCATATGCAAATCAAAAAATTACATCTAAATTCTAGAAAATAAAATTAGCTACTCATAATTAAAAAGAAAGAAACAATTAAATTAACAATCAAAATAATAAACATAATAACAATTTAAAATTAAATTCAAGAGTAAAGTTTAGAAAGAACTCTTTTTGGGATACAATCTTTGATGAATATGAGCTCCAAAACTTCTCTTGATAAAAATAACATGAACAAAGAAGAAAACTAATCTATTTTTTTTTCTAAATATTTTTTTGATGGATTTTCTTGATGATCTTTTTCTTTACCAAGCATGGTATTTATAGGCATGTTTGGTGGAAGAATTCAAGTTCTATTAAAATTCTTACATCAAAAATTCAACATTGATGGTTAGGTTGGCCACCAACCATTGAATTCCTTCATCAATATACAAAAATAATTAGGTTGGCCACCAACCATTGAATTTATTTCTCATGGATTGAAAACTTGAATCATTACTTACATCATTATTTTTATGACATCACCGCCTGCATCATTTATTTTATTGCATTATTGTGATATCATTTTAATATGCAAAAATAAAATAAAAATACTTAAAACATGTAATAATTTATTTATAAATTGTAGAACTATTTATTTCTCAAAATAAGTAATAATATAATTGCATTATCGAGAATTGAGCTAAAATTTAAGTTTAAACACATAAAATAACTTTAAAAATATAGAGTTATCACCCACAACAGGGAACTACTCCTTCTAGGTTGTTAAAGGCAAGGTTTAAGGATTTAAGGGCTCACAATTTTTGAACGTAAGGAGAAATATAGCAAGAAATATTATTATAAGTGTTGCGCGATTTCTGCAAGTTCACAGATCATTTATAAGTAATAAAATGATGAGTGAGTATCGTTCCCACGAGAAAGGGTTTGTCAAGTACCAATTTTTAATATTACTCTATTATTTAGAAAATCAATTATCAGATTTTATATTTTAAGCTAAAATGAAATTGAAGTAAATAAATAATGATAAATATGAAAATAAGATTAAAAGTCTAGGATTTAGAATTCATCAATTGATTACATATGATTTATTTATGATTTTTAGATGGATTATTTTTGCTGGAATTAATGATTAGATTTCCCTAAATTATATGATGCTCTCTCTCAAGATACAACATGTGTGTTCATATTAACCATACGTCTACTCTCGTGATCATAAGCAATTAACACAAACCCATTAAGTTTTATGGAAATCTCTTTTAAAAAATCACAAAGGAGTGGTCTTATCTCTAAGCAACATATACCCTAGGTCTAATATCTTAATGAACTAATATTGTGTTTTCACTCTCGCTACTTCACACAATATCTTAAATCATGCAATTAATGGCCAGTTAATTACAAGCATTAAATTCTAAGATAAAAGATTAATTCCAACAATCAACCCAATCAATTAAATATAAATAATCATATGCAAATCAAAAGATTACATCTAAATCCTAGAAAATAAATTTAGCTATTCATAATTAAAAGAGAAGAAACAATTAAATTAACAATAAAAATAATAAACATAATAATAACTTATAATTAAATTCAACAATAGAGTTTAGAAAGAACTTGTTTTGGGATACAATCTTTGATGAACTCAAGCTTCCAAAAACTCCTCCTCTTGATCAAAATAAAAAATAAAACTAATCTACTCTAAGAAAACATGTGAAAATCTCTCTACATATTTTTTTTATGGATTTTCTTTTGATGCTATTTCTCTTTGCTAAGCATGGTATTTATAGACATGTTTGGTGGAAGAATTCAAGTTCCATTAAAATTCTTACATCAAAAATTCAACATTGATGGTTAGGTTGGCCACCAACCATTGAATTCCTTCATTAATATTCAAAAATGGTTAGGTTGGCTACCAACCATTGAATTTTGGCCACCAACCATTAAATTCCTTCATCAATATTCAAAAATGGTTAGGTTGGTTACCAACCATTGAATTTTGGCCACCAACCATTGAATTTATTTCTCATGAATTGAAAACTTAAATCATTGCTTGCATCATTATTTTTATTGCATCATTTTGATCTGCAAAAATAAAATAAAAATACTTAAAATATGTTATAATTTATTTATAAATTGTAAAACTATTTATTTCTAAAAATAAGTAATAATATTATTGCATTCTTGAGAATTGAGCTAAATTTTAAGTTTAAACAATTAAAATAACTCTAAAAATATAGAGTTATCAATAAGACAGGTCCAAAAATTTTAAACCTTTCATGTCCCCTAAAGTATTAGGAATAGGGCATAAGAATGAGTTTTTAGTCATGTATAATTGTGCTAAGCTCTTGCAGTTTTTGATTGAGCTGGGAATATTACCAAACAAGCGATTATGAGAAAGATCAATGGTAACAACACTTTCAAGAAGCCTAATTTCCTGTAACAAATTCCCAGTTAGGAAATTGTTGGAAAGATTCAAAATGCTGCTCAAACTTGAGAGACTGAGAATTTCTTTAGGTATGGTTCCATTGAGGTTATTGATGGATAAATCCATGGAAAGCAAAGTATGGAAATTCCCAAAAGTAGTGGGTGTTCTACCCACCAACTTATTTTTTGATAAATCTATTTGATTTAATTTTTTGAGATTACCAAGGGAATTTGGTATACTTCCAGAGAATTGATTTCCAGCCAAACCCAAAATTTGCAGGTTCTCCAATTGACCAATTTTAGGTGGGATTTCACTAGAAATTGAGTTGTAGCTCAAATTTAAAAATGTCAAGCCACTAAGACTACCAATTGAGGCTGGTATGCAACCATAAATCTGATTCCCTCCCGTATACAAAATCTTAAGTTCCTTGGAAAGATTGCCAACAGATTCTGGAATCACACCTTGCAAAAGGTTGCCATCAATGGCAAGGAATTTTAGATAGGTATTGTTTGTTAAAGAAGTGATGAATCCAAGATCACCTTCTCCAGAGCTAACAATCCTATTGAAACCAATATTGTACATTTACAAGAATGGAAGATTTGCCAAGCCTAGAGGCACTATTCCTTTAAGAAAATTATGTGCCATACTGTAGAAATATTGAGAGCTTATATAATAATGGGAATGCCAATTTTAAAAACTAGCAATTGAGATTAGAGAACCTAATTATATATAAGCTCATTTAACATTTTATATTTAATCAATGTGGGATTTATCCCCACATTAAATTCTTCATTTGATTCTTTTTTCATTCTTAACACTCCCCCTCAAATGTCAATTGGGTGTAAGTCGACACTTAACAATTTTACTATGACCACTATCAAGGTCACCTGGAAGCATAGCCCACAATCTCTCATTGCTTTTTCATTAATTCTTTGACCACACTATCGGGGTCACCTGGGAACATAGCCCATAATCATTCATCTCTTCTTCATTAATTCTCCTTTCAATTATGGTTTTTAATCCGATTCCCTTTAAATCAAACCCGCTCTAATATCATGTAGAAATGTTGAGAGTTTATATAATCATAAGAGTGCCAATCTTGATAACTCTATATTTTTAGAGTTATTTTATTTGTTTAAACTTAAATTTTAGCTCAGTTCTCGAAAATACAATAACATTATTACTTATTTTTAGAAATAAATAGTTATACGATTTATAAATAAATTATAATATATTTTTAATATTTTTATTTTATTTTTGCAGGTCAAAATGATGTCATAATGATGCAGTAATATCATAACTCAATCGATGATGTCATTTTATAAATGATGCAGACAATGATGTCATTTTATAAATGATGTAAGCAATGATGTCATGAAATTGATGATGTAAGAGATGATGTCATGAAAATAATGATATAATCAATGATGCAACAATGTTGAAAATGAAGATGGAATTTGCCTATAAATAGGCATTACCTCCCTTCTCCAAAATCACAATTCAAAGTAACAAAAAATAGATGTAGAGAGAGTTACAAATATTTTCTTAGAGTAGATTTCTTTTATTATTATTTTTGATCAAGAAGAGGAGTTTTTGGAGTTCGAGTTCATCAAAAATTGTATTTCAAAACAAGTTCTTCCTCAACTTTATTCTTGAATTTAATTATAAGTTGTTATTATGTTTGTTATTTTGATTGTTAATTTAATTATTTCTTGTTGTTATTATGTTTGTTATTTTGATTGTTAATTTAATTATTTCTTATTGTTATTATGTTTGTTATTTTGATTGTTAATTTAATTATTTCTTCCTTCTTAGTTATGAATAGCTAAATTTATTTTTCTAAGATTTAAATGTAATCTTTTGATTTGCATATGATTATTTATATTTAATTGATTGGGTTGATTGTTGGAATTAATCTTTTATCTTAGAACTTAATGCTTATAATTAACTGGCCATTAATTGCATGATTTAAGATATTGTGTGAAGTAGCGAGAGTAGAAACACAATATTATTTCATTAGAATAATTGACCTAGGAAATGTATTGCTTAGAGATAAGAATACTCATTTGTAATTGTTAAAGGATTTCCATAAAACTTAATGGGTTTGTGTTAATTGCTTATGATCATGAGAGTAGACATAAGGTTAATATGAGCACACATGTTGTATCTTGAGAGAGAACATCATATAATTTAGGGAAATCTAATCATTAATTCCAGCAAAAATAATCCAATAAAAAAAATATATAAAGTAATCATAGGTAATCAATTGATGAATTCTAAATCCTAAGCCTTTAATTATATTTCATATTTTCATTATTTATTTACTTGAATTTTACTTTAGCTTAAAATACGAATTCTCATAATTGATTTTCTAAATAATAGAGTAATCATAAAATTGGTACTTGTCAACCCTTTCCTGTGGGTTCGACACTTTATTCACACACTATTACTTAGCACGACCTGTACACTTGCAAAAATCGTGCAACAAGTTTTTGGCGCCATTGCCGGGGAAGACAATTTTTGACAATATTAATATAATTGATATATTCTATTACTTTAGACACCTTGATTTATTTTTAAAACTGAATTTTTATTTTTTTTTATTGTATAGCTCGTATAGGTGTTTATGAGAAATGATCCTGAAGCAATTTTAGAGAAATTGGATCCTGAAATCGAGCTAAGGTGTAAGGCTTTAACCAAAGCCAAAAAGTAGAGACTTAGAAAAGAGAAAGCAGACAAGGCCAACGAGCAAGAGGCTTTGGAAGAAGGTGCAGAATTTGAGCAAAAAACTTTTGAGGAAAGACTTGAAGGAGCAGAGGAAGAAATGGCGGACAATGGAGCTAATAGGGCACTGCGCGAATTTGCTATGCCAAACTCAGTTATGCGATCCAGCATAGAAATACCCACTATTGCAGCTAACAATTTTGAAATCAAACCTTCACTCATTCAGATGGTTCAATAGTCCCAGTTTGGAGGAGTCATGGAAGATGCCAATGCTCATTTGGCAAATTTCTTAGAAATCTGTGATACAATCAAGATGAATGGCGTTACTGATGATGCCATTAGACTGAGGCTTTTCCCATTTTCTCTTAGGAATAAAGCAAAAACTTGGCTGATATCTCAAGCCCCAGGATCAATCACTACATGGGATCAACTCACAATTGCTTTTTTGGCAAAATATTTCCCTCCTGGAAAGATTGCTAAGCTAAGGAATGATATTACTAGTTTCATTCAATTTGATGGAGAGACACTATATGAAGCATGGGAAAGGTTCAAAGATTTGCAAAGAAAGTGTCCTCATCATGGTATCCCAGACTGGATGATAGTGCAAACTTTTTACAATGGTCTTTCAAATCAAATAAGGAGCACGATTGATGCAGCAGCCGGAGGAGCTCTTATGAACAAAAGTACCATCGAGGCTCATAATCTTCTTGAGCAAATGGCGACTAACAACTACCATTGGTCCAATGAAAGGACTACAACATGGAGGGTTGCAAGTGTTCAACAGAATGATGGGTATTCTCTTCTTGCAGCAAAAGTTGATGCAATTACCAAGTCATTGGAGAGGGTAAACATTAATGCTCCATCAAGTAGTTATCCAATTGTTTGTGACTCATGTAGGGGTAATCATCATAATTTTGAATGCCATAGATTAGAGCAAGTCCAATTTGTCTCTAACAACAATAGGTAACAAAATAATCCTTACTCGAACACCTACAATCCAGGATGGAGGAATCACCCCAACTTAGCATGGGGAAATCAAGGAAATCAAGGAAGCAATCTAAGGCCACCATACCAATCCAACTTTCAAGGGACAAATCAAATTCCATCCCAAACACTACAAGAAATCAAGCCTTCCTACGAAACCGCTTTGGAGAAATTCATTGGAGCCACTTCTGAAAGGTTTGACAAATTGGAGAAACAATATGACAAGTTGGAGGCGAAAGTCGATCAAATTGCTAGCCAAAATAGAAATTTGGAGTTTCAAATGGGGCAAATGGCTAACTCTTTTAATGCAAGACCTTAAGGTACATTGCCTAGCAAAACTGAAATTAATCCTAGAGAATAATGCAAGGCAATTACTTTGAGAAGTGGCAAGCAACTTGAAGAAATGGTACCGAAGAAAACAAATGAATATAGTGGTGAAGTTTCAAAAGAAGATACCCTAATGAATCAAGGTGAAGAAGAAAAAGGAGAGGAGGTATCTAAACCTTCATAAGTCAAGCCTTATGCACCACCCATTCCTTATCCTCAAAGATTGAAACAACAGAAGTTAGACAAACACTATGAGAAGTTTCTAGAAATTTTTAAGCAACTTCACATAAATATACCGTTTGCTGAAGCCTTGGCACAAATGCCATCCTATGTGAAGTTCCTTAAAGATTTACTGTTTAATAAGAGGAAGATTGAGGAGCATGCTGTGGTAGCACTTACTAAGGAGTGCAGTGCAATTATTCAGAACAAACTTCCACAAAAGCTTAAAGATCCAGGTAACTTTTCTATCCCTTGTCTAATTGGTACCACTGAATTTAAAAAGGCTTTATGTGATTTAGGAGCTAGTGTTAGTCTTATGCCTTTATCTGTTTGTAAGACATTAGAGTTGGGTGAGCTAACCCCAACCACAATGACCTTGCAATTAGCTTACCGTTCTGTTAAGTATCCAGTAGGTATCATTAAAAATGTCTTATTAAAAATTGATAAGTTTTATATACCTGTGGACTTTGTGGTATTGGACATGGATGAGGATGTTGAGATCCCGTTGATTCTTGGAAGACCATTTTTTGCAACAGCAGGAGCCTTAATTAATGTAAAACATGGCAAATTGACTCTGAGGTTAGGTGATGAGGAGATTGACTTTGACATTGCTAAAACAACCTGCCATCATGGATTATTGCTTTCAAATTGATGTCATTAATGAGGAAGTTCAAAAAGTCTTGGAGGAAAAGCATTCTGCGGACCCCCTAGAAACATGCTTGGTTAATGGAGCAATTAGCAAGAATGAAAATCATGAGGTTGCCACAATTGCTAGTCTTGTTGAGGGGAGTTCACCTATGCCTTTCTATAGGAGACAGCAATTTGAAGAATTGGAAAAAGGTAAGTCACTTCCTCCACCATCAATTGAGCAAGCACCAGTTCTTGAGTTGAAACCACTTCCTGCACATCTAAATTCTAGAAAATAAAATTAGCTACTCATAATTAAAAAGAAAGAAACAATTAAATTAACAATCAAAATAATAAACATAATAACAATTTAAAATTAAATTCAAGAGTAAAGTTTAGAAAGAACTCTTTTTGGGATACAATCTTTGATGAACATGAGCTCCAAAACTTCTCTTGATAAAAATAACATGAACAAAGAAGAAAACTAATCTATTTTTTTTCTAAATATTTTTTTGATGGATTTTCTTGATGATCTTTTCCTTTACCAAGCATGGTATTTATCTGGATTATTTCTCTGGTGACGACCGTTTACATCGTTACCATCTTCCTAATGAGCGTCCAGCTTTGTTTTCTACTATCCCTGAGACTGTGACAGAGGTAATGATTTTGTTCAGCTGGAACTTTTAACCTTTTGACAGTTTTGCCTTGTATTGATTCTGATATGTCTTTCTTCCTCAGGTTCCCATAGAGTTTGTTCGTTATCACTATGACCTCTTGGGCCGATATGCATTTGCTTTGACCTCCTTTCTATATGAGAGGGATTTGTCGGAGGATAGTCACGAACAGGATGTGCCCAGGCAAGGGCGCCGTAGACCCAGGCGTGGTTGTTAGAGACTCGTTTTGTCAGTTTTTACTTTTTCATGTATACATGTACTAAGGATGATGGATGTATGCATGATATTTTGAATGTATGCACTTTTACGCTTATGTGACATTTTGGAAATGTATGACATGTTATGACCTTATGTATGTTTTGAATGACATGGGTGCATGGTATGAATGCGGATATTTGGCTGAAATATGAATTTCATTGCGCTATACCTTACGCTTTGCTCTCATTTTCTACTTGATTTTGAGAAAAATGAACAATTTTAAACCCGAAATCATGTAAAAACTTGTTTTGAGGGAAGGAGGCATAAGGAGGCAGGGGAAGGTTTGGGGCGGCACAGTGGGCATGCCGCCGGTACGGGTAGTATGTTTGCCGTGCCGCCACTTCAGGCGGCATGTCTATCTTGCTGCCGCTGTAGTGGCATGGCCGACGTGCCGCCGTATCGGGCGGCACACTTACTGTGCCGCCAGCAGCAATTAAGGCAGGTCAAAAATCTATCTATTTAAATGGCTTTTTATCCATTTTCAGTCCGTACCATTGATTCCTGTGCCTCAAAAAGTCATTTTCAATCACTTTTTGCTTTCCATCAATTTTATTTATTTTTTTATTCCTTACAATGGAGCCTTATTTCAGCCATGCAATGTTCTTATGGTGCAAGAACCTCACAAAAGTGGAGAGAATTAATCTGAGAAAATATGAGGTAAACGCCATGCCCACTCTAAAAGGAATAAAGGTTAATTGGGAATTTTTGCGCGTTTGCTTGCGCTTTTGGGATCCAACTGCCCATATCTTCAGGTTTGGGGCATCGATGGAAGTGATGTGTCCTACATTTGAGGAATTTTCTATACTGCTTGGATCTGTTCCAGAGGCTGTGCTGGCTACTCCTGTTGAGAAGGTAGGATATTTCAACTCTTTCAAAGGACTTTTTGATTTGAGTACAGAGGTTGCTAGTCCCATGATGGTGGATGATTGGGTAGATCTGAATGCTGTGACAGCAGAATTCTATGATCCTAAAGATTTTGAGGATGACGGGTGGTTCCATTTGAGGATGCAGGCTCTATCCTTCCGTCTGACTGCCGGATATATCTTTGTGAGCCCTACTGGCTGGGGCGATGCTAGAGTTACTGAGCTGATTTCGCAAATGGAAGAGGGGAGATCTATTGCAGCCATAGTATTGGCTAAGACCATTATGAGTTTGGATAGATCTTGCACTTCCGGTGGGCAGTGGTCAATTAGCCCTATTATTCTTCAAGTCAGTTGAATTCTGACTTATGCACTTCAATTCAATTACTTTATGTGTTTATGCTTATCTCTTCTGTACTTTTTTAGATTTGGCTAAGAGATCATCTCCGGATAGTTAGACCTCCCACCAAGGTGGATTATTCTGCTTTTTGGTATAGAACTCAGACCATTGTGATAAAACGGGATTCCGAGAAAGAATGGACAAAATGGTTGATGGAGCTGGACTCTGATGACCTGCTGTGGAGATGTGAATGGTACAAAATCAGAAGATTCATGACCATGAGTTTTGGCTACAAAATGGTCTATCTGCTGGGATTGAAGATGGTGACCTTTTACCAGGGTACTAGGGTTATGCGTCAAATGGGACACAGTCAAGGCGTACCCCCAGATGGCGCTCTGTTTGAGTCTGTTTTGATTACCAAGACTGTTGCCCGAGCTGTAAGAAATGGATGGGTAAGGTGTTTTCATGCTGTTCGCCCTGCTGACCAAGGCGGTAAATCCACGCAGTATATTGATTGGTGGATAGCCAACTCCTAGAAATCAGAGAAGGCTAAAAGAGCTGCTATTCTTGAGGAGATAGAAGAAGAGACATGATTATTGTTTTAGTTTGGGATAAATTTTTTGACCACGTCTGTATTTTCTTTTAAATGTTCCAAAGTTTAAACGAGATAAAATAAGACATCATTCATTTTTTATCTCTTTTGTTACTCTAATTTTTGCCTAAGCCGCCCTTTCGGGTTTTCAACTTAGCTAGTTTATTTCATTTTTTCAGTGACACAATTAAGAGCCGAATGATTGTGAAAATGAAAATTTTATTGATGAATTGGACTAAATCCACATGGGCTGCCTACGTATCTCCTTACAATGATTTATGATTTTTTATTCCTTTTTTCCTCTTTATAGAGAATCAGATCCACGTAGTTCTGACTTTGAGAAAAAGAATGTGAATGCTGATCATGATTTTACAATGTTTGCAAATGCTATGCATGAGTTACAAGGATGCTTTATGCAAAGTATCTCTTGAGTTGATCCAGATTGCATGGACTAGCAAATTCTATGCCATCCAAATCTGTCAAGATTGCAACTCCTCCGGATAAGATCTTCTTGATCAGAAAGGGACCACGCCAGTTAGGTTTGAATTTTCCCCTTGGATCATGAATAGGTGCCCTTATTTCTTTCAAAATAAGGTGACCCTCTTGCAATCCTCTGTTCTGACTCTCTTATCGAAATGTCGAGCCAGTTTCTATTGATAACCTTGCATCTGATATAAGGCATCCATTCTCTTTTCGTCGATGGCTAAAAGTTGGTTATGGTAACCTTTTGCCCATTCTACTTCGTCCAACTGGCTCTTCCTCAGAATGTGAGCTGATTTGATTTCTACCTCAATTAGTAGGATAGCTTCCATCCCATACACCAAAGAGTAAGGTGTAGCACTGGTTGGAGTACGCACTATTGTTCTGTATCCTCATAAGGCATATGGCAAATGCAAGTGCCAATCCTTATGGTTGTCAGCCATTTTTTGCAATATACTTTTCAGAGTCTTGTTTGCGGCTTCAACTGCGCCGTTTATTTGAGGTCTGTATGGAGAAGACTTGTGGTGTTGAATTTTCTCCTTCTTTAATAACAGAGCAACCTCCTTTTGGAAGTGAGATCCATTATCAGTAATGATCTCAAAAGGGACCCTATACCTATAAAGGATGTTGGTATGAATGATAACTCTATATTTTTAGAGTTATTTTAATTGTTTAAACTTAAATTTTAGCTCAATTCTCGAGAATGCAATAATATTATTACTTATTTTTAGAAATAAATAGTTCTACAAGTTATAAATAAATTATAACATATTTTAAGTATTTTTATTTTATTTTTGCAGATCAAAATGATGCAGTAAAAATAATGATGCAAGTAATGATTCAAGTTTTCAATCCATGAGAAATAAATTCAATGATTGGTGGCCAAAATTCAATGGTTGGTAACCAACCTAACTATTTTTGAATATTGATAAAGGAATTCAATGGTTGGTGGCCAAAATTTAATAGTTGGTAGCCAACCTAACTATTTTTGAATATTGATGAAGGAATTCAATGGTTGGTGGCCAACCTAACCATCAATGTTGAATTTTTGATGTAAGAATTTTAATGGAACTTGAATTCTTCCACCAAACATGTCTATAAATACCATGCTTGGCAAAAGGAAATGGCATCAAAGAAAATCCATAAAAAAAATATGTAGAGAGATTTTCATATATTTTCTTAGAGTAGATTAGTTTTATTTTTTATTTTGATCAAGAGGAGGAGTTTTTGGAAGCTTGAGTTCATCAAAAATTGTATCCCAAAACAAGTTCTCTCTAAACTCTATTCTTGAATTTAATTATAAGTTATTATTATGTTTATTATTTTTATTGTTAATTTAATTGTTTCTTCGTTTTTAATTATGAATAGCTAAATTTATTTTTCTAGGATTTAGATGTAATCTTTTGATTTGCATATGATTATTTATATTTAATTGATTGGGTTGATTGTTGGAATTAATCTTTTATCTTAGAACTTAATACTTATAATTAACTGGCCATTAATTGCATGATTTAAGATATTGTGTGAAGTAGCGAGAATGGAAACACAATATTAGTTCATTAAGATATTAGACCTAGGGTATATGTTACTTAGAGATAAGAATACTCCTTTGTGATTTTTAAAAGAGATTTCCATAAAACTTAATGGGTTTGTATTAATTGCTTATGATCACGAGAGTAGACGTAAGGTTGATATGAATACACATGTTGTATCTTGAGAGAGAACACCATATAATTTAGGGAAATCTAATCATTAATTCCAGCAAAAATAATTCATCTAAAAATTATAAAGAAATCATATGTGATCAATTGATAAATTCTAAATCCTAAACCTTTAATCTTTTTTTCATATTTATCATTATTTATTTACTTCAATTTCATTTTAGCTTAAAATATAAAATCTCATAATTGAATTTCTAAATAATAGAGTAATCTTAAAATTGGTGCTTGACAAATTCTTCCTCGTGGGAACAATACTCACTCATCACTTTATTACTTGTAAACGATCTGTGCACTTGCAGAAATCGCGCAACAAGTTTTTGGCGCCGTTGCCGGGGAAGACAATTTTTGACAATATCAATAGGTTGATATACTCTATTACTTTAGATTTATTTATATATTTTTTAAATTTTGCAGATTTTTTTTAACTTTTATTAAAAAAAAAAAAAAAAAAAAAAAAAAAAAGGAGAAAGATGGCTTTCCACAACTTGTAATGGTGGATGGAGGAGTGATGCTAAATAGAGCAGCAAACATGTATGGTGAGGATAGTTTTGGTAAGTTAAATGCTAAAATCGATGCATTGGCTAACTTAATTGATAAACTTGATACTAATACTTTATTTAATTCATGTTTGAGTTGTGATCTATGTGAAGGTAATCATTTGAATTCTGAGTGCCAATATGCAGAGCAGGTACAATTTTTCTCAAATTATAATAGGTATGAGAATTATCCATATTCCAACATAGACAACTCAGGATGGAGTGATTATTCAAGCTTTTCATGGGAAAACCAATGCGATCAAGATAACAATTCATGGTATCCTTATCAATATGATTTTCAAGACCATGCACCATTTAAAGAGCATAAACCATCTTATGAAATAGCATTAGAAAAATTTATGAATGCTACTTACGAACGATGTGAAAAAATGGAAGATAGGATGAATCAAGGGACTAGCCACAATGCAAATTTTGATGTACAAATGGAACAATTCGCTAGTCCATTATATACTCAAGGCCATGGTAACCTGATAAGCCAAATTGAAGAACATTCTAGAGAGCAATGCTTGGCAATTTCTTTGAGTAATGATGTAGAAGAGATGATTGATCAACCAGATACTTCAAGAAAGCAAGAAGAAGATGAGCACAGTTTGCCCAACAATTTCAAATACCCTTCTCTCATGGATAATATCTATGGAGTGGTTGAAATCGATGGGAAAATTGAAGAAGTATTTGAACAAGAGCACTCAAAGGAAACTTTTTCAGTTTGTTTGGTGAATACAACACCATATATGTCAGACCATAAAAAATATCAATTTGATGACTTGGAGGAAAAGAAGAAGCATTCACCACCATCAGCTGAGCACTCACCAACTCTTGATTCAACACCATTACCTTCCTATCTCAATTTCTTGAGAAAATTCAGAGCAACAAAAAGAGCACGTTTGAAAACTTTTGGAAATTATGAGCCTAATTGTAAAATATTAAATAATTCTTGTCTTAACTTTTTTCCATGCAAGCTCAAATAAAGCTGGCTGGACTCATTAAAACTAGCAAAAGTCTATATTTTCGCAATTATCGGGATTATATACTTTGTGTATTATCCTCCTTGATGAAGATCTAGCTATAGTCAAGCTAAAGACTATAAATTAAGCGCTTTTGGGAGGCAACCCAAATTTTTAACTTTTTTACTTCTTTTTAATTTCTTTTGTTCTTTTGTTTCATTTTATTTTAATTTTGCTTTAGTGTTGTTTGTGAGTTATTAAATAGCTTATTAGGAGGAAACCCAAGTTTTCTTTTTATTAGGTTTCTTTTATTTCTGTTTAGTTATTTCGTTGTAAATTTCCTCTTTCATTTTCTTAACTAAGTTAATTAGATATGGAAGCGTCTCTTGCAGCACTAAAAAACAGGTTTCCAACTCTTCCCCACGATGTGCTTAGGAAAATTGATGAACGTATACTAGAAAGAATGAAGGCATTTAGGCGTCTGAATCTTCCTAAAGATATTCGCTGGATCATAGAAGCCAAAGTACGATTGGCAGGTGAGCTTGATGGCTCATTTATTAAATGTTGCCAGGTACGGGGAGAAGTTCTTACTCAAAGAAGAGGAAAGCTAAGAGAATGGGAGTCTGCTACAAGTGTACAAGATAGAATTGCAACACACGCTGTAAAAATATTGGATTTGCATCCATAAATTGAGAAGACAAAATTAAATTCATAAAGGATGGATTGAGTAAGGAGTCTATGGATAATATCCTACAGACTCTTTAGACGCATCCTTGTGGACAAGTTCAACGCATTTTTTTAGATTTATGGGAACTATTCAAAGAAGAGAAGCAGCGTTACAGTCTAGGGAATCTGACAATAAAAGACCCTGTTTGCCAGTTAATAAGAAAACTGGATGGGAATCCTATCCCCGACTCATAGAAGGCGTGTAAGCCGTTACTGGATGTAAAACCGGAGGAAGATGTGAGCCAAAATCATAACTACTGTTTATAATCAGGCGTATCACTAACTTTTTTATTTTTCAATGCATTATTTTTTCTACATCTTGCAGTATTTTTTGACTTTCTAGCATCTAAATTTTATTTTCTTGCAGATTTTTCTACTGTCGACAACTTTTTAGTCTTTCAATGTCTACTTTTAGCTTTCCAATATTTTCTTTTTGACTTTTGTACACACGCTGCAGATTTTTCTACTTTCATTAGCTTTTTAGTATTTCAATGTCTGTTTCTTTTTAGTTTTTCAAATATTTTTTTTGACATTTGTACACACAGCATTGATTATTTTTGTTTTTATTATCATTTTTGTTTTTATACTTTTTCTGTCAACAATTATTTTATCCCATTGAACTGTTCTTTTACTCTTCTAGTTTCTTTATATGCACATTCATTATTGTCAATATGCACACAACCCTTTCGAGAGATCTGTGAGAGAAAATGGGAGAATCCTCCACACGCAAATTCAAAACTATTTGTGTCTTTTGTAGTCCAAACTCTGGCAAGAAAAGAGAGTACTTGATAGCAGCTAATGAACTTGTTAGGATTTTAGCTGAACGAAAAATTGATTTGGTGTTTGAGGGAGGTAGTTTAGGGTTAAGGGGTTGTGTCGCAAGTTCTGCATATATTAGAGGTAGTAAAGTCATAGGAGTAGTTCTAAAGGCTTTGGCTCAAAATAAACAAATCACTGGTGGAACTATAGGTAATGAGTTACAGGTCAATAACATGTACGAACGAATGGCATACATGAATCTCAATGCTGATGCTTTTATCGCATTACCTGGTGGTTTAGAAACATTTGAAGATATTTTCACCATTGCATTTTGGACCCAATTAACTATTCTTCAAAAGTTATTGGAATTACTTAATGTTGATGGTTTTTATAATGATTATTTATATTTAATTGATTAGGTTGATTGTTGGAATTAATCTTTTATCTTAGAACTTAATGCTTATAATTAACTGGCTATTAATTGCATGATTTAAGATATTGTGTGAAGTAGCGAGAGTGGAAACACAATATTAGTTCATTAAGATATTAGACCTAGGGTATGTGTTGCTTAGAGATAAGAACACTCCTTTGTGATTTTTAAAAGAGATTTCCATAAAACTTAATGGGTTTGTATTAATTGCTTATGATCACGAGAGTAGACGTAAGGTTGATATGAATACACATGTTGTATCTTGAGAGAGAACACCATATAATTTAGGGAAATCTAATCATTGATTCCAGCAAAAATAATCCATCTAAAAATTATAAAGAAATCATATGTGATCAATTGATGAATTCTAAATCCTAAACCTTTAATCTTATTTTCATATTTATCATTATTTATTTACTTCAATTTCATTTTAGCTTAAAATATAAAATCTCATAATTGAATTTCTAAATAATAGAGTAATCTTAAAATTGGTACTTGACAAATTCTTTCTCGTGGGAACGATACTCACTCATCACTTTATTACTTGTAAACGATCTGTGCACTTGCAGAAATCGCACAACAATGAATAAATTGGGCTACTCGTTTGGAGTCTAATACCTGGTAAGGTGCAGCTTTGACCCATTTGAAGAAATAGTCAATAGCCACCAGAATGAACTCATGTTTGCCGAAACACTTCGGGCTTATCTTGCCAATGATGTCTAGGCCCCAAGTTGCAAATGACTAAGGTATGGTGATAGGAGATAGAGGTACAGGAGGTTTCTTCTAAAGTTTTGCGTAAATATGGCACTTATGGCACCTCTGAACATATCTTACACAATCTTGATTCATGGTAAGCCAGAAGTAACCTTGATTCATGATCTTGAGGGCTAGAGCAATTTTGTTCATGTGTGGACCTTCGTTGCCACCATGAATCTGTTCCATGATTTGTTGGGCTTCTGCTTCAGTGACACATCTTAGATGGATGTTATCCCAAGTCTGCTTGTAGAGTGCTTCCCCGTTTGGAATGAAACTCTTGGACAACTATCTTAAAGTCCTCTTTTCTGTCTTAGAGGCTCCTTTAAGATAAAGTCCATTCTTGATGTAGTTGAAGATATCCCAAAACCATGGTTTGCTATCAGCCGCTTGTATATTCAGACAATGAGCTACACAGCCTGACTCATGCTTAACTTCAATTGTAACTAGTCTGATTATGAAGCCGTCGCTTATATCAAGCATTGAGGCGAGTGTTGCCAAAGCATCAGCAAATCTGTTCTTCGTCCTTGGTAGATAATAGAAAGACAGTTCATGAAAACTAGCTGCTAGTTCATTTAGGCACTTATGGTAAGGAACCAAACGCTCTTCTCTGATCTTCCACTTTCCCAAGGCTTGGGAGACTATCAGATTCGAATCCCCATAAATCTCAAGGCATTTGATTCTGAGCTTTATTGCTGCCTCAAGTCCATAGATGCATGCCTCATACTCTGCTTCATTATTTGTCATCTCGAAGTTCAACTTGATTGCAATGGGCAAGTTTTCCCCACTTGGTGTAATGAATACAATACCAGCACCATATCCTTTGTTTTTAGATGCCCCATCAAAGTAGAGCTTCCATACTTTAGCTTCAATTGCCAGGATGTCTTCATCGGGAAATTCAGGCTCAACCCAATGATCATTCACTAGAGCTGCAGCTAACTAATCAGCCACTATGCTACCCTTTATTGCTTTTTGCTGCACATATTTCAGATCATATGCAGCTAATATAGCCATCCACCTTGCCATCTTACTGTCAAGAACTGGCTTCTCCATAAGGAATTTCAAAGGGCTCTTGTCAGCAAGAACATGAGTTGTAAATGAACAAAGGTAGTGTTGCAACTTGTGGCAGACCCATACCAAAGCAAGGCATAACTTTTTTGTAAAACTGTACTTGAGCTCATGAGATAGCATCCTCTTACTCAGGTAATAGATTGCATACTCTTTGCTAGAGTCTGGAGCATTTTGGGCAAGAATTGCCCCCATTGCTTTATCGGTTACTGATAGATAAAGCAACAAGGGCTTTCCAAACCTTGGTGGCTGTAAAACCGGTGGGTTTAGTAAGTACTATTTGATCTAGTCAAAGGCTCTTTGACAGTCATCATTCCACTGCTTGGAGGATCCTTGTCTGAGTAGTTTGAAGATGGGACCACATACATCAGCCAATTGATTGATAAATCGACTAATGTATTGTAGCCGTCCAAGGAAACCTCTAATCTCCTTTTCTATTTTTGGAGGTGGCATTTCCAGAATTGCCTTCGACTTAGCAAGGTCAACTTCTATACCCTTCTTGCTAACCATATGACCTAGGAACACTCTAGATGAGGCTCCGAAGACACATTTGGCAGGATTAAGTTTAAGATTGTATTGGCGAAGTCTAAGGAAGAACCGCCTTAATGCCTCTGAATGTTCTTCAATAGTGGTGCCTTTGATTACCATGTCATCCACATAAACTTCAATTTTCTTATGCATCATGTCATGAAAAATGGTAGTTGCCATCCTCTGGTAGGTTGCCCCGGCATTTTTAAGCCCAAATGGCATGACCCGATAGCAATAGGTGCCCCATTCGGTAATAAAAGCTGTCTTCTTTTTGTCAGAAGGATGAACCATTATCTGATTATACCCCGCAGCCAGATTGGTTAAGGAAACCAATTCAGAACCTGCCATGCGGTCTACCAACAAATCAATGTGAGGCAAGGGAAAAAATCATCATTGGGACAGGCTTTATTTAGATCCCTGTAATCCACACACATTCTGACCTTGCCATCTTTCTTGGGAACCGGCACAATGTTGGCCAACCAGGATGGATAGTTGATGGGCTCAATGAAATTGTGATCTAGTAGCTTGGCAACTTCTTCTTTGATTAGATAGACCATTCTGTCTTGAGTCTTCTCAATTTCTGCTTGACGGGCTTAGCACCTAGATAAACTGGGATTTTGTGAACTGCTATGCTTGGATCCAACCCTGTCATGTCTTTTGGTTGCCACACAAAACAGTCTTGAAATTCTCTGATCATCCTTTCAATGTGATCCCTGTCTATGCATGCAGATGCAATGTATATAATTTTTTGTATATCATGAGTGCCAGCATTGATGGGCTCTTTAATTATGTCATCTTTTATTTCATTTTTACTTGATGTCTCATTTAAGTCAAATTTAAAAGTTGGAACATAAAAAAAAAATGGAGACACAAAGTCGTAAGAGAAAAGAGTTTGATTTTTATTGATTTTGAATGGGGAAATGTCCCAATTTACATCAAAACAAAAGGTGAGACCCTTAAGGTCAGTTACATCATCAACAGAAGAAATAGAAGAGATAGACTCAGATTCAGAAGATGAGTCTATCTCAGACTGGGACTCTGACTCAAGTATGGATTCTGGTTCAGACTCTGATTCGGATGGATAGAAGGGGCTCTCCTCAAAGGACCAATTTTGCAGCTCAGTCTCGGTGGGCTAGATTAAGGTGGAAGGCTTAGTTTTCTCCTCCTCAACAGTGAGCATGGATACTTCATCAAAGAGACCAGCCTTCACGTTCTCTTCCCAATCTTGACTGAGCATGTAGATTGGTTCATAATCTTCTATCTTAAGCCTGACATCAGAAAAAATTTCAAATCTGGGAATCAGTTTTCCAGTAATAGGGCAGACCCAAGGCTCAGAAAAATTACAGTAAGGAACTGTGTCACCTTCCTTTACAAAATAGTCGTTTAGGGTTTTGAAGTAAGGGCGCATGGGCCAGTCATAAACCTCACCTCTCTTAAGGGCTGCTATTCGATCTTTGGCCCAATTTTCCATCTCTTCAATATCTTCATCAATGGGCTTATACTCTAGCCCAAATGGTGGTGTTGCCACTGGATAATCCAGGAAAGACTTCAAGCCCTATTGGCTTTTTCCCAAACCTAGACCAGGAAAGTAATTCATTTTGCGGAGCATGTTAGCAATAGTAATATTTTCAAAGGGGTCAAAAATATTTTCAAAGGGGTCAAAATCAAAGGGAATGAATTTTTTACCCTCATCACCCTCAATGTACTGTATGAAGGAGAAACCCGAAAGTGGATAGGAGGATAGCTCAGGCTGAATCTCGAGAATAGGAACAGAGCTTGGAATATCTGGTCTTCCATGCATGTCCCCTTTTACAGTCACAATCCCATTTTTGAAAGGAAACTTGACCTTCTGGTGTAGGGAAGAAGGGATAGCCTTTGCTTGGTGGATCTAAGGCCTCCCCAGTAATAGGTTAAAACAAGAAGGTACATCAATCACTTGGAATGGTATGGTGAAAGATGTTGGCCAAATAGTTACATCAATGATGGCCACTCCAAGGACCTCCCTCTTAGTGTTATCATACGCCCTTACAATCTAATCTGAAGGGGTAAAATCAGTAACCTTTAATCCTAAGTAGCTTGCCACTTTCAGAGGGCACACATTCAAAGCTGAACCATTATCAATAAGAACCATTGGCACAGTCTTTCCCTATGTAACCACTGTGATGTAGAGGGCATTATTATGGTTGGGATCTCCTTCTGGAATGTCAGTTTCTCCAAAAGTGATAGATACCCCTTTAGCGGCAGAGGTAATAGAAGCCACAAGGTTTTCTGGTGTGATATCAATTGGAGCTTGGCATTGATTCAGCGCCTTGCAAAGAGCTTGGCGGTGAGGATATGAAGATTGGATCAAACTCCAAATTGAAATGTTGGCTTGTGTCTTTTTGAGTTATTTAAGAATGGGATCTTCGTTTAGTTCAAGAATCCCTTTCAATTTATCGGCAGGTGCAGAAATGGGTTGGGTAGGTTAAGTGTTTGGGGTTGGTTTATTCTGGATAACTCTGCCACTTCTGGTGATGGCATCAATCTCCTCAACTAGGTTAGAGAGGTCCAGGACACAACAATAACTGGGATTTGACTCTATCAAGGAGATGGGGTCAACTCCCTCATGATTATCTATAGCATTGACTATGTGGTTAGGCAAGGGGTTGGTGTTAATGTTGGGTCAGGCTTTTGGGGGAATTAGGTCATTGGAGTCAATGAGGTCCTGAATTCTGTGTCTAAGGGCCTTGCACGCATCTGTTTTGTGCCCAGGTCCTTGATGATAATCGCACCTCTCATGTGGGTTGTAATTTTTGGGAAGTGGATTAGGGACTGGTTTTGGCTCTAGAAGTTTTACCATATTTCCTTCAAGCAGCTTCTTTAAGATTATACTCATGGGCATACCCTCAAGGTCGGAAAACTGCCTCCTTTCAATCCGGATAGGCTTCTCAATAGTCATAGTATTAACTTCCCCCCCTTTCTGATTCGTTGAGGAAGTGACATTACCCTGATGAGTGGGTCTCTTATACCTTGGCCCCGATGCAATGTCTTCTTTGATCTGACCACTCTGGATCAAATCCTCGATTTTTGAAGCAGTGGCAATTAGGGCTTTAAAGGAAGACAAGTACTAAGTCTATAGCCTTTCTTGGTAAACTGGCAAGAGATTCTTGACAATTATGTCAATTTGCTCATTTTCAGGAGGTCGGTTTACCATTTGAGAAGCCTTCTTCCTCCATCTCGTAAGGAACGAGGAGAAGGATTCCTTAGCATTTTGTTTGGTAGTCTCGAGGTCTCTTCTGGTTACATCGACCTTGATATTGTAGTGATACTGTTGAACAAAAATATTGCAGATGTCCTCCCAGGTCCGTTTCTTGGTGACATCCAAAACCACTTCACAGCTGTTCCGGTCAGTGATTGTTGAAATAATTGGTCTAAAAGTTGATTATCCACACCTAATGGCTGCATAGCTCCCACATAGACTTTGAGGTGGGTCTTGGGGCAGGTAGTCCCATCAAATTTGTCAAACTCAGTCATCCTGAATTTGGGAGGAACCCTTGCATCAGGGAACAAGCTTAAGGATTTTGTATCAATCAAATCCTCTTTCTTCTTCATCCTTAACAGCATCTTCTCCATACGCTCCATCTTTTCCATGCAGGCTTTAATCTCAGGATTAACCTCCTTTCTTTGGAAAGGATTCGAGGGTTGGGAGGTAGAGGCAGAAGTGATATTTATTGTTGGTGAATTGTTTTTGAGGAATTCTGGTGATGGGATTGGTAGTGGTGGGATGGTATCAGTGTTTGCAGTTTCTTTGTCTTTGGATTCAACTCTGGAAGTGAATTCATAGATAGGATAAAAGGTGGGTTTTAGGTCAAATTTGAATGATTTTGGCTCAGTGGGGTTTTGGGCCAGAGAGGTCTGTTCCAGCATGGTACGGACATCCTCAGCATGTCTTGGAAAAGGGCTTCTTGCCTTTTCATGATGGTCTCTTGATGTTTAAAGAGTTTGGAAAATAGTTCATCAAAGATCTCATCAGCCCTGGTAGTAGTGGTCTCTTCTCCGGCAATAGACATCTTTTCAACCTTTAGGATAGAGAAATAAAGCTAGGTCAGTTTCTAGCTTAGGTATGGAATAAAGATCATGGAATATATCAGTATTTGGGACCATGGGTTGACATGGGTTTTTGGGACTAGCAGTGTTTGAGTGGAATTAAGACTCTCCAACTTTGTAAGGTTTTATGCGTGTATGCATGTATGCATGAATGAAAAAGGTTTCATGATAATGTCATACCAAGTTTCAATATTACGGTACATACAACCCTAAAGGAAGGTTCTATGAGTCATTACATGAAAGGGTTAGGGTGGTTTGAAGGGAACCCATCACACTAGAGATGCGATATACCTAACCATATGTGAGACAAGGAGCCTCGCGTGAGTCCAATGTGTTGGACGATTTCTGCAAGTATACAGGTCGTGCTAAGTAATAGTGTGTGAATAGAGTATCGTTCCCACGAGGAAGGGTTTGTTAAGTACCAATTTTAAGATTACTCTATTATTTAGAAAATCAATTATGAGATTTTATATTCTAAGCTAAAATAAAATTTAAGTAAATAAATAATGATAAATATGAAATAAGATTAAAGATCTAGGATTTAGAATTCATCAATTGATCACATATGATTTCTTTATAATCTTTAGATGGATTATTTTTGCTGGAATTAATGATTAGATTTTTCTAAATTATATGATGTTCTCTCTCAAGATACAACATGTGTGTTCATATTAACCTTATATCTACTCTCGTGATCATAAGTAATTAATACAAACCCATTAAGTTTTATGGAAATCCTTTTAAAAATCACAAAAGAGTATTCTTATCTCTAAGCAATACATTCCCTAGGTCAATTATCCTAATGAACTAATATTGTGCTTCCACTCTCACTACTTCATACAATATCTTAAATCATGCAATTAATAGCCAGTTAATTACAAGCATTAAGTTCTAAGATAAAAGATTAATTCCAACAATCAACCTAATCAATTAAATATAAATAATCATATGCAAATCAAAAGATTACATCTAAATCCTAGAAAAATAAATTTAGCTATTCATAATTAAAAGAGAAGAAATAAATAAATTAACAATAAAAATAATAAACATAATAATAACTTATAATTAAATTCAAGAATAGAGTTTAGAGAGAACTTGTTTTGGGATACAATCTTTGATGAACTCAAGCTTCCAAAAACTCCTCTTCTTGATCAAAATAAAAAAAATAAAACTAATCTACTCTAAGAAAACATATGAAAATCTCTCTACATATTTTTTTTTTATAGATTTTCTTTGATGCCATTTCCCTTTGCCAAGCATGGTATTTATAAACATGTTTGGTGGAAGAATTCAAGTTCCATTAAAATTCTTACATCAAAAATTCAACATTGATGGTTATGTTAGCCACCAACCATTGAATTTCTTCATCAATATTCAAAAATGGTTGGGTTGGCCACCATTGAATTTTGGCCACCAACCATTGAATTTTGACCACCAACCATTGAATTTATTTGTCATGGATTGAAAACTTGAATCATTGCTTGTATCATTATTTTTATTGCATCATTTTGATCTGCAAAAATAAAATAAAAATACTTAAAATATGTTATAATTTATTTATAAATTGTAAAACTATTTATTTCTAAAAATAAGTAATAATATTATTGCATTCTCGAGAATTGAGCTAAAATTTAAGTTTAAACAATTAAAATAACTCTAAAAATATAGAGTTATCACACCCCCAAACTTAAGTTTTTGCTTGTCCTCAAGCAAAAGAAAATTCAAAACCTAAACTAGTCCATTTTCGTAGGAAATTACGATTGCATTTAGCGTATGCAACAAGCTTTTAAACCCCTAGGTGTCCCGTAAAGGACGAGTTATAGTCTCGTTAGGGCTTCCAATAGTAATACCCACAAACACCTTTAAAACTCTAATTTTTCAACTATTTATTTCAAAGATAAATAAAATATCACAAAAAAAGAAATTTAATCCTCGTGTGCTTATGTTAAATTTTTTTTTTTAAAGGTCTCAAGAAATTAATATTTACAAATAACATATTAATAGTATTGCAAGTCAAGCTTCTATCTTAGGTTCAAAATAATCCTCATCTTAATCATGCCTTGAATAACTATACATTAAATCAACTGCAAAGAAATTGTTGCACTTCAGATAGGCATATACACACTAATATCTTTAAATGCCTCTATCAAAAGATATAAAATAGATGTGCAAATCTCATAAGCATGTTAATGCAAACAATCTCCACTAATGGAATTCACAAATCAAGAGAGATCAATAGGTCTTAATTAAGCTTGTAATGGGGCTAACACAAGGTCTTTTGGCTGAACAAAGAAAAGGCTAAATGAACAAAAGTAAGATAATTATACCAAGTTTATAAAAGAAAATCAATAGCTCAAATAAAGGGATTATGTTAATGAAGGATCCCTTCCATTTTAAGCATCATTCTTCTTCAATGTTTTCTTCTTTTAAGCCCCCTTCTTCTTCTTCTTCTTTTTTTCTTTTTTTTTCTTTTTTTGCCAACAACATTATTCTAAAGATAAGCTAGAATACTAACTTTTATTTTATTCAATTTTAAAAATGTATTGGTTTGCTTATTAACTTAATTCTGATTCTTAAATTAATAAGTTTTAGATTTTTTTCAGTTTTAGACCTAAAGAGAATTCTATATCTGAATTTACAATTTTAAAATAGGAAAGGGATTATAACTTTGTTTTTCTTGGCTTTCGAACGAATGAAACTAGTTTTGCTCCGGATCTCAACTCCACCTTGAATTCAAATGAAGCTTGGAATCTGGATCTAGAAGCAGCAAATGTGTGAGTATAAAAGCGAAAATATGCTTTGATTGCTTTGAAAGTCATTGGAAATCGTGCCCAAATGAGGCTGGAGGATGCTCCTATTTATAGAGCTGCCAGAGGAGGAGCCGGCGGTACGGACGGTGGCATCGGCGCGGCTCCGGCGGCAGGGGTGGCACGGCCGACGCGCCGGCATCCCATTGATGGCACACACGACAGCACGGCCATGATCCGGAGGCACGAGATGCGTGCCGCCTCCTGGGCGGCATGGAAAACGTGCCTCCCAGTGCCACTTGTGCAGCTCAATCCGTTTCTGTCCGTTTCGAGCCCGTTTCAGCTCCGATTCAAGCTCTGTTTGATTTTGTGGATTCGTAACTGAAAGACGGTCCACTGGAGGTGCATTTTTGAGGGTTCATAGAATCACACCTTGCAAAAGGTTGCCATCAATGGCAAGGAATTTTAGATAGGTACTGTTTGTTAAAGAAGTGATGAATCCAAGATCACCTTCTCCAGAGCTAACAATCCGATTGAAACCAATATCGTACATTTCCAAGAATGGAAGATTTGCCAAGCCTAGAGGCACTGTTCCTTTAAGAAAATTATGTGCCATACTGTAGAAATATTAAGAGCTTATATAATCATGGGAATGCCAATTTTAAAAACTAGTTAAAGAATCCAATTATATATAAGCTCATTTAACATTTTATATTTAATCAATGTGGGATGATTCTTTTTTTATTCTTAACACTCCCCCTCAAATGTCAACTGGTCTAAGTTGACACTTGACAATCTTACTATGACCACTATCGAGATCACCTGGGAACATAGCCCACAATCTCTCATTGCTTTTTCATTAATTCTTTGACCACTATCGGGGTCACTTGGGAACATAGCCCATAATCATTCATCTCTTCTTCATTAATTCTCCTTTCAATTATGGTTTTTAATCCGATTCTCTTTAAATCAAACCCGCTCTGATATCATGTAGAAATGTTGAGAGTTTATATAATCATGAGAGTGTAAATCTCAAAAGTTAGCTATTGAAATTAGAGAATCCAATTATATATTAACTCATTTAACATTTTATATTTAATCAATGTGGAATCTATCTCCACATTAAATTCTTCATTTGATTCTTTTTCATTCTTAACACATACAAATAACCTTGATATTTGTGAGATTGTGCAAAGAGCCAGAAATTGTTCTGGTGAATTTATTGATGCAGAAATTGAAGACTAAAAGATTTGGAAGTGTAACACGAACATCATTAGGAAGTTCTCCCTATAATTGGTTAGATGCCAAGGCCAAATTTACCAAAGAAGACATGTTATAAATGTTAGAAGGAACTGGGCCAATGAGATTGTTTATGGTGAGATCAAGAACTTTCAAGTTATGAAGATGGGATAGTTCAATTGGTATCATGCCATTAAGAGCATTAGTCTCTAAAACCAAGGTCTCTAATGATGAGAAATTTGCTATGGATGGTGGAATTTTACCTGAAAGATGATTTCGACCCATGTTCATAACTTGGAGATTTATTAGAGAGGTGATTTGTAAAGGAACCCTTCCAGTAATCTGATTCATTGACAAGTCAAGCATTTTGAGCTCTGTTAACTTGCTTAGGTTCGTGGGTACCGAACCTTGCAAGCTGTTGGAACTAAAGTTCATGACTCTCAAGCGAAAAAGATTACATATTTCATCAGGAATTGTTCCAGTAAGTTGATTGTCTTGAAGCTGGAGGGACCCAAGGAAGGACAGATTGCCAATGTGAGGGCTTATGGACCCAACAAGTCTTAAGTTGGACAGATTGAGGCTAACCACTCTGTTGCCAAATCTGTTGCAGACAACTCCTGTCCAGTTGAAAGGAGATGAGTTTTGATGCCATAAAGATAATCGGTTAGGAGATGGAAGTTTTATTTGGGACTTGAAAGCAAGCAAGGCTTCCTTGTCTGTGTCAATGCTTAGAGCAAAGCACTCCATGAAGGGAAATATGCATTTGAACGACACAAGAATTGCTACCAATGTAATATTTATCATTTGGGAGAGGAGACTCATTTCTAATTTTCTTTCAGTTGCTGTTTCTAGTTTTTGTGTTTGTATTGAATTTAGTTCAAGAGCACTGATAATGTATTTATACAGAAAATAAGCCTTCAAGTCAAGGCTGTTAGAGCCAATGTATTGGAAAAATCCAGGAAATTGATTCAAGCCGTGTTACAATGCGGGTGCGGTGCATTTGGAGCATGTAGGCAATCTAATAGGCGCATTGGCATTTGGACACATGCCACAGCAAATATTTTTTAATTTTTAATAATAATTATTTGGATTTTATTCTATAGCTGTTTAATTTAAATTAAAATAGCTGCTACTGCCTGTATCCAATATCGAAAAGGTGGAAAACTTTCTAGTCCCAATTATAAAATCAGATACATGGGACTTGGGGCGGCGCAAGGTTAACAAATATATATATATATATATATATATATATATATATATATATATATATATATATATATATATATATATATATATATATATATATATATATATATATATATTTAAATTAAACCGTTTTATTTGCAAGCAATCTTTAATTTTATTGTGAAAAATCTCAAATTCAACCCAAAAACTTAAGTTATTAAGTGGTGAGACCCAAATATTATATTAAGTCTTGATATTGTTGCGCGATTACTGCAAGTGCACAGATCGTTTACAAGTAATAAAGTGATGAGTGAGTATCGTTCCCACGAGAAAGGGTTTGTCAAGTATCAATTTTTAATATTACTCTATTATTTAGAAAATCAATTATGAGATTTTATATTTTAACCTAAAATAAATTGAAGTAAATAAATAATGATAAATATGAAAATAAGATTAAAGGTCTAGGATTTAGAATTTATCAATTGATTACCTATGATAAATATGAAAATAATCAATCATGCTATTTACCTATAACTCATTACCTATAGTTCCACCAGTGATTTGTTTATTTCGAGTCAAAGCCTTTAGAACTACTCCTAAGACTTTACTACCTCTAATATATGCAGAACTTGCGACACAACCCCTTAACCCTAAACTACCTCCCTGAAACACCAAATCAATTTTTCGTTCAGCTAAAATCCTACCAAGTTCATTAGCTGCTATCAAGTACTCTCTTTTTTTGCCAGAGTTTGGACTACAAAAGACACAAATAGTTTTGAATTTGCGTGTTGAGGATTCTGCCATTTTCTCTCATAGATTTCTCGAAAGGGTTGTGTGCATATTGACAATAGTGAATATGCATATAAAGAAACTAGAAGAGTAAAAGAACAGTTCAATGGGATAAAATAATTGTTGATAGAAAAAGTATAAAAAACAAAAATGATAATAAAAACAAAAATAATTAATACTGTGTGTACAAATGTCAAAAAGAAAACATTGAAAAACTAAAAGACTAAAAAATTAACGAAAGTAGAAAAATTTGCAGCGTGAGTACAAAAGTCAAAAAGAAAATATTGAAAAGCTAAAAGGATACATTGAAAGACTAAAAAGTTGTCGACAGTAGAAAAATCTGCAGAAAAATAAAATCTAGATGCTAAAAAGTCAAAAAGTACTGCAGGATGTAGAAAAAAATAATGCATTGAAAAAAATAAAAGAGTTAGTGATACACCTGATTATAAACAGTAGTTGTGATTTTGGCTCACATCTTCTTCTGGTTTTACGTCCAGTAACGGCTTCCACGACTTCTATGAGTCCAAGATAGGCTTCCCATCCAGTTTTCTTATTAATTGGCAAACAGGGTCTTTTATCATTAGATTCCCTAGACTGTAACGCTGCTTCTCTTCCTTGAATAGTTCCCATAAATCTAAAAGAGTGCGTTAAACTTGTCCACAAGGATGCGTCTCAAGAGTCTGTAAGATATTATCCATAGACTCCTTACTCAGTCCATCCTTTATGAATTTAATTTTGTCTTCTCGATTTATGGATGCAAATCCAATATTTCTACAGCGTGTGTTGCAATTCTATCTTGCACACTTGTAGCAGACCCCCATTCTTTTAGTTCTCTTCTTCTTTGAGTAAGAATTTCTCCCCGTACCTAGCAAACATTTAATAAATGAGTCATCAATCTCACCTGCCAATTGTACTTTGGCTTCTATGATCCAGCGAATATTCTCAGAAAGATTCAGATGCCTAAATGCCTTTATTCTTTCTAGTCTGCATTCATCAATTTTCCTGAGTACATCTTGGGGAAGAGTTGGAAACCTGTTTTTTAGTGCTGTAAGAGATGCTTCCATATATGATTAACTTAGTTAAGAAAATGAAAGAGAAAACTTACAATGAAATAACTAAACAGAAATAAAAGAAACCTAATAAAGAGAAAACTCAGATTTTCTCCTAATAAGCTATTTAATAACAACACTAAAGTAAAATTAAAATAGAACGAAACAAATAAAAGAACAAAAGAAATTAAAAAGAAGTAAAAAGGTTAGAAATTTGGATTGCCTCCCAAAAGCGCTTAATTTATAGTTTTTAGCTTGACTATAGCTAGATCTTCATCATGGAGGATAATACACAAAGTATATCATCTCGATAATTGTGGAAAGATAGACTTTTGCCAATTTTAATGAGTCCAGCCAGCTTAATTTGAGCCTGCATGGAAAAAGGTTAAGACAAGAATTATTTAATATTTCACAATTAGGCTCATAATTTCCAAAAGCTTTCAAACGAACTCTTTTTCTTGCTCTGAATTTTCTCAAGAAATTGAGATAGGAAGGTAGTGGAGTTGAATCAAGAGTCGGTGAATGCTCAGTTGATGGTGGTGAATGCTTCTTATTTTCTTCTAAGTCATCAAATTGATATTTTGTATGGTTTGGCATATTTGGTGTTGTTTTCACCAAACAAACTGAAAGAGTTTCCTTTGAGTTCTCTTTTTCAAATATCTCTTCAATTTCCCTATCAATTGCAACCACTCCGTAGATATCATCCATTAGAGAAGGATATTTAAAATTTTTAGGCAAATTGGGCTCAACCTCTTCCTTTTTATCTTGCTTGCATGAAGTATTTGGTTGATCAATCATCTCTTCTACATCATTACTCAAAGAAACTGCCAAGCATTGCTCTCTAGAATGTTCTTCAATTTGGCTTGTCAGGTTACCATGGCCTTGAGTATCTAATGGACTAGTGAATTGTTCCATTTGTACATCAAAATTTGTATTGTGGCTAGTCCATTGACTCATCCTATCTTCCAATCTTTCACATCGTTCATGAGTAGCATTTATGAATCTTTCCAATGCTGCTTCATAAGATGGTATGTGCTCCTCAAATGGTGCATGATCTTGAAAATCATATTGATAAAGATACCATGAATTGTTACCTTGATCGCATTGGTTTTCCCATGAAAAGCTTGAATAGTCACTCTATCCTGAGTTGTTTATGTTAGAATATGGATAATTCTCATGCCTATTATAATTTGGAAAAAATTGTACTTGTTCTGCATATTGACACTCAGAATTTAAATGATTACCTCCACATAGATCACAACTCAAACATGAATTAAATAAAGTATTAGCATTAACTTTATCAATTAAGTTAACCAATGCATCAATTTTAGCATTTAACTTACTAAAACTATCCTCACCATACATGCTTGCTGCTCTATTTAGTATCATTCCTCCATCACACCATTATAAGTTATGGAAAGCCATCTTTTTTTTTTTTTTTTTTTATAAAAGTTAAAAAAAATCTGCAAAATTTTAAAAAATATACAAAATAAATCTAAAGTAATAGAGTATATCAACCTATTGATATTGTCAAAAGTCGCCTTCCCCGGCGACGGCACTAAAAACTTATTGCGCGATTACTGCAAGTGCACAGATCGTTTACAAGTAATAAAGTGATGAGTGAGTATCGTTCCCACGAGGAAGGGTTTGTCAAGTATCAATTTTTAATATTACTCTATTATTTAGAAAATCAATTATGAGATTTTATATTTTAACCTAAAATGAAATTGAAGTAAATAAATAATGATAAATATGAAAATAAGATTAAAGGTCTAGGATTTAGAATTCATCAATTGATTACCTATGATTACTTTATATTTTTTAGATTGGATTATTTTTGCTGGAATTAATGATTAGATTTCCCTAAATTATATGATGTTTTCTCTCAAGATACAACATGTATGCTTATATTAACCTTATGTCTACTCTTGTTATCATAAGCAATTAACACAAACCCATTAAGTTTTATGGAAATCCTTTTAAAAATCACAAAAGAGTATTCTTATCTCTAAGCAATACATTTCCTAGGTCAATTATCCTAATGAACTAATATTGTACTTCCACTCTCGCTACTTCGCACTATATCTTAAATTATGCAATTAATGACCAGTTAATTACAAGCATTAAATTCTAAGATAAAAGATTAATTCCAACAATTAACCCAATCAATTAAATATAAATAATCATATGCAAATCAAAATATTACATCTAAATCTTGGAAAAATAAATTTAGTTATTCATAATTAAAAGAAAAGAAACAATTAAATTAACAATAAAAATAATAAACATAATAATAACTTATAATTAAATTCAAGAATAGAGTTTAGAGAGAACTTGTTTTGAAATACAATCTTTGATGAACTCAAGCTTCCAAAAACTCATCCTCTTGATCAAAATAAAAAATAAAATTAATTTACTCTAAGAAAACATATGAAAATCTCTTTACATATTTTTTTTATGGATTTTCTTTTAATACCATTTCCCTTTGCCAAGCGTGGTATTTATAGACATGTTTGGTGGAAGAATTCAAGTTCCATTAAAATTGTTACATCAAAAATTCAATATTGATGGTTAAGTTGGCCATCAATCATTGAATTCCTTCATCAATATGCAAAAATAGTTAGGTTGACCACCAACCATTGAATTTTGGCCACCAACCATTGAATTCCTTTATCAATATTCAAAAATGGTTAGGTTGGCTACCAACCATTGAATTTTGACCACCAACCATTGAATTTATTTCTCATGGATTGAAAACTTGAATCATTGCTTGCATCATTATTTTTACTGTATCATTTTGATATGCAAAAATAAAATAAAAATACTTAAAATATGTTATAATTTATTTATAAATTGTAGAACTATTTATTTCTAAAAATAATTAATAATATTATTGCATTTTCGAGAACTGAGCTAAAATTTAAGTTTAAACAAATAAAATAACTCTAAAAATATAGAGTTATCAGATATTCTTTGTTATTTTTTAATGTTGGATCTTTTAACTCTAACACCTCCTCTTGACACGTGTTAGACTGTTAGAGCAAATAGTAGAGTGTAGACATGGCTCTAATACTATGTAAAAAACCTCAAATCCTACCCAAAAATTTAAGTTATTAGGTGGTGAGATCCAAACATTATATTAAGTCTTAATATTTTTTGTTATTTTTTAATGTGAGATCTTTTAACTCTAACATTTATTAATATTAGAAGGAAAGTTGGATTATAGACAAAGATTATTCAAATAAAAATTCAGAAGTATAAGTAGAAGCTAATTAGAATGTAGTTAATGTTAGTGTTAGTTTATAGTTTACTACTTAAATTTCAATTTTCTAAATTAAATTTTTGGATATTTATATTTTATAAACTTTATATTAAGTTATATTTTTAGAATTTTAAGCTTTTGTTCTCTGCGTACTAATTACCAGTACTACAGGCAGTCTAGACGGTGATAGTATGATGGTCTTGGGAGATTAATGCTATAATATCATCTATTCAACAACTTAGCCAGGTTTTTATTGTTGTTCATTATGTTTGGGCTAGCTAGCAAATCAGGTTGCTGATTGGGTTAATTTGAGCTTTAATCCTGAAAAAAATATTACCAATATTAATATTTTTGTTGATCAATTATTGTAAAAATTGATAAACATTTTCAGAAGAGGAAAAAATAAAGAACAATTCAGTAATTAATATATATTTATATTGATACACGAACATGCATGCATACGATCTTTAATTTTGGGAGTCAGTGGCGGCTCAAGGCATAGGCCACTAAGGCCTTTGCCTAGGGCTCAAAATACAGTGACTCATTTTTTTTTATTTCTTATAAATATATTGTAGTTTTTTTTAAAAAAAAATTGTTAAATATTTTTTTTATCTTCTTTTATTTTTCTTTTTTTTAACAACGAATAAACTATATTAAATTTTATAAATATATATTTTTTACAAATTCAATTTATGTATAATCATGAAAAGATAAATAAAAAAGATAAAAAAAAAGTATTTAACACTTTTTTATTTTTAAATATACTAATAAAATAAATCATTACTCGCTTTTTTTAAAAAGATTATCGATTAGTATTTATTTTTGAGACATATCAAAACATCAGCCTATTTTAAAAATAAATGTAGGTGACTTTTCTATTTTGCCCTTATTAATTATCTACATTAATTTTTTTTAGTGCTAAAGAGAATCTAAGTAAGGGTATAATTAAAAAAATAGAGTAAAAGTTATGAGTTGATTCATTATTAATTATGTTTTCTTCAAATTCTAAAATGATTGATAAATTAAAATAAAAATTTTCTCTAAAAAAATAAATATTTTAAAATGGAGAGAGTATTGAAGTTGAAACTATTTTTTTTTTTTGAAATTTTTTAGGATAATAATTATTTTTAATTGATTATTTTTTAATAAAAAACTGGAATTATATTGTATATTAGTTTTAACATTAAAAATTTTCTCCGTAAATTGAAAATAAAAATAAAAGATAAGCACTTTCTTCTATTATCGTTAATTTTTATTTGTCTGAATTTTCTCAAAAAAATTAAATAATTTAGTTATATTATTAGACAAAAAAAATGATTTCTAAACTTGAATATAAAAATTTAATTAGTGATTTTGAGAACCTAAAAATATAAAAAGTTTTCACCAAAAAAGCAAGAAAAATAATTTTAAATAATTTTTTAATATGTATTTATAGTATTAGAGTGTTAAATTTTTTATTATTTATTTTTTTGTTTAGGCTCACAAATATTTTTAAGCCGACTTGCTAGGAGTAATTAAATAAAACCCATTAATTATCACGTGCTGTAAATATATATATAGAAGAAAAAATTTCATTATTTTTACTTTAAACTATTATTATTTATATTAAGTGATTATATTAAAATTAATAAAGAATAATTTCTTTTATGTTAGAATTATGATGATATAATAATTTTTTTAATTTATATATTAAAATTTTAGAATAATAAATATTTTGGAAGAGGGGATGTGCAAACTATCTGCAAAAAAATTAATAATGCACCACTAAAAAGAAGGTAATGATTACTTGATTAGTACACATAGTACCATTGGTGTATCTTGCCCCATAATTTTGGGGTAAAATAACTTTGGTAAAAAAAATAAAGGAAAAATTCTTAAAAATTCATATTTGACAGATAATAAATCATATTTCATATATATATATATATATATATATATATATATATATATATATATATATTAAAGGTAAATATTTATAATTATTAACAAAAATTAAATTTATCCATACATTTTCAAATAAAATAATAATGTCAAAACAAAATTATGGTCATATGTAGATATACTAATATTACACATTTTAGATTGTATTATTTTACATCAATAATAAAATTAATATTAAATTCTCCAGCTATATCGTTTTCAATATATATAAATAGTGATCAATGAGTTGGTAAGAAAATCATCTTCTATCTTGTTATATAATTTTGTTTTGATAATTTTTTTTTTATTCAATAGCTCCAATTAATCTGAATTCGAGCTGAGCGGAAC
Organism: Reutealis trisperma; assembly: GCA_947687605.1. NCBI lineage: Eukaryota > Viridiplantae > Streptophyta > Magnoliopsida > Malpighiales > Euphorbiaceae > Reutealis > Reutealis trisperma. The sequence continues at coordinate 3,685,353 of CANTUT010000112.1, forward strand.
TCCAAAAGCAGCAAAACTCTCCCTCAAGAGTTTTAAACCATTTGTTTTGACAATTTCAATTGTAGAAAACATATATTTTTTTTGTTATAATAGGTACAAGTAAAGTTAGTACAAGTCGAATCAATCTATCAATAAGATAATAAATATTTGACTTGATTATTTTAGCTAATTTTTGATATAAATATGAAATTATTGATATCTTTGCAAATTCAAATTTTAATGAACATTAAATTTGAAAATTTCTAATTAAATTTTTAAATATATATAACTCCTTGTTTAGAGAAATTGTTAGGATAAAATTTATTTGCAAGCTAGCAAATCTTTTTTCCAATATTAAATGCCTTATAGCCGTTGATAAACAAATGTTAAGCACAAACAATTTCATTATAACTAAAAATATATCAATGGACAATGTTACTCCATTGCAATAGGAACTTTATTATTATGAGATCGACATTGACTTGCCTTATATCGAACACTCATATCGCAATTATCATTCTCGTATTTTTCACAAAAGAATTTTATTTTTTCCAGTAAAAGATCTCATTCATCTTTCTTTAATATTTGAAAAAGCTCTCTCTCTCTCTCTCCTTTCTTTTTTTTTAATCACTAAATGATGAATTGTATTCAATCTAGCTAAATGACGAATTGCATTCAATCTAACTTCTAACTATGAGATTTTCTTTAATTTTGAGGGGTAGTAAAAATTATATTTAAAAAGAAGTTTGGAGGCGAGCAATAGTATTTGTTGAAATTTTCTTAGTGATATATAATATATATTAGGAGTTTTTCAAAAATATTAGGTAGCTACCCCCAACCATTTATAAACGTAATTAATTTCTTAAATAATTGTATCTGTATTTTTGTTTCTTCATGCAAATGCTTATAAACATCACTGTGACAATCGATAATAATTAATTAATAAACTAGATTTTAAGCATGTTTTAATGATTTTGATAGGTGAAATTATGAAAGCAAATATATGTAGGTGTGGATTGTGTGGTGGCAACTGTTGAGTGAAGCCCTCCAACATGGAGGGTTCACCATTTGAAAATAAAGAAAAAAAAATCAGTTTTTTCAGTGCCAACCATTGGTAGGTGAATAATATAACTTATTGCAAGCTGTATCTCACTATTTTGAAGCCTATATAAAGGTTTGCTTATAATCATTGTAAATGCACCAAAAACACGTAGAGAAAGAAAGTTTGTATGAGGATAGAATTCCAGAGAGAAAATAGAGAGAATTTCTCTGAGATAAAAAAAATTGAGAGTATTCCTACAATTGATTTGTAGAGAAAAACATACTGTGAGTTCCATAAAATTATGAGAGTGTAATTTTGTAAGTGTATATCTCAAGTTTAAGTTGATAAAACTTGAGAGATTAATTTCTTTGTATTCTCATTATTTTATAGTAAAGTTTTTTTTGAGTTTGTACCATGGTTTTTTCCTCAAGATTTAAAGAGGGTTTTTCACTTAAATATCTGTGTCGATTTTATTCCGCTGCGCTCGTATTTTTTCTTAACAAGTGATATCAGAGCTGCTTGGTTGATAATCCCAGCCCATTAATATTCTTAGTATGCTCTGTGGTTACAGTATAGGCTGATCTTTCACATCAGAAAAGATTTTATTGGGACTGAGTAAATTTACTGTCCCGGGCACTATTATATTTTAAAAAGAAAAATATACTGCACGAAAGAGAAAAATACGACGAGTATTTTGGTGTGATTACTTTCAAAAATGGACGTCAACTCGTTAATTATTTTTTGAAGTAAAGTTTTTTGCATGGTACTAGTCATGCAAAATTTCATAATTTGTTGATGTTTGCTGATGTCAGTGGCACTGTAGTAACCCAGCCCATTAACAAAATAGATCCAGTACTATAGCGATCCAGTACTGTAGCAGTCCAGCTCGTCACTGTAGCAGTCCAGCTCGTCACTGTAGCAGAGGTATTGTTTATACAGTACTATTTACAGAGAAATTTGATATCTATGTTTTTAAGTGTAGCATTGTGTGATTAAGTGCATGTCTAGGAAAGTTTTGGCACAAAGGCTATAATTACCTAAAGAGACTGGATTTTAAGTGGGACTACTTGTGACCCCTTCAGTCTTTCCTGGAGACTTTTCTGGTGTATTTTTTCACAATTATTGTGCATTGAGGCTGCATACAGTTACTATAGCAGAATATAGTTACTGTAGTAGATTGAAGAAATGTCGAGTCAGAAGGTAGAAATTGAGAAGTTTTATGGCATCAACAATTTTTCTCTATGGCAGAGAAGAATGAAGGATATTCTTATTCAACAAAAGGTTCATAAGACATTGTTAGGCAAAGAAAGTAAGGCTGCAACAGTCACAGATGATCAATGGGAGGAGCTAGATGAGATTGCAGCAAGTACAATTCATCTAAATCTCTTAGATAGTGTCTTACAGAATATTGAGTCAAAAGATTGTAAGACTGCCAAAGAAACATGAGAGACTTTAGAGAATTTATATATGTCAAAAAACCTTGCAAACAAATTCTACTTGTGGAGAGAATTGTATCAAATACGGAAAGTTGAAAATGTGAGCATGATGCAACGCATAAGCAACTTCAACAGCAAGCTTTCTCAACTGTCAAAGTTCAATGTGAAATTCAGTGATGAAGAAAGAGCTGTGATGCTTATAGTGACGCTCCCTTCGTCGTATAATCATCTTACCACAACTTTGACTTATACAAAAGATAAGATGGAGTTTGAAGCGGTTGTTGAAGTCTTGTTGTCTTATGAGAAGCAGAATAAGGAAAGAGATCCAGAAGCACAAGCCCTTGTTACATAAAGTAGGGGCAGAAATAAATCTCGAGGAAGAAGAAATCAAAATGACAAGTCCAGAGGGAGGTCAAAGTCGAGAAATAAAAGTTTCTCGTGCTATCATTGTGGCAAACCAGGCCATATTAAAAAGAATTGTCGATTGTTGAAACGAAGTGAGCTAGAAAGTAGTCAGCAAAAGAATCAAGAAGAAAACACCACTGCAGTCATCACAACAGAAGAAGTAGCAGTAGTAGCAGATGAGTGTCTACATGTTGGTGATGATATGACTGAGTGGGTAGTTGATTTAGTCGCTTCTTTCCACATCACTCCAAACAGAAAAATGTTTGCCACGTACAAAACTGGCCATTTTGGAACTGTGAGGATGGGAAATTTAACACGTTCTCCCGTTGTTAGAATTGGAGATGTTTGTATACAGACAAATATTGGCTACCAATTGACATTTAAAGATGTGAGGCATGTTCCAGAATTACGCTTCAATCTTATATCCGTGAAAGCCTTGGATAATCAAGGTTTTGAGAATTATTTTGGCAATAGCAGATGGAAACTTTGTAAAGGATCATTGGTTATAGCAAAAGGAAAGAGCTATTGCACACTGTACGAAACACGTGGAGAAGCATGTGAAAATGAGGTTAATGTAGCAGCTGAATCTTCATCAAATTTATGGTATAAAAGACTTGGCCATATGAGTGAAAAGGGACTTCAAATTCTTGCTAAGAAGAAGATTATTCCTATGGAGAAAGGCATTGGATCAGATCCTTGTGACTATTGCTTATTTGGAAAGCAGCATAGAGTTTCCTTTAAAAGCTCCTCTATCAGACGAAAGAATGCATTAAAATGTGTATATTTTGATGTTTGTGGTCCTATTGAAGTTGAATCTTTAGGAGGAGCCAAATTCTTTGTAACTTTTATAGATGACTCATCTAGAAAAGTTTGGGTGTATCTGTTGAAGACAAAAGACCAGGTGTTTCCGATTTTTCAGAAATTTCATGCCATGGTAGAAAGAGAAACAGGGAAGCAATTAAAGTGTCTCCATTCAGACAATGGAGGTGAATATACTTCCTATGAATTTAGAGATTATTGCTCTAAATATGGAATTCGGCATGAGAAGACAGTCCCTGGAACTCCTCAACGTAATGGTGTAGCTGAAAGAATGAATCATACTAATATGGAGACAGTTAGATGTATGTTGAGAACAAGCAATCTTCCAAAGTCATTATGGGGATCGGCTGTTCAAACTGCATGTTATCTGATCAACAGATCGCCTTATGCTCCATTAAACTTTGATATTCTAGAAAGAGTATGGACCAACAAAAATGTCTCCTACTCTCATCTGAAGATATTTCGATGCAAGGCATTTGTACATGTGCCAAAGGAGCAGAGACAGAAGCTTGACGATAAAGCCATACCGTGTATTTTCATTGGATACGGTAATGCAGAATTTGGGTATAAATTTTGGGATCTAGTAAAGAAGAGAATCATGAGAAGTAGAGATGTGGTCTTTCATGAGGACCAAACTTTTAAAGATTTAAATAAAGAAGAGTAGCAAGCTAATAAAGATAGTATTGAGCTGATTCCTTCTCAAACTAAAAGAGAAGTGGAAGTTCAAGATATTGCTGATGGCATTGAGGTGCCTCATGATGATGATGATGATGATGATGATGCTGAGGTTGATGTACCAGCACAAGAGAATGGTAATCAGGGGGAGCAAACTCAACAACCTGAGATTGATGTATAATATCTCAGAAGGTCAAACAGACCACACAATCCATCTACAAGATACCCAAGATCAGAATATGTTAATCTTACTGAGAAAGGGGAGCCATAATCTTTTCAGGAAGTCTTAGATTATAAAGACAAAAATAGATGGGTGGAATCCATGAAAGAAGAGATGAACTCTTTGATGAAAAACAACACCTACGAATTGGTGAAGCCTCCAAAAGATAGAAAAGCTTTGACAAACAAATGGGTGTTCAGATTAAAAGATGATGCGCATGGCAATCTAGTAAGATACAAAGCTCGACTAATTGTTAAAGACTTTGGACAAAAGAAAGGGATTGATTTTGATGAAATCTTCTCACCTGTGGTAAAGATGCCATCAATCAGAATAATCTTAGGACTAGCAACAAGTCTAGATCTTGAGATTGAACAGATGGATATGAAGATTGCATTTCTTCATGGTGATCTAGAAGAGGAAATTTACATGCAGCAACCTGAAGGTTTTAAAGTCAAAGGGAAGGAACATCTAGTTTGCAAATTGAAGAAAAGTTTATACGGATTAAAACAGGCTCCAAGGCAATGGTACAAGAAGTTTTATTCATTTATGATGAATCACAAGTATAAAAGAACAATAGTTGAATCATGTGTCTACATTAAGCAGTTTCCTGATGGAAATTTTATCATTTTACTATTGTATATTGATGACATGTTAATAGTTGGTCAAAATGCTCAAATGATCAACCAACTGAAGAAAGAATTATTAGAAGTCTTTGACATGAAAGACTTGGGTGCAGCTAAACAAATTTTGGGTATGGAGATTGTTCGAGATAGGAAATCCAGAAAATTATGGCTATCACAAGAAAACTATGTTGAACGGATTCTTGAAAGATTCAACATGAAAGGAGCAAAGCCAGTATCTTCACCTTTTGGTGGACAGTTCAAACTCACCAAGAAAACATGTCCTTCTTCACATGAAGAAAGAGAGAAGGTGTCAGCCATTCCATATTCTTCAGCTGTTGGAAGCTTGATGTATGCAATGATATGTACAAGACCGGATATTGCTCAAACTGTTGGGATTGTGAGCCGTTTCTTAGCGAATCCTGGTAAGGATCACTGGGAAGCTGTCAAGTGGATCTTCAGATATTTGAGAGGGACATCCAAACTGTGTCTAAGCTTCAGGAATGGAAAACCAATCTTGGAAGGATATGCAGATGCAGACATGGCAGGTGATCTTGATGGTCGAAAGTCTACATCTAGGTATCTATTTACTTTTGCAGGAGGAGCTGTATCATGGCAGTCTAAATTGCAAAAATGTGTTGCTTTATTCACAACAGAAACTGAATACATTGCTGCCACAGAGGCAGGAAAAGAAATGTTATGGATGAAGAAATTCCTTCAAGACTTGGGATTGAAGCAGGAGAAGTATGTAGTTCATTGTGACAGTCAGAGTGCAATTGATTTAAGCAAGAACTCTACATATCACTATAGAACGAAGCACATTGATATCAGATATCACTGGATTTGAGAAGCACTTGAAAATAAATTATTTCTAGTGCAGAAGATTCACACAGACAAAAATATAGCAGACATGTTGACAAAGGTGATCCCTCGACAAAAGCTTGAACTGTGCTCCAAGCTAGCTGGAATGATCTCATGGTGATGAATATACAAGGATAATTCTTCCCGTCCATGATGGAGTCCTCCATGTTGTCGTGCGGGGGAGATTTGTTGAGTGGAGCCCTCCAACATGGAGGGCCCACCATTTGAAAATAAAGAAAAACAAAAGTCAGTTTTTTCGGTGCCAACCATTGGTAGGTAAATAATACAACCTGTTGCAAGCTGTATCTCACTATTTTGAAGCTTATATAAAGGCTTGCTTATAACCATTGTAAATGCACCAAAAACACGCAGAGAAAGAGAATTTGTGTGAGGATAGAATTCCAGAGAGAAAATAAAGAGAATTCCTCTGAGAGAAAAAAAATTGAGAGTATTCCTACAATTGATTTGTAGAGAGAAAAATACTGTCAGTTCCATAAAATTATGAGAGTGTAATTTTGTGAGTGTATACCTCAAGTTTAAGTTGATAAAACTTGAGAGATTAATTTCTTTATATTCTCATTATTTTATAGTGAAGTTTTTTTGGAGTTTGTCCTGTAATTTTTCCCTCAAGATTTAAAGAGAGTTTTTCACATAAATATCTGTGTCCATTTTATTTTGCTGCGCTCGTATTTTTTCTTAACAGCAACAACATGGTTTTGCTGGAATATTGTACCTGGATCGGCTAGGCTCAGTAATTGCTCATTAACAGCAAATGATAATTAAGCACGCAGATATTAATTGATCTCCAAGCTTTACACCATTACTCGTATTCCTGAAGAGGATAAGAAAAGCTACGTGAACTTTTTCATGTGGTAAGGAAATAACATTAGGGTTTAATGTCATCAATGCAGATGTGGTATTAGCTTATACAGTCGGAAGTAATTCCTATTTCTTTTACGATAAAGAACATCCTGAAGAAATGATGCATGCAATGACTTATCTTTTCAGAAACACACAGCAAAATCCACTAAAAAAATTCAGTGGTAGCCATGATCTCTGAAAGCGGAAGGAGGAGATAGAGAGGAAGTCGAATTACGCGTTGGAGCATTAGGTAGTTATATCTATACACTTGATAAATCCATGCAACTTTAAGATATTGCTAAGCCTTTAGTGCAAATGGTTTCAGAAGCAGATAATTAGCTGCGAGAACAAATGAGATAAAAACTCTCTTCTGCAATACAGAAATCTGTCTACGATAAATTTCCTAGCCCAGTTAAATTGCAGAATGAAGACTATTCTTTTTATGATGTGATTTATGTCAAAGAAGTAAAAGAACAAATGGCACTCTTACTGCGCGTAGCCAATTACAGAAACTACTCCATTGAAGACGTTGTTATCCAACCAGAATAGTGGCTGCCATTGCTCTAATTAATCAAGTACTATTGTATTATAATTGAAATGATTCAATTAAATATATTTTTTTTTGAAAATATTTTTTTATATAATAATAAACAATCACATGAGTATCATATATTAAATAAGGGTTACTGTATATATATTTTTGTTTTATTGTTATTTTTTATTTTTGAAGTAGAAGAGGATTACTGTAATACCCAAGGTCTCCATAGCTCATCAGAGTTATAATAATACCATAAAATATAAATTTTGGGTATAGTATCAATGACATAATGATAGGATGACAGAAACTCTTGTTGATGCTAAATGCTTGAGTGTGTACATTTATGAGATAGGAATATTTATTGTATGTTTTATTGAATTAATTTTAGGCAATATGGCTTATTTTAGGCTTAATATGATATGGGAAGGTAAGATTTAAAATGCCAAGTGAAAGGGAAAGGAAAAAAATTACGAAAAAATTTTAAGTTCGGGAAACGTTTTCGGGTGAGCTTGTTAATGGGCTTTTGGACTCAAAGCCCAAGCCCATAGAGTGGCCGGCCCTAAGGCCTCAAATGTTGGTGGAGTATGACTAAAGAATGGTTAGAACAAGTTAATTAGGGGTTAGGATGAGAAAGGAATTAGGTTAGCCATATTTGTTGACTTATGCCAACTTTACACCTAAGCTTTCTACTTTTCCATCACCATGATTAGGTTCACTTTGGTGATGATGGTGTTCATTATTTTGATGCTTAGTCACCATACACCTAAGGGCCATCTCAACCATCCATCTTGATCAATCTTAGCCCTCCATTTCAAGTAAAAATGTGACCATTGATTTTGTGTGATTAAATCACCACCATTGATTTTATTTGTATATAAAATGAAATTGTGTTAAACCATTTCATTTGTAACCTACACCAAAAATTTCACCCTCACCAAGGACTAAAAACCTCCCAACTTGTTCTTCAACTTAGAGCTAAATTTGAAGCATTTCAAGGTAAGATTTATTGTTTAAGTGATTCCTTTCTTTCCTTAACCTAAGTATGATAAATTGTTGGCAATTATTCCTTTTCTTTTGATTTCTATAATTGGATTTTGGTGGAATGATTTGAAGAGGAGTTAGTTTGGCATGTTAAGTGATGAAATATGAGAATTGGGGTTAAGGATTTGGGGTTTAATAGGTGAATAATAACAAGGGAAGCATGAAAGATCAATGAAGAGAAAATTTGCATAAGGTTCGGCCAAACTAGGAATTTTAGGGGAAGTGTCCAAAATTTTTTTTTACAATATCTAAGGTTAATTGGGATGTTGAAAAGTGGTTTAAAAATGTAAAATTTGAATTTAGAGATTTTATTCAAAAATTGAAATTCTTGAAGGCATAATGCATGATATAAGGAAAGTATGTAATGTGAAGTGTAGTTTGATGTTTGATTGTTATGGTAGGCTTTGCATAACATTAATTTTATCTTGGAAAGATCAATTAGAGATTTGATTGAGTAATTTTGGGTTTTCCCCAAATCATCCCAATTTGGTAAAGTTAGGGTTTATGAGAATTGGAAGAGATTAGTTTCAATGGGTGAATGAATGTTGATTGTTTAAGCATTAGTTTGATAAACATAAAATTTAATTAAGGAATTAGGAAGGAAAAGGAACCTAATTGTTTTAATGAAAGGATTTGGACAACATGGGATTTTGAAATAAAATGATTAAATAATTAATGTGTTTATGTATGTTATTGTTTAATGTATTGGAATGTGTTTGGTGATTAGTAGTAGGAAGTTAATATTAAGTTGAGTTAGAATGAGATTAGCAAGTTTAAGGAGTAGGAATTAATGTATGATTATTTGGGTGTATTTGTAGAATCGAAAAGTAAAGGCATTGCTCGGGATACCGAGGAGCCTTGTTATACTCTGCATTAGAACTATCAGTATAGGAGCAAAGGAGCAAAAGGTGAGTACTTAATAATATAATATTCCTTGTTTCATATACTTGAACCTTTATTGTTCCAACCTTAATGGTTGAATTGTTTCTATCCCTTGAAAAGTTGAATGGCTCATTGATATTCCACAATCTTGATTTCTTGATAAGCTTAATCTGCTTATTGAATATTGAACCGTTGATATAATACTTCCTTGATTATTGAGCCAAAGTGAACCAAACATTTCTTTATGGCACTTGGCCAAATGAGTCTATATTGTTTGATCTTATAGTATGATCAATAATGACAACCCAATTGATATTATATATTATCCATTGTAATATTATATTTCTTGTGCTTTAAATATAAGTCTAAATATTGGATCACTTTTCTAATTAAAATGCATTGCAATTCTTTGGCATGCATGATATGCTTTACCAATTATTGAATTAAATATCCCTTATGGCACTTGGCCACATGAACCTTGTTGCTTCTTTTCCCAATATGATCAATGATGGAAATTTTGATTATTTAATTGATATACTATCCATTGAAGTATTTCATGGATGGAAAGGAAAAATGTTTTAATGATATCGTGGCAAGCAGAATACCCCTCTGATGTGGGGCAATACATCAGACATTGTGCACAATGGTAATGAACCTGCGGATAGGGTAAAGAGTATCCGAACCCTAGCTGGGAAGGGTTTATGGCCCCCAGTACGTGCGACCCGATCAGTTGTACGTGTGACTGAAATGGGAGTGAGCAAGGCGTAAGCCGCCACTCAAGTGATAATGATAATGTGGGAAACACACCGTTTCCATAAAGGAAATATTCTGCTAAAAATGCAATAATTACTGTATATGGAAAACTATTCCATAAGAATGATTCTTGATCCGTTTCACTTCATTGCTATAAGAAATTATTACTAAACCACCTACCACTTGTTTATTTTATACAGTTTTATTATGTACTCACTGAGCTTTGTCTCACCCCATAGTTGTTATTTATTTCAGGATCAGTTGACGGTTTGGCAAGGTAAATTCCAAGTTCTGCATCTCCGCTTGGAAATTGCGTTGCTGATTTTGGGTATCATTATGTATATATTTTGTTATAAATTTTGGAGGTTTCACTCTAGAGCTCCATGTTTTGTTAAAAGTCTGTAATAATAGTATAACTTAGAGTATCATTAATATGTGTGGTTGGGCACTATCTTACTATATCCAGATGTATGATTAACACTCGCTTAAGTTGCAATTAAAATACTAGAAAATGGAGTTCAAAAGCGATAAATTTGAAAATGAATTTAGATGTTGAATGACTATTACATGGGAATTATGGCTACGATCTTGGGTTAAGGGTAATGTACTGGTATAGTTTATGAGTTATAGGTTGTTCTACGGGTTTAGGTGACCTTATGTCTCCCTATGCCCTAGGACAGTCGCGGCTCAAAGATGGGTCGTGACAATTACCATCATTGATGGCTTGAGTTACTCGATTACCAGTAGCTTGCGTAGAAGATGAATCTCCGTCTTCAATTTCAACCATGTTTAGAAACAATTATTGAAAATATCACAACGGAATCGTATTAGAAGCAAAAACAGAGTAGAACACAGTACTTTACTTCTTGTGCTCTGATACCATCAACAAATCATGGACAAAACACCATGGAAGGAAGATTACAGAAACATAGAGAGAAACTTACTGAAGAAGCCAAAAAATGAATTTTACTGATTATTATTATTATATCTAGAATATGTTGGTTTTGTAAAATTCCCACATCGGAAATTTGAAGAAAAATGGGAGGAGTCTTTAGTTATAAATAGACTCCTCCTCCCTTTAATTTTTCTCATCCCAAAATTGCCCTTTCCTATATTTAGGCAATTTTCTTCTCTCTCTCTCTTTTGTAATATTTCTTCAAGTTAGTGAAATATTATTTTAGTAGTGTCCGAGGACGTAGGCAAAATTGGCCGAACCTCGTTAAATTTTTGGTGTTCTCTTTATGTTATTTTTGTGTCTATTTAATAACTATTGTCGGGTATAATTGTAGTGAATTATTGTGCTATTAAAATTACTTGTATTGGTTAAATTCTGTCTAGGAAAGTGATTTTTAAGTTGGACCGTTGTGACCTCACCACTTACCTGGGAATTTTTCCTTTGGGTGATTTTTAGTTCAATCGTTCACACTCTAGTCACCTGGATAATAGTTCTCAAGGTGAATATTGTTGTTATTGGTGGAAATTAACCCGAATTCCACAACAATTGGTATCAGGGCTCTTGGTTTATTTTAGTATGCTCTGTGGTTGCGGCTTAGGCTGATCTTCCACATCAGGAAAAATTTTCTTGAGCTAATTGACATTCCGCATTAACAGCTATTAAATAGAATTTGCAGCAGAAATGACAGATAGTACAAAAGCATCCACATCTTCATCATCGTCAATTTTGGCAAGAACTATTGTAACAAATGCCAGATTTGCAGTGGAGATTTTTTATGGCACTGGTCATTTCGGCATGTGGCAAAGTGAGGTTCTAGATGCTCTTTTTCAACAAGGTTTAGATATTGCTATTGAAGAAGAGAAACCAGAGGAAGTTGAGGAGAAAGAATGGAAGACTATTAATAGATTGGCATGTGGTACAATTCGATCGTGTCTTTCTAGAGAGCAGAAGTATGCATTTTCGAAAGAAATTTCTGCAAATAAATTGTGGAAGGCACTGGAGGAGAAGTTCTTAAAGAAAAGTAGTCAGAACAAGCTCTATATGAAGAAGAGATTGTTCCGCTTTAATTATGTACCTGGTACCACTATGAATGATCACATTACCAGCTTTAATCAGCTGGTGACTGATTTGATGAATATAGATGTAACTTTTAATGATGAAGATCTAGCTCTAATGTTGGTGGGATCGCTTCCTGATGAGTTTGAGTACCTTGAAACTACTCTGCTTCATGGGAAGGTTGCTATGTCTCTCAGTGAAGTAACTGCTGCCTTGTATAGTTATGAATTGAGAAAGAAAGAAAAGCAAGAAAATACAAGTGTAGAAGCTGAAGCTCTTGTTGTTAGAGGCCGTTTGCAGAGCCAGAATAAAGGAAGGAGAGGGAGATCAAAGTCAAAATCCAGACTGAGTAAAGATGAATGTGCCTTTTATCGAGGAAAGGGGCACTGGAAGAAAGATTGTCCCAAGCTAAAAAATAAAAGCAAGTCTGAAAAGGGAAAGGCTGTCTCAGAGTCAAATGTAGCTGAGTATGATGAAGCAGATTCAGACTTTTCATGTGCTACTACACCATCAACCAGTAGTTCTAGCTCATGGTTGCTAGATTCAGCTTGTAGCCACCATATGACCCCAAATAGAGAATAGTTCTTTAATTTTAAAGAACTAAAAGGTGGAGTTGTCTACACAGCAAATAATTCCCCTCTTGACACACATGGGATTGGTTCAATTCGCTTGAGGAATCAAGATGGATCAATCAGAACCTTAACAGGTGTTCATTATGTGCCAGATTTAATGAGAAATCTCATCTCTGTGGGAACCTTAGAGTCAAAAGGTTTAGAAGTAAGAGCGAAGGATGGGATAATAAGGATTATCTCTGGAGCACTTGTGATAATGAAGGGAATTCAAAAGAGAAACAATGTGTATTACTTTCTGGGTAGTACAATTGTTGGGACAGCAGCAGTAGCAGCTTCTACTAATGATCAGGAGTCAGAAGCAACCAGGTTATGGCATATGCGTTTGGGGCATGCTGGAGAAAAATCCTTGAAATTACTAACAGATCAAGGATTACTGAAAGGAGCACGGGCTTGCAAATTGAATTTTTGTGAGCATTGCATCAAAGGGAAGAAGACAAGGGTGAAATTTGGAACAGCAATCCATGATACTGAGGGTATTTTGGATTATGTTCATTCAGATGTATGGGGGCCTTCCAAGACAACTTCTTTGGGAGGAAAACACTATTATGTTACCTTTGTTGATGATTTTTCCCGAAGAGTTTGGGTGTATACGATGAAGTCGAAGGATGAGGTGTTGGAAATTTTCCTTAAACGGAAAAAGATGATAGAGACTCAAACAGGTAGAAAAGTCGAACGTCTACGAACAGACAATGGTGGAGAGTTCAAAAATGATCCTTTTTTGAAAGTCTATGAAAATGAAGGTATTGTCAGGCACTTCACCGTTGGAAATACACCACAACAGAATGGGGTGGCTGAGCGTATGAACCGGACATTACTAGAGAAGGTTCGGTGTATAGTGTCTAATGCTGGGTTGGGCAAAGAATTTTGGGCTGAGGCTTTGGTATATGCTTGTCACCTTGTCAACCGTTTACCATCGACTGCTATTGGTGGTAAGACACCATTAGAGAAATGGTTTGGAAAACCTGCTACAGATTATGATTTCTTACATGTATTTGGTTCCACTGCATATTATCATGTTAAGGAGTCAAAGCTGGATCCAAGAGCAAAGAAGGCAATATTTATGGGGATCACATCTGGTGTAAAAGGCTATCGTCTTTGGTGTCCAGAGACAAAGAAAGTAATCTTCAGCAGGGATGTTACCTTTGATGAATCTACCATGTTGAGAAAGGTAACTGATGAATAGACAGATGGTACTCCACAGCAGGTGGAGGGTAATTCCAAACAGGTGGAGTTTGATAGTAACAGAATTATCCCAGCCAATAAAGAAACTGATGTTGACTCTCCTATGGTAGAAGAAGAGTCAAATGAAGAAGAGGTTCAGACCCAAGAACCTCCACAGCAACATGAATCAATTGCACTAAGAAAAGGAAAGAGGACCATTAGACAACCTGGTCGTTATGCTGATATGGTCTCTTCTGCATCACCAATTACAATTGATGATGTTCCTACCACTTTTAATGAAGCAGTTTAAAGTTCAAAACAGAAAAAGTGGAGGATCGCCATGAATGAAGAAATGCAGTCCCTTCAAAAGAATCAGAAATGGAAACTAGCTAGTCTTCCGAAGGGAAAGAAGGCAATTGGGTGCAAATGGGTATATGCAAAGAAAGATGGATTTCCTGACAAGAATAATGCTCGCTACAAAGCAAGATTGGTAGCTAAAGGCTACGCTCAGACGGAGGGAGTTGATTATAATGAAGTATTTTCTCTAATTGTAAAGCATTCCTCCATCAGAATCTTGTTGGCTTTGGTAGCACAGTTGGATTTGGAACTAGTTCAGATGGATGTAAAAACTGCATTTTTACATGGAGACTTGGATGAGGAAATCTACATGACTCAGCCAGATGGATTCAAAGTTGCTGGAAAAGAAAAGATGGTATGCAAATTGGAAAAATCGCTGTATGGATTGAAGCAATCTCCAAGGCAGTGGTACAAGCGATTTGATAAGTTTATGATAGGGCAGAAGTATACAAGAAACAAATATGATCATTGTGTGTACTTACGCAAGCTACAAGACGGATCCTATATATATCTTCTTTTTTATGTTGATGATATGTTGATAGCTTCCAAGAATCAGACAGAAATTGAGAAATTAAAGACTCAATTGAATAGGGAGTTTGAGATGAAGGATCTTGGTGAAGCAAAGAAGATTCTCGGCATGGAAATTTCAAGAGATAGGAAATTGGGGATGCTTTGTTTGTCTCAAAAGGAATATTTAAGGAAGGTACTAAAACGTTTTGGCATGAATGAGAAGTCAAAACCAGTTAGTACACCACTTGCTCCTCATTTCAAGCTTAGTGCATCCATGTCACCAAAGAATGATGCAGAACGGGAATACATGTCAAAAGTACCGTATGCAAGTGCTGTTGGTAGTTTGATGTATGCAATGGTGTGTACAAGGCCTGATATTTCACAAGCAGTTGGGGTTGTAAGCAGGTATATGCATAATCCTGGAAAGGGGCATTGGCAAGCTGTGAAATGGATTCTACGGTATATTCTGAACACCGTAGATATTGGTTTGGTATTTCAGCAGGACAAGCAAGAAGGTCAGTACGTAGTTGGGTATTGTGATTCTGACTACGCAGGTGATTTGGAAAAATGTCGATCAACTACTGGTTATGTGTTTACTTTTGCAAAGGCACCAGTTAGTTGGAAGTCCACTTTACAGTCAACAGTGACTTTGTCTACTACAGAAGCAGAGTATATGGCAGTTACAGAAGCTGTGAAGGAGGCAATTTGGCTTCAAGGGTTACTTGGTGAACTGGAAATTGAACAGAAGCACATCAAAGTGCATTGTGATAGTCAAAATGCTATTCACTTAGCAAAGAACCAGGTTTATCATGCAAGGACGAAGCACATTGATGTTCGATATCACTTTGTACGAGAGATTCTATAAGAAGGTGGAGTCATAATCCAGAAGATCCAGACCACTGAGAATCCTGCTGATATGTTGACAAAAGTAGTTACAGTTATCAAGTTCCAACACTGTTTGGACTTGATTAATGTTATCAGAATTTGAAGATTGGCGCTTCAAAGCGCATTAGATGACACTATTGAAATTTGAATTTGTGAGAGAATTGTTTGGAATTTTCCAAGGTGGAGATTTGTTGGTTTTGTAAAATTCCCACATCGGGAATTTGAAGAAAAATGGGAGGAGTCTTTAGTTATAAATAGACTCCTCCTCCCTTTAGTTTTTCTCATCCCAAAATTGCCCTTTCCTATATTTAGGCAATTTTCTTTTCTCTCTCTCTTTTGTAATATTTCTTCAAGTTAGTGAAATATTATTTTGGTAGTGTCCGAGGACGTAGGCAAAATTGGCCGAACCTCGTTAAATTTCTGGTGTTCTCTTTATGTCTATTTTTATGTCTATAGTTGTAGTGAATTATTGTGCTATTAAAATTACTTGTATTGGTTAAATTCTGTCTAGGAAAGTGGTTTTTAAGTTGGACCGTTGTGACCTCACCACTTACCTGGGAATTTTTCCTTTGGGTGATTTTTAGTTCAATCGTTCACACTCTAGTCACCTGGATAATAGTTCTCAAGGTGAATATTGTTGTTATTGCTGGAAATTAACCCGAATTCCACAACAGAATAATCAAGACAAACTTGCTTATATACAAGTCTAGGAAGAAAAAGAAAAGGCTATAACTAATCCAGCTGAGCTAGCAAAACAGAAAAGCTGACAAACTTAACAAACTAACTAACCTATTTTATTAAACACTAATAAAAACGGTGCGTATAAATTAATTATTCTATCAACTATATAAATATAAATACATGTCTAATCACATCAAATGTGATCAGATTCAAGACTATATAAACATAGTTGGCGAATTTGCAAGAAAAAGTCTGATAGCCATTTTTATTTCCTTTTTCTCGTTTAGTACAAGGGACGGAGTAAAGAATCCAAATGAGTTAATTTAAGGAATTAATATAATGCTAATATCCCTTTTGTATTTAGTATTATATGGGATTAATTGGTTACTTAAATTTATAGAGATGCACATATGCATATAGCAACTGCTATGACCATACTTTATATTATTATTATTTTTTGGTGATATGAATAATATTTATAAAATTAGTGTTTGAACCTAGTGATAAGTTGTGACTATTTTAAAAGTAGTAGACTGAACCATATTTAATACTCCCAATAATATTTATATTTTAAAACTACATATAATATAGCTACTAGATACTACAGCAGAGTGGAGATATCTTCTTGGGGCAGGAAGATTTTCTGAATTGTATTTGCTAATTGCTCCCCAAGTGCTTTCTTGGAGTCTTAACTTCAATTTTCTGTGGATAATGTTGGCTCTTATCTTGGTCATCTTGATCATCTAACGGCTGACTCATGAGTTTCTACTTTCACTTGACTATTTAACATGAGATCATTGTGGCTCTACTTTTGTCGCCTGCATATTTGGTTCTCAGGATTGGGTTGGGACTTGCTTTTAATTTTGTTCCAATAAAAACTTGGGACTATCTTTAGGCAGCTTAGAAAATTGATATTGTGTTGGTTGGTGTTAAGAAATTCCTTGCTCAGACATCCTTTTTTTTTTTTTTGATAATAAGAATCATTTTTATTAAGAAATTTTTATGAAAGGAAAAAACATAGCATTGAGAAGCAACTACTCAATCTAATAAGTTTACCCAGTTACATTCGAAAAGAACTAAAACAAACTCTACAATGATACGTGAAAAAACATCTTAGATACCAAAGAATAATATAAAAAACTAAAATACGTTACAGATCAAATAAAAAAGTAGAAGAATAATAAGGCAAATAAAACTACATGTCTTGAGCTAGAGAAATAAGGTGTCTCCATGATTTGACATAATGTTGCAAGGACTGAAAAATGTGGTAAACCATCTTGTTGTACTCTTTTTTCAATTTATATATAAATGTGCAAGCTGTAATAGAGAATACCAGTGACCATAGCTAACAAAAAAATAATTAATATTCTATTAATATATATAATAGACTTTTTTTTTTTTTTTTTTGAGAAATTTCACATATCACACATACAAATTGATGAAATTAAACATCTAATATATGAATTTATTTAAGAGGATTTAAGTATCCATAAACAGCAAAGAAAGCCTGAATAACAGTGAGACCAAGGAGGATGAGAGCAGCTAAAGCTGACAAGAATATCCATGGACTTCCAAAATAATTATACTTGAATTCTGCCCATCTAACATGCCAAACATCACTGTAATACTCATTAACATCATCAATAACCTTTGCTAAATAACTCTTTTTAATATCAATAAAAACATCATCTTTTAACTCACTAAAGAACTTAACAACTTCTTCATCAGTTCCTGAGTTCTCAAAAACTCTTCTATCAAGCAAATGCCCAGCATCACAAGGTGTGTTAATAAGGCAACTCATAAAAACAACATAAGATGTGAAGTGGGTTGAGCAAAATCTATAGCATTGTTCAAATGCAACACAGTTTAGTAAAAAAGATCTTGTCAAACTACCTGTAGATGTACTTGGAATTTCAAGAACACCACTAGGTTTAAATCTTATATCCAAGAAACTCTCACCAATCTCACTTTTCTTGAATATAATACCAGCAGCTCTAAGCTTCTCAACCGGACGGATCGAATGATGAAATCTTTTATCAACTTCATTTTCTTGATTTTCTTTCTTGATTTGGTTTTCTTGATGATTTGAAGGGATAAACCTTTTGCGAAACAAATCCAATAAATGCTCACCCTCAAGATTCTTGAACCTATCTGAGTCTATTTCATCATTTATTTGTATTGAGTAATGAAAGAATTCAAGAATAAGTTCAGTTAAAGAAGTATTACCTTTTCTTGAATTCCATGGTTGGAGTTCAAACAAAGTTTGAAGAAC
This sequence comes from Reutealis trisperma, assembly GCA_947687605.1. NCBI lineage: Eukaryota > Viridiplantae > Streptophyta > Magnoliopsida > Malpighiales > Euphorbiaceae > Reutealis > Reutealis trisperma. The sequence continues at coordinate 3,703,994 of CANTUT010000112.1, forward strand.
AAAGAAAGGAATTTGATTCTCTAGCTTGAGAAAATCCCTTGAAAGTGAATACAATATCCACCTAGGCATAAATATCGGATCATTAAGTTCATTTGGGATTAAGCTTCCAACTATACAAATTAGCTCCAAAATAAAACAACCATCAAGAACCATCATTTCAATTAATTCATGGCCATTGTATCCTTCAATACTTTCAGAATAACATTCCCTTATCTTCTTCTCTTTGACTGCTATCGCTTTGTAAATATCCCCTAAACCAAAATTATATACTTGTGATCGAGCGAGAACAACACCAAGCAACCTCCATTTGTGCTCTTGAATCATTTGGAGATGTTCTTTTCCATGGTAATAAGGGCCAATGGAGACTATATGAGGTTCAAAGGCATTACGATGAATTTTCATAAGGTTTTGAGGAACTCTAAAGATTGAACAAGTACTTCTACCAGATGTGTTGTTGAGTAATTTTGGAACTTGTTTGATTTTTTCTTTGGCTGTTTTTAACCATTCCTCATCATGTTCAGCCAGCTCTGGGACTGTGACTACATGTTCTTGAAGTACTGCTTCTTGAATTTCTTGGTTTTGGTTTCTTGGGGAATTTGACATTTCTCTCACTAATGAAGTAGCTGATCTATTGGATTCTGTAGATCTGAATTAAGAATCAAAAAATGAAAGAATTAGGTATTCTTTGGAAGAAATAAAGAAAATAATCTTTCAAGAAACAATACGTATATCACACCTCTTGAATAAGACCTAACAAATAGTAATTATAACTAATCATAACTCACTTGTGAATATTTTAACATATTATTGCTTAAGACACTGATTAAAACTATAAAGGTTGATATTAGTTTGAAACTATATAATGCTTTGATCTAGTTTAAAACTAAAAAAGTGATTATTGAGTTTCATATATGATAAATTATATGTTATTTTTTGAAAAATAAAGTAATTTTCCAATGCACGAAAAGCAAAAAAAAAAAAGTAATATCAATCTTTAATTTTATAGTGTATTGAAGTTAAAATTTTTGTTGATCTTTTTAAGAAAATTAAGTTAATTATCCTTCATTAATTTCTTCATGCAATTTCTTAATGATAAGTTTAAACAATTCTTATTATATAATTTTTTTTTTTAGGTCCAATATTATTTACAATAATTATTAATTTCTAAATCAAATTTTAAAAAAATGATGTCATATTTAAGGTGTCAACAAAAAAAGCACCAAATTTAGTTAATTGTCAACAAAAGAGGCATCAAATTTTGAAATAGAATAGCACACAAAAAAAAAAAGGAAATGGAAACCAACCAATTAACAACTAATTAGTTTGAATTTTTTGTTTTTTGGATGGCTATAAATAGCCATGAAGACAAAGCCTAATTCCATCCCATTTTGAGAATAAAATTAGAGAGTTAGAGAGAAAATATTTAAAGAGTTAAAGTGATTAATTTCCTATTATAAAGAGAGAATTAAAATTGTTTCTCCTTTATAAATAGAGAGATTGTAATTCCTATTATTCTCATAGTGAAATTCTTCTATCTTTACCCGTGGTTTTTACCCTAATTTATTTGGGGGTTTTCCACGTAAAATCTGTGTGTCCATAAATCTTTATTATTATTTTTCTCAAATTATTAGCCGCGATTTTGCTCTAATCCGATGTCAATTTCCGCAACAAGTGGTATTAGAGCTATTGGTTTTAATTTTTCTTGAAAAATAAGAGTATGCTCTGTGGTTGCAGTTTTAACTGATTTTTCACATCAGAAAAATTTTTCTTGGAAATTATTATTGCGAATAGTACTCTGAGGTACTATACAATTTGGCACTATTCACGGGTAAGTTGGAAATAAATGTGGTAGTGTGAAAATACATGTCTAGGAAAAGTTCTGGCTAAGGAAAGACTTGGTATTTAAGTGTGTCCATTGTGACCCACCTCTCTTTCATGGGAACTTACCTGGTGTATTGTTTACGGAATACGGTCACTATTCCAGTATACAGTTACTATTTACGTGAAATAGTGGGAGCTAGATTTGCTCAAAAGTTCGTGATAGAAGCAATAGCGGCAAAATTTGAGATTGAAAAATTTAATGGGAGAAATTTCTCACTGTGAAAATTAAAGATGAAGGCTATCTTGAGAAAAGATAATTGTCTGGTGGCCATTAGCAATAGGTCGGCGGAGATCACAGATAACAACAAATGGAATGAGATGGATGGGAATGTTGTTGCAAATCTTCATCTGGCAGTTGCAGATGAGATATTATCTAGCATAGAGGAGAAGAAAACAGTAAAAGAGATTTGGGATCATCTCAAAAAATTATACGAGGCCAAGTCACTTCACAACAAGATTTTTCTTAAGAGGAAATTATACACTCTACGGATGTCAGAATCTACTTCAGTGACGGAGCACATTAACACCTTGAATACTCTGTTTTCTCAACTCACATCACTGAGTTATAAAATAGAGTCACAAGAACGTGCTGAACTTCTACTTCAAAGTCTACCAGATTCATATGATCAACTCATCATCAATCTAACAAACAATATAGACAATCTAGTTTTTGATAATATTGCAGCTGCTATTCTGGAAGAAGAAAATTGGCGCAAAAATAAGCAAGACAGATTGGCCAGTTCGCAGCAAGCGGAGGCGCTAACGGTGATGAGAGGGAGATCAATGGAACGTGGCTCAAGTGGGAGCCAAAATCATGGTAGGTCCAAATTAAGAAGTAAGAAGAACATGAAGTGCTACCATTGTGGCAAGAAGGGTCACCTGAAGAAGGATTGCTGGAGTTTAAATAAAAATTCTAGTCCTCATGAAAATATAGCATCTGCCTCAAATGAAGGTGAAGCTTTGTGTTGTGAAGCAGCGATGACTTCAGAAGACAGAAAAAGATTTGCTGATGTATGGCTCATTGACTCTGGAGCCTCATTTCATATGACCTCTCGGAAAGAGTGGTTCCATCATTATGAACCTATCTCAGGAGGATCTGTGTACACAGTAAATAATCATGCCTTGAAGATTGTCGGTATTGGAACCATCAAGTTGAAGATGTATGATGGTACAATTCGCACTATTTAAAACGTGCGACATGTAGAGGGCTCGCAAAAGAATTTGTTGTCTGAAGGACAACTAGATGATCTTGGGTGTAGGATCGAAACCCAGAATGGGACTAAAAAAATAATCCGTGGTGCGCTTGTACTTATGAAAGGATAGAAAATGGCTGCAAATTTGTATATACTGATGGGAGAGACTCTCCAAGAAGGAGAAGCATCTGTTGCTTCAAGCAATTCAACTGAAAGATCTACAACAATGTGGCATCAGAAACTTGGGCATATGTCTGAGTAGGGAATGAAAATTCTTGTAGAACAGAATCTACTTCCGGGACTCACTAAGGTGTCTTTACTTTTTTGTGAGTATTGTGTGACAAGTAAGTAGCACAGGTTAAAATTCAACACATCAAATTCTAGAAGTAAGAAAGTTCTAGAATTAGTTCACTCTGATATATGGCAAGCACCAGTTACATTCCTGGGAGGAGCGAAGTACTTTGTGTCCTTCATAGATGATTATTCCAGGAAATGTTGGGTATTTCCTATCAAGGGGAAGGGAGATGTGTTTTCAGTTTTCAAAGCATTCAAAGTGCGGGTAGAACTTGAATCTGGGAAAAAGATCAAGTGTTTGAGGACAGATAATGGAGGAGAATATAGTAGCAATGAGTTTGCTGAGTTTTGTAATCAAGAAGGCATTAAGAGGCAGTTTACTACGGCATACACTCCTCAACAAAATGGAGTGGCAGAGCGGATGAACAGAACCCTGTTAGAAAGAACAAGGGCCATGTTGGGAGCTGCTGGTCTAGAAAAAATATTTTGTGCAGAAGCAGTCAACACCGCCTGTTATGTGATCAATCGGTCATCATCAACTGCAATTGAGTTGAAAACACCGATAGAAATGTGGACAGGAAAGGCTGCTGATTATTCAAACCTCCATGTATTTGGAAGTCCTGTGTACGTGATGTACAATACTCAAGAAACTACAAAGTTAGATCCAAAATCCAAAAAATGCATATTTCTAGGTTATGCTGATGGAGTAAAGGGGTATCGCCTATGGGATCCCACTACCCATAAGGTCGTCATCAGCAGGGATGTGATATTTGCAGAAGGGAAGCTGCAAGAGAAAGGTGATAGTAGCAGTTCAAATGAAGGTCCAGAAACTACAATGGTACAGGTGGAAAAAGAGTATGATTCAAAGGATTCTTCTGAAGTAATACCAGAAATTGAGGAACGAGAACCAGTTGAGTTTGAAACTACAGAAGTTCGATGGTCAACTCGTGAAAGAAAAACACCAGCTTGGCAGTCTGATTATTTTATGGAGTGTAATGTTGCATACTGTCTTCTAACAGAGGAAGGGGAGCCATCAACTCTCCAAGAAGCAATGAATAGTTCAGATGCATCTCAGTGGATGGCAGCAATGCAGGAGGAAATGGAAGCTCTTCATAAGAACAAGACTTGGGAGCTTGTGCAGTTACCACAAGGAAGAAGGCCTATTGGCAATAAGTGGGTCTTCAAGATCAAACGAAATAGTGATGACCAAGTAGAACAGTATCGTGCAAGACTGGTGGTAAAAGAGTATGCTCAGAAAGAAGGCATAGACTTCAATGAGATATTTTCACCTGTAGTTCGACTTAATACAGTCTGAGTAGTTCTGGCAATGTGTGCTACTCTCGACCTACACCTAGAGCAGTTAGATGTGAAAACTGCTTTTCTTTATGGAGATCTTGAAGAAGAAATTTATATGCTCCAACCAGAAGGATTTGAAGAGCATGGAAAGGAGAACTTGGTTTGTAGGTTGAACAAATCTCTATACGGTCTCAAACAGGCGCCGAGGTGTTGGTATAAGAGATTTGATTCCTTCATCATGAGCCTTGGATACAGCAGATTAAATGCAGACCCTTGTGCCTATTTCAAGAGGTTTGGAGATAATGATTTCATCATTCTACTATTGTATGTTGATACATGTTGGTAGCAGGCTCCAGCAAAGATCATATCAGAGAACTAAAGGCTCAGTTGGCTAGGGAGTTTGAAATGAAGGACTTGGGACCGGCAAACAAGATTCTAGGGATGCAAATTCACCGAGACAGAAATAATAGGAAGATTTGGCTTTCTCAAAAGAATTATTTGAAGAAGATCTTGCGATGCTTTAACATGTAAGATTGTAAGCCAATTTGTACCCCACTTCCTGTTAATTTCAAGTTATCCTCCAAGATGAGTCCTAGCAGTGAAGCAGAGAGGATGGAGATGTCTCGAGTACCGTATGCATCAGCAGTGGGAAGTTTAATGTTTGCTATGATTTGTACAAGACCAGACATTGCACATGCAGTGGGAGTGGTTAGTAGATACATGGTGAATCCTGGTAGAGAGCATTGGAATGCTATGAAAAGGGTCTTGAGATATATTAAGGGGACCTCAGATGCTACATTATGTTATGGAGGATTAGATTTTACTGTCAGAGGGTATGTTGACTCAGATTATGCAGGTGATTTGGATAAAAGTAAATCCACTACAGATTATGTGTTTATTCTTGCTGGAGGAGCAGTAAGCTGGGTTTCAAAACTGCAGTCATTTGTAGCTACATCAACAACAGAAGCAGAGTATATAGCAGCTACACAAGCCAGTAAAGAAGCAATCTGGTTGAAAATGATAATGGAAGAACTCGGGCACAAACAGGAAAAGATTTCTTTGTTTTGTGACAGTCAGAGTGCCTTGCATCTTGCAAGGAATCCAGCTTTTCATTCAAAGACAAAGCACATTCGAGTTCAATACCATTTCGTTCGTGAGAAAGTGGAAGAAGGAACAGTGGATATGCAAATTCATACGAAAGATAACCTGGCAGATTTTATGACAAAGGCAGTCAATACTGACAAGTTTATTTGGTGTCGATCTTCTAGTGGCCTAGCAGAGACGTAAGCAACATGGAAATGGCAAGATAGAGAGAACGGTGTGAAGATTAATTGATCCTCAATCAAATCTTCAAGTGGGAGATTGTCAACAAAAGATGCACCAAATTTAGTTAATTGTCAACAAAAGAGGCACCAAATTTTGAAATAGAATAGCACACAAAAAAAAGGAAATGGAAGCCAACCAATTAACAACTAATTGGTTTGAATTTTTTGTTTCTTGGATGACTATAAATAGCCATGAAGACAAGGCCTAATTTCATCCCATTTTGAGAATAAAATTAGAGAGTTAGAGAGAAAATATTTAGAGAGTTAGAGTGACTAATTTCCTATTATAAAAAGAGAATTAAAATTATTTCTCCTTTATAAATAGAGATATTGTAATTCCTATTATTCTCATAGTGAAATTCTTTTATTTTTACCTGTGGTTTTTACCCTAATTTGTTTGGAGGTTTTCCACGTAAAATCTGTGTGTCCATAAATCTTTATTATTATTTTTCTCAAATTATTAGCTGCGATTTTGCTCTAATCCGATGTCAATTTCCGCAACATAAGGTACATATTGTTTAATTATTTTACATAAATCATAAAATAAAACACAAATATGTATATATTTCATTAGATTAACTACAAAATTAGGATATATAATACCTCTTTCCCTCTATAGAATGCACCAACCATTTAAACTACTACAAGATAAAAATTCCATCTTACGGGATCACAATGACTACTAGTTCTTGATCCCAATTCATAGAGTCCGATGAAAGTAGTGAAGTCAATATTTTCACTAAAAGAAACATTTTCTCGAGTTAAAAAGAAAAATATCACGTGGGAAATGACTAACATTATTTGGTTAGGCAGGTATATGGTTCTATTAACTTCCCAAGTGATGCATCTGATGATTTGTCAAATCACCGACTGCTAATTAAATCAACCTTCAATCCAAGCCTGGCTGTCTGTCCTGTTAAATTAGGAATTTCATTAATTATCCACCAATGCCAACTCAATTTTTATTGGTTCAAATTCAAATCATTTATGAAATAAATTTTAGCTTTAATATGGATTAAATATCACATGACTTATTCATTAAATGAATTTAACCAAACCAAAAAAAGACAAAAACTCATTTTCCAATTTTGGCTCACAAGCTCCAATTTGGTTGTATTCTGTTTTTTTTTTTTTTAAGTAAAAAGCAAGTGATTGATTTTAGGAAATGCATCAGACTATTTTTAGTAAGACAGTCTTAGCATTCTAATCATGCCAAATAATATCTAAATTTATTAAAAAGAGTACAAGAAAAATCCTTCAAAGAGATGAAAGAGCAAAGTCTAGCAAAATCTATGATCTCTAAATTTTGTTGTAGTCACTTATTTTGATTTGGATTTGATTTAAAATCCGCTTGTAAAAATTCGGATTTGAATTTGTTCGGTTTTGCTCTAGCTGGTACAGGTGAAATCTGGATTCAATTTTGATTCAAAGTGAGATCCATCTGATTTTAAATTATATCTTTGAATTGAGGCCACATCTAATGAATTGGCTTGATTGACTTAAGTTAAAAAAGGAACAATATAATTTTTTTTTATTGAGACTTAAGACTCCAAATCATCTCAACATATCATAATATAATCTCATATCATATTTTGTACAATCTAAACTAACTTAATGGATGGAATCCAAATTCGACATGTAAAATATCTTTGCTATATTTAAAAGTTATATTCAAATATATAGTTGTTGGGTTTAGGATTGTCTCATATTGTCGATGGAGAGCCTTCCGAAGGCTGACCTATGAATGAGCCTCCAACACTCAAGTCAGAGGACTGGATGGAATGTGTAGAGAGAAATAGAGGAAAAGTAAAGAAAGAGTGAGGTTATGAAAGTGAACTTTTTTTTTTTTACCTTTACGTTTATCTATATATAAGGAAGAAACAATGACTCTTTATGTACGCGTATCTTCTATTTATTGAGATTATTTTTAATCCTTATCAATCGTGAATTAGTAGCATATAAAATAAGTAAGACATGTTACATTATTCACATATGTAGTAAGAAGATTATATAATCACCTTATAAAATTATGGTTCAAAGTATTATTCACCAAAATAAATAGATTATTTCTTAATGTATATATATGCTTGTGTGTTGGTGAAAGATATTTTCTAGCCTTTGTATGCATTTATTTATATTAATTTTTTCACAATAAAAAAAAATTGAACAAAATTGAGATTTATAAAGTGCTAAAGGATCATGTGATGTTGGGTGCCTGAATATGTTAATCTAATTGGGATTGTCCTGGTATACTTTCTGAAAGTTAATAAAATAAATAAATAAATTGAGATATGAAGATATGAAACTTATGATTGCATTTATTTATTGATGATCAAAGAGTTTAAACTCTTAGCAAAATACTTCGAGTTAAATAAATTCTCTCTCTCTCTTTTATTATTATTATTTTTTTAAAGTCTTCTCTCTTCTTTTATTTGTTTAACTCTTTTCTTATAATTTGGATATCATAGAAAAGATTAGTTCGATTTTTTTTAAAATAAAAAAAAAAAGATCAAGTCTTAATTCATTTTTAATTTTTGAAAAAAAAAATGATTAGTTCGATTAATTATTTATAAAACATTTATAGCTGCTATTAGTTAAATGGGTATGGTTTGGTTGACCTTCAAATCAAGTCTTATCACTCCACATCGGTTATGGTTGATTGGTTGCTGAGAAATTTTAATTTTAGACTTAATTGCTCATTAATCAAATGAGTTCAAGTTTTTACCATATACTTCACATTTGACTCAAGGTTTAATGAATCAAGGTCAAGTTGAGAACATTCGCAATTGTTGTAAATAAAATAATTTAATATGATTAACCCTATTTGATGCTTGTGAATAATTAAAAGGCAAAATGAATTTACATATTTTTTTTTTCTATTTTACTTTCATTCATGAAGAAATATGTTAATATAAATATAAGTAATTTATATTTTTTTTACCATAAATTATATATATATATATATATATATATATATATATATATATATATATATATATATATGAAGAATACCTCATATAACAAATAATATAATGAATAAAGATTTAAAATTTATTGTGGTTTGACGTAAGTCTACTCCACAAAATAATTCCAATAATGAATTAATAAATATAACCACTAATTAATTAAATACTAACAAAATAGTAACTTTAGTAATTTTAGACGAAGGCTTTCTAATACTCATGCACTTTGTATCACTACACAATCTTTACTTAATACTAAGCATCTACTATTGTCTCTAGAACAATCATCCTCACTCCTCTATATATAAAATTTTAATCCAAATCTAAATTTAACTTGTATGCTATTTTATTCATTTAAATCCAAGTTAAACTTGGATACTGATTTAAATACAAAATTTCATTATTAAGCAAAACATTTTCTAACTAAGAATTTGAAATAAAATTCTAACTTTGATCAAATTTCATCATATATTCAATTCTTCAACTTAATCTTTAAATTGCACCATTTTGATAGATACCACTCCAAATACACTTTTCTTCTTCAATACATTAAATGCTCATTATGCGCTATACTATCAACAGTTGTTCTAACAATCAATTTGTAAATTTTTTTCCTGAACTTTTCACCCATCATTATCATGAAAGCATCTTGGCTGATTAATTTTCACAAGTTGATGAAAATACACACACATATATACATATATAAACCTCTGATTATATATATATTTTTATTAGTGTCTTGTCTTGTAAAATTATTGTTAATAAACAAAGACTTGATATTTATTAATTATATCAAGTCTTTATGCTATAGTTCTTTCTGTATATATAACCTCTCAATCGGCCATTACAAACTACAAATCGAGCTTGAGAGAAAGAAATTAAAGGAAGAAAATTGAGATGGAAACTCTACCAAGAATCCAGGTGAAAGTGATATTGCTAAAAAATATCAGCTTAATATTATGAACTTGTTGAGTATAAGAAAAAGAAATAAGGGAACTTTCTGTATCCAACTTGAAGATATTTCTTATGGAAAAATAAAGAAAGATAGTTACACCAAGAAAAATGTTTCAACTTTTGTTTTTCTTTTGGAGCAGAATATAGAAAACGCCAAACTACAAATGGTTTCAAAGAATTAAAAAAATTCAAAAAAAGAAAAAAAAACAAAAGGAAAAAGAAGTTGTTCAACTAAACGCATTTTCATTATTTCTTTTTTTAGGAAAAAAAGATATTAAAAAAAAAGATTAGTTGTTGGGAATAAAAAAAAGTGCAAAGTTTAATAAATTAATAAATTTTTAATTATTTCTTATTTTATTTAAACCTATGTTTTTAAAATTGAATCGAACAGTAAACTGGTCTCATCACAGGTTGATGGTCTGACCAATCCAACCAGTTCAATTCGAAAGTCTAATTAGTTTTTTATTTTTTTTATTTTTCTTTTATTTTAAATTTTTTATATCAAAATAATATCATTTTGTCAGATGTGATTTTTAAATTTTTTGACCAAATCAATGGCCAATTCCCAATTTAATCAATCTGAGTGGCCAATTTGATCCGATTTCAATAACACTGATTAATATTTAAGGGATTATCTTGCCTGTAATAATTCGGCGGAGGCAATTACGTAAGTCTCTTTCACTATATTTAGCTTTATTTAAATCATATAGATGTAGATGGAATAACAAACATTAAAAGGAAAAAATGATGAATTTGATTGATTGTTATATTAAATATCAAATTATCATACCATATTTGGATTGATTCAAACTTTGTGAACGGTTCTAAAATTATCAAGAACATAGTTTTTTTTTTTTTTTTTTTTTAATACATAGAAAATTTTAAAAAACAGTACAAAAATTAACCCAAACTCTCATCACACCCATTCATCACATTTACTACAACCAACGTCCGACCAGCCGAATGACACCATTTTATTCTTTTACATTGTATTATACGAACTCGAACTTCATAGTTCTAAAAGATGATTGTGATATAGTGAGAATAAGAATATAATCGTTAACCTGGCTTTGTGAAAAAATTTGAAACAATCTATATGAGCTTTATTTAAGGAGGATTTATATATCCATAAACAGAGAAGAAGGACTGAATGATGGTAAGAATGAGGAGGATGAGAGCAGCTAAAGCCGAGAGGAATATCCATGGACTACCAAAATAAGTATATTTGAACTCCGCCCATCTAACGTGCCAAACATTGCTATAATACTCATTAACATCATCAATCACTCTTGCTAGATAACTCCTTTTGATATCAATAAAAACATCATGTTTTAAATCATTGAAGAATTTAACAACTTCTTCTTCAGTTCCTGAATTTTCGAAAATTCTTTCCTCGAGCAAGTGACTAGCATCAGAACTCGTGCTAATAAGGCAGCCCATGAAAACTACATATGATGTATAGTTAGTTTCACAAAACCTATAGCATTGTTCAAAAGCAACACAATTGAGAAGGAAAGCACTTGTCAGAGTACCTGTAAAAAACGAATTAGCTTTAATTCAGTGATACTGGAATTATTTCCTGAATGACTATGATTTCTGGAATCTAATTAAGTTTTGATTTAATCATACTGAAATCGTTTCAGAACTATGACGTGTGGAATCTAAATTATCAGAAAAAACAAAGTATACCTGTAAAAGAAGTTGGGATCTCGAGAACACCATCATCAGGTCTAAATTTGATGTCCAAGAAGCTCAAAGCAGTCTCACTTTTCTCAAATTTAATGCCAGCAGCCACAAGTTTCTCAACTGGTGGGATTGATTGAACACATTCTCTTTTTGTTCTTTTCTTGATTCCAAATCGAAAACATTGCATACCAAATTTAGTAATAGCCTCTTTTTCTTTTTTCGTCTGAGAAATTGTAGCTGCAACTGGAGATACTGGAGAAGAAGGCATAAATCTTTTACCAAACAAATCGAGCAAATGTTCGCCACCAATATTCTTACACGAATCTGGGATGACACTATCATTTATTTGAATTGAACGATGAAAGAATCGAAGTATAAGTTCAGTCAAGGAAGTTTCATTACCTTTTAGTAATAATTCCCAATGTAATTTAAACAAAATTCGAAGCACAAACATGGGAATTTGGTTCTCTAACTTGAGAAGATCTCTCGAAATCGAATGTAATATCCACCTTGGCATAAAAATGGGATCATTTTTACTTATAACTAGTCGTTCTATTATGAATACAAGTTCTAAAATGAAACAACCATCAAGAACCATCATTTCTATTAATTTTTGACTATCGAATCGATCCACAGTCTCGGAGTCTGAATAACACTCTCTTATATCTTTTTCTTTGATTGCTATGGCCCTGTAAAAGTCATCAAGACCGACAATAGATTCTTTTGCTCGATCAAGAACATGACCAAGTAATCTCCATTTATGTTCTTGAATCATTCGGAGTCGTTTTTTTCCATGGTAGTAAGGACCAATAGAGACTATTTGAGGTTCAAAAGCATGGCGGTGAAACTTCTTGAGAGTTTGAGGAGCTCGAAAGATGGAACAAGTATCCCAACCAGATCCATTGTTGAGCAACTTGGGCTCTTTCTTGACGTTTTTTTCTGCTCTTTTTAACCATTTCTCTACTTCTAGAGCTTTTGGGACGATGACTACATGTTCAGGAACTACTTCTCGAGTATCTTCCATTAATGGAATAGAGGAAAGAATCCTACAACTATCGAATGCTTTTGTAGAATGGGTTAGAAGAAGGGAGAACCAAATCCAATATATGAATTAATCATATATGTACTAATTACCTTTAATTTAATTTAATGTGAAACTGAGATCATCTTTACAACTTTTTTTTTTTTTTGAAATCAATCATCTTTATGATTTTAAAATGACGAGTTTAAATACCAACAAAAATTTAATTAAAACAAAAAAAATCACTATGCACATGAAGTATTTTTTTCTTTTTAAGTATTGAGTTGATTTTAACTACTATCTTAACCTAGTGATAAGATGAGAGTGAAGGCTGATATTCGAATCTCACTTATACTAAATTAATGCTAATATAAACAAGTATTGGGCTACATATAATTAAATATCAAGGTCTTACTCTTATATATATATGTGGCTTTTAATAAATTAGTATAATTGCAGAAATTAAATGAATAATTTTCTAAAAATATTATATTATTTTAATAAAAATTAAAAGAATATTCAGTAGGCATGCCATTGTTATCAGCAGCAACAAACAAGCATTATTCAAAGCTTAATTAAGTGGTGGCAGGTGCGTCTAGTTGTCTTTGCTCATTTGCATTTTCTGTGAGACAATATATAGTTCTTGTAATGTATGCCAAAATAAACACATAGATGTTGCTGTCTATTGCGATAGCTATCCCACGTCATGAAATTAAATATATATGTAACATGGAAAAAAAATTCAAATTAAACTTATCCTATTGCTACCTTTCTCTTAAAAAAATCCTATTGTTTTTCTAAAAAATTATACTATTATTGTGATAATATGATGTCTAGTATGATTAGTTAGAACTAAGGCCTTGGAGCTCTTGATCCCAGCTTCGATCCTGGTGTTGGCGGAAAATTTTTCTTTAACATCAAATGTGTAAATTTATCTCATATATTAAATTAACGAGTGATGAAATATTTTAATTAATATGATTTTTTTTATTTATTTTTTTCATAATAAAAAAATACAGATATTTTTTTTTATTTCATATGATATTTTCTTATTGAATTGGTGTATGCACTTAGTGTAAACACAGTCCTATTTTATAATTTTCAATAGAGAAATCTATCGGGTAAAGCTTGTGGACTGCCTATATTAGGTAAGAGTTTGGGCAATACGTATATATTGATAATTTTTTTTTTTTTATCGGTCTGAACAGGCCTACCTGTAGTCAAACGACCAATCGTTCTTTCTGTTCTTTTATTTTATTTTTTTATTTTTTATCTTTTTGGGTGGTCGTTTAACGAATGTCAAGAATCCAAAGGATAGAGTTAATGTGAAAGTTAATCAACAAATAATAAATGTGAAATTAGTTAATCATAACGATTCTTGAGTTTCACATTGGAAATTATGGACATCAAAGTCAACCATCTAAATGAGCAAAATGAAAGAGCATTTTCTTTGCATTTAGTTGCTGGGATAAATAGCCTATTTGGTGTTAAAACTTTGCACTACATTTTAAATTCGTATTAAATTTTAAAATTTTTTTTATGCCAAAACTTTGCACTGTATATTAAATTAGCACCAAAGCTTTTATTTTTTTTAATACCAAAATTTTAATTTTTCTTTCAAAAAATAGTTCCTATAATAAATCTGATTGCTGACATAGATATTGGAATGCCATCTTGATATGATTATATAATAATTAGAATGCTTCATGTCAAGTTGATATAGTGCTCTTATGTCCACGTCAACAAAATTTAATCAGATTCTTAATAAGTATTATTATGTAAAAGAAAATTTTAAAATTGGATTCTTAATAAGTATCATTCTCTAAAAGAAAATTTTTAAATTTTTTGGTATCAAAAAGAGAAAAATTAAAAATTTAGTATCAATTTAAAATATAGCGTAAAATTTTGATACCAAAAAGGCTATTATGCAATAAATTGCTTCTTCTTTTGCAGTTCTTACATTTTTTTTTTCCTCTCTTTCAAATGAATGCATGTGGAATTCATAAAATAAAACCGACCTACGGGCAAACGAGTAAATCATGAGAAAAAATATGAAGAGAATTTTTCTCGAGGCAGAATAGAAAATGATAAAGGTTGGCGCTGTTGTTTATGACTTACCCATATAATTCAACCCACTATCTAATTAATAATTCGAGAGAGGAGTGCCTTTATGCCTTTCTCAGTTTACAATCAATTAAATATTTAGAACCATTGAAAATTAATCAATTATTATTAGCTACTACCAATCACTATCAACTATTCCCTCCATCTTATAATAATAATTATTTTATGAAAAAAAAATATTTCCAATTAATGGTGATTTTAAGAGTTTTAGTCAGTATTTATTATATTTTTTTCAATTTTACTTTCATATTTGACTCTATTTGCTTTTTCACTTTTTATACGACATATATTATTTTTAATGATAAAATAAAAATATATTTGAGCTATTTAATATTTTTTTAATATATGTGCAACATTTTAAAACGATTATTATTGTGATACGGAAGGATTATTAACATATACTCTTTCCATTTAAAATAATAACACATACTCTTTCCATTTAAAATAATAGTCATTTAAAATTTTGATATATAAATTAAGAAAATCATTTAATTGTCATAATTTTAAATTAAAAAGACTAAAATACTTTTTTTATATTGATGTAAAGAAACAAATGCAATTAATATGAATATTTAATAAAGGGATAAAGAGAAAATAAAATTGAAAAAATAATAAATTTTTTTTTTAAATTTTAAAATAATAAATATTTTGAAATAAAATAAAATTTTTAAAGCGAAAATATTTTAAAATAGATAAGTAGTTAATTACTAGTCCTAGTTAACCAATAAAGTAGGGTACAACTATTTCCACAGCCTATATTTCTATTGCCACGGTCTAATTAATAAGACAAAATAAATTTACCAAAGCTACCCTTACTCCCAAGTCTCTCTCTTTCCTTTTTCACTTTTCCATCTTTACCCCCACTTCAAACTGGTTGGAGGACATTCAAAAACTGGTTCTATTATCCATATCATATATCTACTATATACCACTAAGTTATATTTACATGTGTATTTTCTCATATATATTGATTGTTATTTTATTGTAACTAACTAAGATTTTAACACTTTAGATTTTTTTTTATTCAAAAAAAAAAAAAAAAAAAAGATTTAGATGTTTTAATTAACAGGCTAACTAATTTTGAGCTATTTCTACACTACTCGAGTTATTACTAATCGTGCAAAAAAAAATATGAAGATTTGGATTATGATGGCGACATGGTTTTGCTGGGATACATTATTTGGATTTACTAGCAGAGTTTATCCAGAAATTACAGCGGAAAACAAATCCCCACTTGGTTTTCCCACTGAAAGTTTTACCACTACAATTTCAAGTGCTACTCCAGAAACCTACTCAAAATTTTTAAAGGCTTTGAGAAAAAAATTAGCGAGTAGTAGATCTTTCGCCTATTCAATGCCATTGCTGATAAAGGAATACCTGTGAATGGTATTATTATACTTTTGGCGTCGAACTAATCCTGCTCAAGCTGGCAAAGCTCTCCCTGTCAAGTATTTAAAGCAATTGCATTCTCAAGACTCAAACAAGAGACATTGATTAAATTAAAACAGTCTTTTACCAATTGATTGATGCGCTCCGTGATAAATCATTGGTTATTTTAAATTCAACAAAGTAGATACAACAACAATGCTAGGAAATGGGATGAAGTGTTATTGGCTAGTACATATTTAAGCATACAAGTGCTAATAAAATTAGACAACAATAATTTGATGTCCTTTTATTTTTACTTTTTTTTAGTGGAGGGCACTCAATAATTTGATTTCGAGGTTTAGTTACAGTAAAGACTCTTCTCCTTTCTCCAAGGGTATATTTAGTGGGAATCGAACCAAGGATCTTCCCACAAACTCAGCCTGTATTATCAACTGAGTTAGAGTCCTTTGGTGGATGTCCTTTTATTTAATTAAACCATATAAGATTCTATAATACATTTTACAATCAATTAAAGCAGTGGCAGCCAATCATTCTGGATAAGGTCTGCTGTTGGTTCAGGACTTGGGCTAAAGCTGATCTTTGCTACATACTTCTTTAAGATTCCCATTTCTCCTTCTACTTGATTAATATTGGATATAGTACTCCTCGAACCTTCTTCATCTTGCAATGTCACCTGGAATTCATTTTTAATATTTCCTTTTTTATCAGCTGTCTGGATTGCACGGGAGAGATTATCCCAATTGTTCTCACGAGTAATTACATCTAATTTTGGTGTAAAGCTTCCGTTAATTTTATCTACAATTTTTTTCTCAATATATTTAAATCTTGCTGCTTCTGAAACCATTTGAATAACACATACTAGTGGTTTAGCAATTCTGTTTGGCACTGTTGTTTCATGAAGTGTATATATGAAAGAGTCTAATTTCCCAACTCCTAAATCAACTTGCTCTCTATCTCCACCTTGAGCTTTCAGAGAGTCATAACTACCAGTGAATTTCTCAAGTGTGATTTGATTTGTATCTTTAAAAAGATAAGCCTTTGCATCTTTTAATTCTTTAGCATCGTTGAAAAAATAAGAATTATCTTTCGTTTTCGGAGAATTTGTTATTACCCTATAAGCAACAACATATGCGTCGATGACATTTATTCCTAATGTAATTTCTTTTTCTCCTGAATTTTTGAGTTTCACTAAAAGATACTTATCACCTTTAGAAGCTGCGGGACGTAATACTGGTATTCCATTGCTAGGTGTACCATAAGCCAATGTATCACGTAGATTTACCATAAATTGCTGATATCTACTCTTATCCTCGTCAGGGATACGAGTGATGGTGAAGCTCGGAGAAGTATCAACTGTGTAGTTACGATAATCATTTTCAGCTGATGGACTAATAACCCTCGCCAATCCAAATGCAATAGTGAAGCAAAACCATGTTGCCACCACAATCCACACCTTCATATTTCCTTTCATTATATTTTATTACTACCTGCCAAAGTCACCAAACATGGTTAAAATCTCTAGTGGGATAATTAATGTATTAACCAATTAATTACTATACTATATAATAGGAACATTTGCAAGAAGAAATTAACACGAAAATTATATTAATAAAGATGAACATATATAATCAGTTGTGTTAAACTGTTAACGCAATATATTAGGCCAAAATTATATAACTTCTGTTAAACAAAAAGCCAAAAAAAGAGAGAAATGATCCATGTGAAGTTAATTAAACAATGATAATCAAGACATAATTCATCGCCAACCATTATGTTGCAAAGAAATAAAAAAAAATTACCATTAACTATGAATAACATAATAATTAGCCGTATTAATTCAAAATTTTGAGCAGTGATATTAATCTCTCTTAAAAAATCCAAAAAGAAGTAAGAAAGAAGAAGAAGTAATGTAAAACCATACAATATATTAGTGGATGTTTGTATTCTAATTCCCCTCCAACTCCAATAATGTTGCAAAAATGAAAAGAAAGAAAGAAAGAAAATATATATTAGACTAAAAAAGACAATCAAGTATGATCTGATTAATCTTCTCATTTCCTTAAAATAAATAAGAAGTAAAAGATATCGTGTTTGAATCTCCCAAATTATAAATAGTTGTCACCAACTTGATGAGAAATGTTAAAAGGGAATACTACTCCCTATTGTATAACCTACTATATTTCTGTGGAATGTTAAAAAAAGACAATTTAATTACTAAAAGGGCTCAAACAATTCAAAAAAAAAAAATTTTTTAACAAAACATATAAAATTCAAGTTGCCAAACCATGGAGTAATGTGCTTCATTAAACAGAACAATGCCTATATGCATGGAAAAGATTTTTGAGAAAGCAAGGATTTTATATTACCTTAGCACGGGACGTACTCAAGGAAGCTGACGGAGAGATGGTTTTTAGTGTTGCACATGATCTGCGTTTATAGAGGGAAAATGCCTTTTTTTATTCTTTTTATTTATTTATTCATAGTGGTGAGATTTGAAAATATTTATACATAATTTTTGTTATTAATTTTTTAAATGAGATTCTCGTGTTCATAATAAGATCACTTAATACAATTTAAACATTTTTTTCTTGTGGTCCACAATAAGAGTGTTTATATATATATATATATATATATATATATATATATATATATATATATATATATATATATATATATATATATATATATATATATATATATATATATATATATTAAATTTAAATTTATGATCACTTAAAGATGGAGCATAGAGAACGGTTTGATACTCGCTATTTGATTTATAATTTTTAAAATTTTTATGTAATTTTAAATGTTTAAAAATGATTAAAAATAAACATTAGGTAATTAGTAGGTGTATTTAATGTGAAAACTTAAGAGTTCTTTTTAATTATTAATTTTTTACTTATAATAACTTTACTTAAACAAATATATTAAGTAAAAAAAGAGAAAAAACTAATGTTTTCAAACTCAGCTTAGCATTAGAACCGATGAAGACAGGGTTAGAAGTCGAATTGGGATCAAATGATAGTCAAACCAGAATTTTAAATAATATTTATTATTTATTATTTATATGTCAAAAATAAATATAATATACATATAAAAATATATATTTTATATTTATATGTTAATATATTAAATTTATATGTTAAAAATAAATATAATATATATGTAATTAAAATTAACAAACGTTACCTAAACAATTAATGACTATTACTTATAAAAAATTATAAATTTAAAACCATTTTAAAACCATTAACTAGAGAAAAAACATACTAAGTGGTTATTTTGATAATTAAATTTAAATGAGTCTCACTATTTGGTAGTGAAAAGTTTACTCGTATTTACATTGTCCAATGTAAAAAAATATAAATTTGAATATTCATTTAATTAAAATGATAAGTGAGTGAATGATAATTTGAAATTTAAAATATACAATATATTTGTCACGCCCCAAACCAGAGAGCACATGATCGGCACTAGGACACGGGAGATGCACGTGGCTACCAGTGCCCGTAGTAAGCCTAACCCAAGACACACAACTGAAAGCCCAAACTAAAAAGAGCTATGGATCCAAATAGATTAAGCAGATCCAAAAGAATCACAACATAAAAATAAAGATCTCATTGAGCCAACAACTCACTTATTTCATTTATCGCAAAAATGTAGTAAATTACAAAAGTTCTGCTTAACAACATATTTCAACTCTTCAAGATACATATCTGAGTATTAAACAAAATATAAATATAAGATGTAATATTGCGGAGTTATAGAGTTATAATACAAATATACATCTATTACATGTATTCTTAATAGCCAATAATACAAACTACTGCCGAAAGAAAATTGGCAATTTACTCAGTTATAAGTCCTTCACAAGCTCATTCCTTGACCTGAAAACAACAAGATGAATAGGAATGAACGTTCGACTCAGTGAATGATACCAGCTAACATATTAAACTGGTATCCTACAAATGGACTCTAATGCACATGTTATGTATTATGTCACAGAGACAGACAATTCATATCATCAAACAAGAACGAGATACGGTTTACAATACCACTCTAATACTCAATAAAAGGGGAGCCGATCCCCTATCATGGCTCTTTGAATCCAATAATCTATCTCTTATATCCAAGGGGCCCGGCCATCACTGGTCTGTACCACACAGCCCTGACCCGACTGACAGCAACTCTGGTGATGAGCAGGCCCGGCCAGCATCCATCAGTCATAGCTCATCTTCTGAATCTCAACAGAATCATAATCATAATAGTATCCATATCCATATTCATCTCAAAAGTCCCTATATAGTACTGCATCCTCTCGACCTCCATCTATCAATCACAACCACAATATAGCACAGAATACAGAATATCAGTTCATCATTCCATTCACAGTCAAATGTTACATGCTTATATATGCAGTAGTAGTGCATAATATACATATATATACATACAGCAATGCATATGAAATGAAAACAGGATAATACATCAGTGAGTATCACTCACTTAGTTGATAACACGACCGATTAACTTCTCTCGAAAGTGCGACCTTTGACAACAGAAGCCAGATACATTGACTCTGAATAACAAACGATATGATTAGAACAAAAATGACTCACTTAATTAGAATAAACTTTGGTCACGAATTACGATAAACAATGCTCACCGAAAAACGTGCACATTAACCAATCGTCACAAACTCACTACCAACGAACTCGTCTCAACACGTAGAATCCAAAAATACAATTTGTTTCTTCTGGTTCGCCGGAACCTTCGTGGGCAGTCCGGGCGATCACCGGAGTTCGGTCAAAATCAACATCATCCAAAATTAGTAATTTATATACCAAATTAAAGCTTAGAGAAAGAGGAGTCCGATGGTACCAAAATCACCTTGAACGGACGTCGAAATTGGTTGAAATTTGACTCGAAAGTTTCTGCCAGCGGATGTTGCAGCGACACGTGCGGCGAATGGCGACGACGGACGGCAGCAATCTTCGGTGGACGGCTTGGTCAGCACCTCAGGAACCTCCCTGGCCGGCGCATGTCGACTTCCGGTGACCGGAAGGCGGTCCGATGGCAAACAGTTCCTCCTTCTTCTTTCTCTCTCTCTCTCTCTCTCTCTCTCTCTCTCTCTCTCTCTCTCAGCTGCCTTTTGTCACTGCAGGCAGCCTGCCTCTCTCTCTCTCTCTATATATATATATATTAATGATCATAATAATAATAATAATAATAATAATAATAATAACAATAATAATAATAATAATACTAATAGTAATAATAATAATAATAGTAATAATAATAATAATACTAATAATAGTACTAATAATAATAATAATAATAATAACAATAATAATAATATCACTAATAACACAATAATAATGATAATAATAATAATAATAATAACAATAATTCATAATTTACATATTAAGAATAATAATTTACAATATAAACTTCTATATATATAACAATAATATTATGGACGATAATAATAATTCAATTAATACAATTTATTCATATAATAATAATTATAATGGAAATCCAAACTTCTGGTAAAGATATTATAATTAAACTTATAATATTAATTAATACCTTTATTGATACTCAAAAATACAATTTCTCCAAAAACTCAAATTAACATTTTCATAATAATATACATATCTAATACTTAAATAAAATTATCATTAACAATATATATTCAAATAGTATGAATATTTATAATTTAGTAAAATATAATTCCAATTCTTATTTTAATAAGGAAAATAATAAAATATACTTTTTAATAAAATATAACTTATAATATTTACTTAATTAAATCAATAAAATAATAAAATATTATCATTCCAAACAAAATAGGATTTTTGAAAAAATAATTGAAAATTCGGGATGTTTCAATATTTTTTTAATTTGGCAAAAAAAATTTATTTATCGACCTGGTCCATCAACTAAAAACTGGTCGGGTCAACTAGCTCACGGGTTCCCCAGCCGGTTTGACTGAGTTTTGGCCAGATCTAGCTATTTTGAGTTTTAAGCTTATTTCGGACTAGTTTGGCCTTTAGTCCCTGGTTTTCTAAGTTCGACTGGCCAAGCTAATTTGGGTTTGACAACACAGGAAATAACACTATAAGAGAAATAAATAGGATAGGATAATATTTTGGATATATTTAAATTAATTTCTTTTATTTTTATATATATTCTCTCATATCTCTTTTTTTCAAGAAATTTTTAGGTGAATTAGATTCACCACGTCAAATCATAAAACCACCAATGATCATATTACACGTTATTAATTTAATTACAATATTCACATCATAATTCAGATAATTAATTATTATATTCACTTTATAGATAGTTATTATTTAAAATAATAGATCATAATTGGATGGTCTATAATTTGATGTAGTGAATCAGATTCATCTAAGAATTTTTTATTTTTTCCATTGATTTTGTGATCAATAATTTAAATTTTTATATTACTAAAAAATATTGATGGGCACCGGTTCAAAAATTTATTAAAATAATAATAATTATTTATACAAAATATAAAATAATTTTATATTTATCTATCTTTTAGAATAATATTTATATATTTATTTTAAAAAATGGTTAACAAATCAATTGGCTTAGATCAAGAGGGATCTTTTAATAATTATTAATATCTTATGGAATCCTATTGGTCATTTTTGCTTTTCCAATAGAATTGAAAACTTTTTGAATTTTCATCCTCTCTCTTCAATTAATATTTTTATTTCAATTTTTCTCTTCCAAATTTTCATTCTCTCTCCTTAATTAATATTCAATTTTTATTATCTCTCTTCCAATTTTTTTTTAATTAATATTCAATTTTCAATGCCTCTCTTTCAACATTCTCTCTCTTTAAGTAACAATCAAATTTCAATCTCTCTCCTCAATTAACTCTTCTACATCTAAAGATCTAGAATTTGAAATTCAAGTTAGAAATTTGAATTATTAATAAATTTAGATTCAAAAAACTTTTAAAAAATTAAGAAAAATAATTACATACCTAGAAAAATTAACAATGAAAATAATGATCATATAATTTATTAAGAATATAATTTCACATTAATTAATTACAAACACATTAAATGATTAATATAAAAATAGATTCTCTGACCTTAACAGCTATCTTTTAAGGTTAGTTCTCCCAAATTTATATTAAAAATTTAATATAGTATCAGAATTTAATTGATTTTATATCACCTCATATTTTATTATAATTCAGACTAAGATTTTAATTCCTTGCTCGTGAAGGATTTCTTTCAGTTTCTTACCTCGTGAAAAGTTTCTTTTAAATTTATTACCCATAGAGGGTTTCTTTCAATTGTCTTACCTGTGGAGGTTTTTTATCTTGCCCTTGGAGGTCAATATTCATTTCAAATAACTCAGTTCGTATTATAAATTGCAAGTGTCAACTAAAATTAATAAAAAATTATTTTCGTCTAGCTGCCAGTTGAGAGAGCTATTAAGAATATAATCTCACATTAATTAATTACAAACATATTAAGTAATTAATATAAAAATAGACTCCCCAATCTTAACAACTAACTTTTAAGGTTAGTTCTCCCAAATCTATATTAAAAATTTAAAATCATTAAAAACCGAAAAAAGAAATTAAATCTATGAAAATTATTTTAGACCAATTAAATATCTTAATTATGTTGGAGTTGATGATAATAGAGTAAAATTTTTAATTTTTGTGAGGGCAATGTAAAAAGAAAATAATACTCATTTTTTATTTTTCACAAATAAATCTATGTTATATATATACAATTAAGGGACACCTTCATAGACATATTTATTATTGTTAATACTAATATTAATAGTAATTTATCATATAGACATGCATATTAAGTTTCAAGTGTATTTCGACATGAATAACATAATAAATTCCAATGAAAATATATATTAAAAGACAAAAATTTAAATATGAGCTAAATATATATTTAATGCACATAATTTAATATTTTCCAAAATAAGCAATTAAATAAAATTTATAAAATCAAACATAATTTTAATAAGTATATGAATCTTTTTGGAAAAATTATAATTAAATTTAAATTCTAAATTCAGTTTAGCAGTTTTGATTGTTTCTAAATAATGTTTTTTCTTTGTTTTTTTTAACAAATTTTGTGGATTTTGAACAGTTTTTGAGTATAAATTGGCTAGCTTAGGGTTATATTTAGAAAGGATATGATGTTTACTTGAAAACTAACAAAGATATATATACTTCACTATTTATTAATAATAAATTATGTATACATGTATATAGATAAGAATGGATTATAGGTAAAATATATACTAGTAAAGTTAAATTGTGCCTATTCTAAATCCAATTAGCACTATATCTTAATAGGAGTGGAGTGAGTAAGGAACGCGGGCAACCTAAATTTTGGAACTAGAAATATATATTGACCATTTAATTTTCTCCAAATCAATCTGTTTCGAAATTTTTGTTATATGATGTTGGAATTAGTAGTTATTCATACCGAAAACCGTACTGAAAAACCGAAACTATAACAAATTTTTTATATATTAGCAGCACTTTTTAAGGAAATTCAATAACATATAAATAAAATTTAATTTTTATATACCATAATAGAGTAATAATTTATATTATTCCAAAATGGATTAATAATTTAATTTTTAAATTATATGTTATTACTATTCAATATTATTAAGGTTGAACTAAATTTTAATAAGGTTGAGTTCAACCTTATTAATGTTAAACCATATTTTATTATTGAATTCAACTTTATTTATTATGCTATATGATATATATTGATATAATTAAAAAGTTTGAATATGTATATTTTCGATAAATTAATTAGTTCTTATAATGGGATATAGTAAAGTAATTTATTTAACTAAAATAATTAATAACTTGTTTAATAATGGGTTATATCATATATATTTAAACAAATTATATATCAAATAGTAAAGTAATACTTTTTAATTATTCAAAAAATGGATTAATAATTTGATTTTTAAATTATATGTTATTATTATTCAATATTATTAAAATTAAACTCGATTTTATCAAAATTGAAATCAAAGTTATTAAGGAGCACTCAATTTTGTTAAAATTAAGTTCAACCTTAAGGTTGAAGTCAATCTTATTATAATTGAATTTAGGTACATTATTACATTTGAATTCAACCTTATTAAAATTGAATTCAACTTTAACAAAATTCAGTTCAATCTTAATAATATCTAATAACAGTTACATATAATTTAAAAAAGGAATTATTAATTTATTTTAAAATAATATAAATTATTACTTTACTATATGATATATATGTTTTAAAATATATATCACATAGCCCATTATTATTTTATTTTTTACAATTACCTATTATCAAATTAATATATTTATCCAAGTAATTTCTTTATACTTTTTTTATGGTCCTATTATTATTATTATTATACTAAAAAAATTATACTTTTAAATTTTGAAAATCATATTATATGATATATAAAATTACAAATAAATTTATGGATATTTTAAACTTAATAGATTATGTAATAAAATTTATATATTTATCTTATATTTAAAACTAACGAGACTTTGGTTCAATGTTACATTGTCGTTTCTAAAGTTAAATAGTCTCGAGTTCGAGTTTCAATTAAAAAAGTAAAAAGTTACCAAAAAAAAATTTGTATTCAAATCTTAGAATAAATACTATAAAATTAAATTCTAATTTATCTTGGATATAATTAATATTATATGTACCTCTATTATTATCACTCCTTTTAACTATTTTATTTTATTTTAGTTATTATGTTTATTTTTATTGTTGTTTTATAGGTTTATTATTTTTTTATAGGTTTATTATTTAAAAAATAAATATTTTTAAGTCCACAAGTTAAATAAAATAATTTATTTATTTATTTATTTATTTTTTATTTTTTGCACTTGTAAAGAATTTCTACGTGGCAAGCAGTAAAGGATTCCTAAAACAAAAAGAGGAAAAAATTACATATAGATCCCTGTTGATCTATTGGCTCCGATCTGTTTAGCACGACTCTAACTAACTCCAGCTATGCAAACTCCAGCTGTACCACAAACTCTAACTAACCGACCAAATATGCTGACTAGGACAAGAAATAACAAGAAATAATTTTTTTTTTTTTTTTGCCGAAGAACATGAAATAAATTACATATATCTGTAAATATTTAATTCAATCATTTAGAGTTTTTTAATGTTAAAAAAAAGAATAATAAAAAATATAAATTAGATTATAATTTAATTTTAAATATTTATTTATATGAAAAATTTTGAATTTCGATAATAATTTTTCACAAATAATAAAAATTAAAATGTCAATTTGAAGCATTTGATCGGTAATTAGATATTGATGTCTGTCTTGTACTATTGTGTCATAATGTTTTTTGAAAGTTGTTATATTGACGTGTCAATTCCAAGTCTATATTTATTTGAATTTGATTTTAATGTAACTCTAATTAAAATTTATTACCATGACTTTTATAAATTTATAATATACATATAATGTGTGCCAGTACACATATGCATATATATAATTAAATTCTAAATTTATAAAATAAATATAACAATTAGTTTCTATAATAATTTTTTTCAAAGATTAATTTACACAATATTAATTATATGTATTTTATTATATTTATAAACGATTAATAAAATGTATTTATATACGTGCTGATATACATGGAAAAAGAAAAAAAAATATAATAAATAATAATAAATTTTTTAATATTATTTATAATAATTTTTTTACTGTTATACTATTTAGTATTTACTAATTACTATACTATATACTTGATAAATACCAATTATCATATTGTTGATATTATTACTATTGCGGATTTTCTTATTAATTAATATAGTACTTATTATTAATATTAAACTATCTACACCAATACAAATATTGATATTGATTGTCTTGAATTTGAATTGCTCTAGTGATCTGTAAGGGTTAAAGAAATTAAAATCAAAATTTAAAATAATTTTCAATCATTATCAATTTACATAAATATTTAAAATATAAAATTATATATAATTAATTATCAAAAATGAATTACAATATGTCTATTACTATCACTGCTATTAAACTTCAAAAGTTATAATCAATTTAAAAATTTTATTTTCAAATATATATATATATATATATATATATATATATATATATATATATATTACTATCAGTCCCTTTTTGAGTGTCTATATATATTCTTATCATTTTAATTTGAAAACTCCAATTAAATTAAAAATATTAATTGGTTAGAACTTTGTGTTTTCATAAATTTAAATAATTGCAATTGATCTCATCTCACGAACATTTATATATATTATATTATTAATTAGTTGGCTTTAATATAGAAATTGATCACTTTTAATTAAGTTCTCATAATATATGATTGTATTAACAATTTAATATAGATAAATATTAAATAATTATAAAATTTTAAACCACAGTATAAACTATTTACATTTCGATTACACTTATATTATTATTTTATTATGTATAGAAAGAATTAGATTAAACAATTTTAAGATTTAAAGTTTATAAATACACAACTAAAATTTACAAATAAATAATCTTCAACTGTAAAAAAATCATAGCATAAAGATTATTTAGAAAAAAGATCACACAAAAAGAGAAAAAAAAAAAAGATTTGTCGTTATGCGAATGATTTGGAAGTTTTATCAATAAAAAAATATTAAATAATAATTTTCTCTATCAATATTTAAACTTAAAAATATAATAATAATAATGATAATAGTTTTTGGAAAAGGGATTCTGAAGGCACCCTCAGCCTCAACGTGTACAAAAATAAAAAAAAAATAATAACAATGGTAACATTTTTTAAATAATAATGATATTATCGGGAAATGGAAATTGTGCACGACTTTCAAAATTTATATTAATTGAAGAGATAATGAAATTTAAAGTTGAAGTCGGAGATCATAAGGATATTAAATTATTAATAGGATTTTATATTTATTAAATATAAAAATATTAGATGATTAATATGTAATAGGGTTTTTGATATTAATAAATTAATTTTTAAGGTAATTTTTTTAAATTTATATTAAAAATTTAACATGTTATTCAAATAGATTGATCTTATTCAGTTAATTATCTTATCGATTTATCCGCTTTATCTTATTGCTTAATTATTTTGTCAATTTGTCTAGTTATTTGATTATTTAATTATCTTAATGGTTGTTTGATTTATTTGATTAGTTAATTATTTTACTAATTAATTCAGTTTACCAAATTATCTTATTAGTTGATCCAATTTTAATTATTTCAAATAATAATTTTAAATACTCTTTTATCAATTGAAGAGATTATTATGAGTATTTCACATTATTAAATATAAAAAAATTTGAATGATTGATATAAAAATAAATTTTCTAATTTTAACACATTAGTTTTTAATATTATTTTTTAAATTTATATTAAAAATTTAATAAAAATAAAATAAAATAATTATTATCATCCTAAAAATTATTTAAATTGCTAATATAACTCTATTGATTAGAATCTATCAAACATATTTTGTTGTCTAAATAATTAATATAATTTCATTGGCATAAAAAAAAAATTAATATAATTCGTGATGAGAGTGTCTTTATGCCTTTGTCAGTTTACAATCAATTACATATTTATAACAACTGAAAATTAGTCAATTAATTATTAGCTACTTCCAATCTCTATCAACTATTAATATATAGTTAATTATTAGTATTAGGCACTACTATTTCCACAGCCTATATTTCTATTGCCACGGTCTTATTAATTAGACAAAATTAATTTACCTAAACTACCCTTATTCCCAAGTCTCTCTTTCCTTTTTGACTTTCCCATCTTTATCTCCATTTCAAACTTGACCAAAATTCATTTTTTTATACCGACTTTTAATACATATTTGATTTTAAAAATTAAATAGCAATTTGATTTTATCCATCAATTGCCAACTAGCAATAATAAATGGCTTTGAATTTCCAATGATAATTTAGTAGTTTTTTTGGGTTTTTAATTTTAATAAAGAGAATCATTTAATATTAATTAAGAGTGTTATAGTAAAATATATCATTTTAACTTGAAAAGTTATATTTTTTTAATGTGTAAAATTAACTGTAAGTCTATTATTATGAGATAAAAAGAATAAAAAATTATTTAGTGAAGCTATATACATATAAAATTATCTTTTATTTTGGTAGAAAATAAAAATAAGAATATCAAATTTTATTTTTTAAGAAGCACAAATTAAAATTTTAATTTTTTTATTTAATAATTCTTATTAATTGGGATTCGAGTTAGGTTGAACTGTAAAGAGGATAAAACTCTTTCTCTGGGTTTAAAATTTTAAATAGTATAAAATTTTATTTGCAAAAATTTAGTAAGAGGGCTAGCTGCCCCTTCAGCCACAAACTTGGCTTAAGTCTTTGCATGAAAGCAACAGAATGGAAATGATGATCAGGACGGAGGTATTTTAGTGGAGACATGTCTATTACAGGCTGTGGTATTAGAATATAGGCTGTGGAAAGTGGTGCACAGTAAAGTAATTGCATTTTAATTTTTTTTATTATTTTTAATAATTTTCCTTTTCAATTTCAATTTCGATTTATTAGTTAAATCAAATAATTGCAATAGGCTGCATCAACATTTAATTTCTTACTCAGGAAAGACTTGACGAATAATATATACTACATCAATTGGAAAATAACATATGAATAAAAAAAAGATATTAGTATATCTTAATTGAGAAAAAAAGGCGTAATCGCCACCCCAATTTATATTAGTATTACTGGTCTGGTTTGACCAAGAATCAGACCAGAAAATCAATCCAATCTAATGATCCGCTCATACATATATGAGGGTTAAAAAAATCTTATTTTTATATAGGTTATGGGTGACTTTTAGGTAAAAAAAACTCACATTATATTTTTAATCATTTTTCTCCACAATTTAATTTTATAATCATGAAAATAAAATATTAATAGTATTATTTATCTAATAAATATATATTATTAATTTAATTATTTCCTATTCAATTTTAATTTAGTCCTATTTGAACTTCTTGATCCATGACCATATATTATCACCGGTTCTAAAACTGAATTGAGTTAAAAACAATAAAATAATAGTTTCTCTGTCTCATAATAATAGATTCATTTTGTTTTTCATTTGTTCCTAATTATAGTGCATTTTTCTTTTCAATAACATAAATTTTTTGATAGGATAATTAATTTTTCTTTTCATATAAGCTGATAAAGGCTAAAGATTAGACGGCACACAAAAATATTCCAATTAAACTAGGATATCTCTAGTGCCCATATCACACCAATGTTAAGAAAAATATGAGCGCAGCGGAATAAAATAAATACAGATATTTACGTGAAAAACCCTTTTAAATCTTGAGAAAAAAATCACGGGACAAACTCCAAAAAAATCTTCACTATAAAATATGAGAATACAAAGAAATTAATCTCTCAAGTTTTATCAACTTAAACTTGAGGTATATACTCACAAAATCACACTTTTACAATTTTGTGAAACTCACAGTATTTTCTCTATACAAATTAGTTATAGGAATAATCTCAATTTTTCTTTCAGATGAATTCTCTCTATTTTCTCTCTGAAATTCTATGTTTTGTAAATGGAGGGGGAAGGCTTTTTATAGGCCTTCCCTGAGTTGCTTTAAGTTGGTACAACTGCGTGCTAGCTTGTGCCAGCTCTCATTCAAAGAAAGAGGTATGGGCGGTGGAACAAATTTTCACTGCCCATGTGTTTTATCAATCCTCTCCCTTTTTTTTTTTTTTTTTTATATTTTCAAATGGTGGGCCCTCCATGTTGGAGGCTCCACTCAAGAAATCTCCCCCACACAACAACATGGAGGGCTCTATCATAACTACAACTCATTTGATAATCACTTGCGCGAGCATCGATTTCTACCCGCTCCCTCTCAGACAAAAGTCTCCACTTTTTTTTTTTTTTTTTTTTTTTTTTTTTTTTTTTTTACAATTTAAGAACTTACACAAGTCCTTTTATTTTTGTAGTTTATAGATATGCTCAGGTCTCTCCATCATTACAGTTTATAGACACGCTCAGGTCTTTATATCATTGCGGTTTATATACATTCCTTGGTCTCTCTATTATTGTAGTTTATAGACATGCCTAGGTCTATACATCATTGTAGTTTATAGACATGCTTTGATCTCTCCATCATTGCTCATCTAAACACCCATTTGTTTGTCAAAGTACTTATGCCTCTGGGAGGCTTCACCAATTCATAAGTGTTGTTTTTCATCAAAGAGTTCATCTCTTCCTTCATGGATTCCATCCATCTATTTTTGTTTTTATGATCTAAGACTTCTTGAAAAGATTTTGGCTCTACCTTATCAGTAAGATTAACATATTTTGATCTTGGGTATCTTGTAGATGGCTTATGTGGTCTGTTTGACATTTTGAGATATTGTACATCAATCTCAGGTTGTTGAATTTGCTGCCCCTGATTACCATTCTCTTGTGTTGTACATCAACCTCAACATCATCATCATCATCATGAGGCACCTCAATAACATCAGCAATATCTTGACTTCCACTTCTCTTTTAGCTTGAGAAGGAATCAACTCAATATTATCTTTATCAGCTTGCTGCTCTTCTTTATTTAAATCTTCAAAAGTTTGGTCCTCATGAAAAATCACATCTCTACTCCTCACGAATCTCTTCTTTACTGGATCCCAAAATTTATACCCAAATTCTGCATCATTGTATCCAATGAAGATACACGGTATGGCTTTATCGTCAAGCTTCTGTCTCTGCTCCTTTGGCACATGTACAAATGCCTTACATCCAAATACCTTCAGATGAGAGTAGGAGACATCTTTGTTGGTCCATACTCTTTCTGGAATATCAAAGTTTAATAGAGCAGAAGACGATCTATTAATTAGATAGCATGCAGTTTGAACAGTTGCTCCCCAGAATAACTTTGGAAGATTGTTTGTTCTCAACATACATCTAACTCTCTCCATAATAGTACGATTCATCATTTCAGCTACACCATTATATTGAGGAGTTCCAGGGACTGTCTTCTGATGTTGAATTCTGTATTTAGAGCAATAATCTCTAAATTCATAGGAAGTGTATTCACCTCCATTATCTGAATGGAGACACTTCAATTGCTTCCTTGTTTCTCTTTCTACCATGGCATGAAATTTCTGAAAAATTAGAAACACCTGGTCTTTTGTCTTCAACAAATACACCCAGACTTTTTTAGATGAGTCATCTATAAAAGTTACAAAGAATTTGGCTCCTCCTAAAGATTCAACTTCAATAGGACCACAAATATCAAAATAGACACATTTTAATGCATTCTTTTGTTTGACAGAGGAGCTTTTAAAGGAAACTCTGTGCTGCTTTCCAAATAAGTAATAGTCACAAGGATCTGATCGAATGCCTTTCTCCATAGGAATAATCTTCTTCTTAGCAAGAATCTGAAGTCTATTTCACTCATATGGCCAAGTCTTTTATGCCATACATTTAATAAAAATTCAGCTACTACATTAACCTCATTTTCATATGCTTCTCCACAGGTTTTATACAGCGTGCAACAGCTCTTTCCTTTTGCCACAACTAATGATCCTTGACAAAGTTTCCATCTGCTATTACCAAAATAATTCTCAAAACCTTGATTATCCAAGGCTTTTATGGATATAAGATTGAAGCGTAATTCTGAAACATGCCTCACATTTTTCAATGTCAATTGGCAGCCAATATTTGTCCGTGTACAAACATCTCCAATTCCAACAATGGGAGAACGTGTTGAATTTCCCATCCTCAGAGTTCTAAAATGGCTAGTTTTATACGTGGTAAATATTTTTCTGTTTGGAGTGATGTGGAAAGAAGCGGCTAAATCAACCACCCACTCAGTCATATCATCACCAACATGTAGACACTCATCTGCTACTACTGCTACTTCTTCTGTTGTGATGACTGAAGTGGTGTTTTCTTCCTGATTCTTTTGCTGACTATTCTCTAGCTCACCTCGTTTCAACAATTGACAGTTCTTTTTAATATGGCCTGGTTTGCCACAATGATAACATGAGAAACTTTTATTTCTTGACTTTGATCTCTCTCTGGACTTGTCATTTTGATTTCTTCTTCCTCGAGATTTATTTCTACCCTTACTTTCTGTAATAAGGACTTGTGCTTCTGGATCTCATTCCTTATTCTACTTCTCATAAGACAACAAGGCTTCAGCAACCACTTCAAACTCCATCTTATCTTTTGCATAAGTCAAAGTTGTGGTAAGATGATTATACGACGAAAGGAGCATCGCTGCAAGCATCACAACTCTTTCTTCATCATTGAATTTCACATTGAACTTTGACAGTTGAGAAAGCTTGTTGTTGAAGTTGCTTATGTGTTGCATTATACTTACATTTTTAGCCTTCCGTATTTGATACAATTCTCTCCACAAGTAGAATTTGTTTATAAGGTTCTTTGATATATACAAATTCTCTAAAGTCTCATATGTTTCTTTGGCAGTCTTACAATCTTTTGACTCAATATTCTGTAAGACACTATCCGAGAGATTTAGACGAATTGTACTTGTTACAATCTCATCTAGCTCCTCACATTGATCATCAGTGACTGTTGCAACCTTATTTTCTTTGCCTAACAATGTCTTATGAACCTTTTGTTGAATAAGAATATCCTTCATTCTTCTCTGCCATAGAGAAAAATTGTTGATGCCATCAAACTTCTTAATTTCTACTTTCTGATCCGACATTTTCTCAATTTACTATAGTAAATGTATTCTGCTATAGTAACTGTATGCTATTACAGTGCACAACAATTGTAACAAAAATACACCAGGAAAGTCTCCAGGAAAGACTGGAGGGGTCACAGATGGTTCCACTTAAAATCCAGTCTCCTTAGGCAATTATAGCATTTGTGCCAAAACTTTCCTAGACATGCACTAAATCACACAATGTTGCAATTAAAAAAACAAATATCAAATTTTTTCGTGAATAGTATTATATGAATAGTACCTCTGCTATAGTGATAAGCTGGACTGTATAGTGACGGGTTGGACTTCTGCTATAGTGTGAATTTTTGCTACAGTACTGGATCGCTACAATACTGAATTTCTGCTGTAGTACTGGATCTATTTTGTTGATGGGCTGGGTTGCTACAGTGCCATTGATATCAGCAAACGTCAACAAATTCTAAAATTTTGTATGAACAGTACCATGCAAAAAATATTACTTCAAAAAATAATTATCGAGTTGACGCTCGTTTTTGAAACTAATCACACCAAAATACTCGTCGTATTTTTCTCTTCCGTGCAATATATTTCCTTTTTAAAAATATAACAGTGCCCGAGAAAATAAATTTACTCAGTCCCAATAAAATCTTTTTATGATGTGTAAGATCAGTCTATACTGCAACCACAGAGCATACTACGAATATTAATATGCTAGGATCATCAACCAAGCAGTTCTGATACCACTTGTTAAGAAAAATACAAGCGCAGGGGAATAAAATGGACACAGATATTTACGTGGAAAACTCTCTTAAATCTCGAGAAAAAAACCACAGGACAAACTCCGAAAAAATTTTCACTATAAAATAATAAAAATACAAAGAAATTAATCTCTTAAGTTTTATCAACTTAAACTTGAGGTATACACTCATAAAATCACACTTTCACAATTTTGTGGAATTCACAGTATTTTATCTCTACAAATCAATTGTAAGAATACTCTCAATTTTTCTCTCAGAGGAATTCTCTCTATTTTCTCTCTAGAATTCTATGTTTTGTAAATGGAGGAGGAAAGCTTTTTATAAGCCTTCCCTGAGTTGCTTTGAGCTGGTACAACTACGTGTCAGCTCTCATTTAAAGAAAGATGCATGGACGGTAGAATAAATTTTCACTGCCCATATATTTTATCAACCCTCTCTCTTTTTTTTTTTTTATTTTTTTTTATTTTCAAATGTTGGGCCCTCCATGTTGGAGGGCTCCACTCAACAACCAACACCAACCCCAAACACCCAGATATTAGTAAATAAAAGAAAAAAAAAATTAACGAATCAATACAACAACCTCTTGGAGGTGAAATAACTGAAATTAATTCCTACTATTATAAAATTATTAATAAGAACTAATTCCTTAATTTCCTTTTTCATGAAATTATTAAACTTTCAAAAAAAAAAAAAATTATCGTACTCCATTCTTCTTTTCCTTTACCTGTTTATTCAACTCCCACACACGCGTTAATGTGGAAGTTAATCAACAAATAGTGAATTAAATGTTTAAGTTTAATTTTATCGATTCATGAGTTTCACATGTTAAAAATGGACTCACCAATAATAAAATAAAATTAAACCATAAAACCAAACCAAACACATTTTTATATAAGAAAATTCTATAATCAATAAGAATACAAAGAGTATGTTATTCGACTTTCTATAATTATGACACGCTTTTGAAAAAACAATTATATATATATATATATGAATTGAGAAATAAGTAATAGTATTTCTTTCATTAATACTTCTTAAAAAATATAAGAAATATTAAAAATTTAAACTCTTAGGTAAACTTAAGGGCTATGAGGTATAAAATATTGTTTGATATGAGGTAAATAAATTAAAAAAGTAATATTTTCTGAAAAGTAAAAAATTTTAATTTTTTTAGTACTTATTATTGAAAAAATTTTTTAAAAAATAAATTAATATATCTATTATCCATTAAATAAGATTGAATAAATGAAATAAAGTATTATTATCTTTTTTATTATTAAGTCGAATAAAAAAACTACTTTCATATATGTAAATTAAATATACAATTATTTATAGAAAAATTTATTTTTTAGAAAATAACTTTCTTAAAAATTTACTTTTCAGAAAGTATAATAAGCAGTATTTGAATTTTTAATTTTTTCTTTGTAACTGCTTCTAAATGAGTAAAATGAAAGAGCATTTTTCTTTGTAAGCTACAACTTACTTCTTCTTTTGCAATTTTTTACAAATTTTCCCTCTTTTTTCAAATGAATGCATGTGGAATTCATAAAATAAAACCGATCTACCGGCAAACGTGTAAATCACGAGAAAAAAAAAAATAATGAAGAGGATCTGAAATGATGAAGGTTGGCGCTGCCGTTTTTGAATTTTCTATATTATTCATGATGCTAGTGTGTGAATGCCTTTGTCAGTTTACAGTCAATTACAGATTATTATTAGCTATCAATATCACTACCGACTATTAATGGATAGTTATTATTCCCTATATTTTTACTTAGTCCAAATTATAATTTATTTTATTTTTAATAAAATAATTAATCTTTTAATTTTTTAATATATTTCTATTTAATATATAAAATAATATGAGTGATTTAATATTAGAGAAATGATATATTAAAAAAATAATAAAAAAAGTTTATTAATTTAATCACATTAATTATATTTTTTTTAATTAAAAAAATTAAAATAAATATACTTTTATGAGATAGAAGAAGTATTATACCAGTTAGTTATAGTGCGCGGAATGAAATAATTGCATTATTATTAATATTATATTTCAATAATTTTAATTTTCAATTTATTAGTTAAATCAAATAATTGCAATAGAAGTGCTAAATAGGATGCATCAATATTTAATTTCTTACTCAGGTAAGACTACTTGACGATTAATATATACTAGATCAATATGAAAGCAACTTGTGAATAAAAAATAGATATTAATATATTTTTAATTGAGAAAAAAAGGCATAATCGCCGTCTTATTCGCTTTTA
The DNA here is from genome assembly GCA_947687605.1 of Reutealis trisperma. Lineage (NCBI taxonomy): Eukaryota > Viridiplantae > Streptophyta > Magnoliopsida > Malpighiales > Euphorbiaceae > Reutealis > Reutealis trisperma. Next base: position 3,740,928 of record CANTUT010000112.1, read on the forward strand.
TCAATTTTTTTTTCCCTGCACGTTTGATTCTTTTCTTTTTTTATTTATTCTTCCTCATCCATAATGTATTCTTGAATATTAAAAAAATAATAATAAAAACAGAGAAAGGGGACCCTTCTCCCTATAAAAGCATATGATATGCGATGCTAAAATCCATTGCTTGCTCTGTTCCTCACCTACTCAATTTGTTTGTAAGTATCAATGCATATTTTCTAGAAATCTTTATGAAATTTTCATTTTCTACTATATGTTTTTTTTCAGCATTATGCATGGAAGGGGATTTGAAACAAATTATATTGTCGAAATCATATATGCACTACTTACCACTACGCTATACCTATATGTTCATTTTCTCACATATGTTGATTGTGATTTTATTAGCAATTAACTAGGATGTTAACAATTTAGATGTTTCAATTGACAGGTGAATTATTTTGAGCAGTTTCTACATTACTCGAGTTATTACTAGTAATGATAACAAATATGAAGATTTGGATTATGGTGGCCACATGGTTTTGCTGGGCTATATTATTTGGATTTGCCAACAGAGTTTATCCAGAAATTACAGCAGAAGACAAATACCCACTTGGTTTTCCCACTGTAAGTTTTACTACTACGACTTCCAGTGCTACTCCAGAAAGCTACTCAGAATTTTTGAAGGCTTTGAGAAATCAATTAGCAAGTGGAACTTTAAGCTATTCAATACCATTATTACGTGAAGAATCTAAAGTTTCCAATGCCCAACGGTTTGTTTTAGTCACACTATCAAATTCAGAAGCCTCCACTACATTAGCAGTAGATGTTGTCAATGTATATGTTGTGGGTTATAGAGTTGGAGATAATTCCTACTTCTTTAACGATACTTCTAATCAGGCATTTTCTGATCTTTTTCAGAACACACTAAAAACCAGATTTAAATTCAATGGTAGCTATCCTGCTTTGAAAACTTTAGGAGCTGATAGAGAAAATGTTGATCTGGGAATTTTCTCATTAGATCAAGCAGTCTTTTCGCTAAACAAATATAGTTCTCAGCCTAATCAAATAGCAGCTCCTCTTGTAGTTGTTATTCAAATGGTTTCAGAAGCAGCAAGATTTACCCATATTGAGAGGAAAATTAAGACTAATTTTTTCATAAGGTTTCGCCCACTTGGTGATGTGCTCAGCCTCGAAAACAAGTGGAGTAAGCTCTCCTCTGCAATACAAGGATCGAACGCAGGCGTATTTAAAGAACCAGTTCAATTACAAAAATCAGATTATACACCGTTCTATGTGAGCAAAGTTGAAGAAATAAGACCCTATATTGGACTCTTGCTGTTCGACACCGAAACAAGCCTTGGACAAGCAATTCGGTTATTCATCGATAACTTCATCCAGAAATGGCAGTCAATGTTTTGATTACTTGTGCTCCAGCTACTGTCTCTTTTGCAGCTTATCTATTGCTATCTGCTAAATATGTATTTACTCATTAAATAAAGGGCAGAAGTGAAAATATATCACTTATTGAATAAATCGAAAATATAAATGATGAGTCAGTGTTGAATTAAAATAAGTTGATTAATTTTATACAAGTGGATTTTAATTTTTACTCCTTTATAAGTTTACTTAAATATGGGCCTATCGACTTTAATAATGTTTCAATTGGATAATTTAATTTTTATTTTTTTAATAAATTTAATTGTAACTGAAAATCAAACTCAAAACATTATAATTCTGTCAAAAATTCAGTATCAACACTCGTTAATATGAATTGTTTGATTTTGATCAGACAGACAAAAAGATGAATATATCATGCATATCAAAATTCATTCATGATATATACAACATTATATAATATTTTTATTCTAAAATTATCATATCCACATTTAAGTGAAACATACATGAGTTTCCATTTTATGTGGGGAACTTTGTAGCAATGGACAAAATGATATTAATTGCACTAAATCAAGGTAACGACACATCCTTTACGTCTCGTTTTCCATTCACCAGCTGGCTAATTTTAATTTCTTTACTTATTCTCATAATAACAAAATGTCATTATTAAGTAATCTGTCTGCAAAATTAATTAAATAAAGTTCGTTGAAATAAATAAATAAATTAATATGTCTGTTTTTGTATAACTTCTTTGTCTTTCATGCCTTTGTCAAGTAATGGTCAATTAATAAATTAATTTGTATGTATCCACGAGCACGAGTTTAACATGAAAATATGGACAATTTGTAGATATACATCATCATTAAATATCAAGATTACAATGTATTCAAAATTCATAATAAAACTCTTTGGCAAAAAAAAAAAAAAAAATCATAATAAACCAAACTTTATGCAATGTTATTTATTTATTTTTTATTGGGTAAAGTACTATTTAATTCTTTAAATTTATCTAAAATAATAATTTTATCCTTGTAATTTGAAAAAATTATTATTTAATCCTTATAATTTTACACTATTAAACAAATGGTCTTTTTATCTATTTTTACTATTAAATATATATAATAAAAAACTAAAATATCTCTTATTTCCTTTTAAATTTTCTCCTTACTGCCATTGTCTAATTGTCCCCCTCTTTCCTGTGTTTGTTAAACTTATTAATTAATTTCTTAAATATAAATTAACAATACTTCATTCTTAACGAAAATTAATTTCTTAAATATAATTATTCATAGTTATAAATTTCAAGTAACAAACTAAAATATTTCCCACTAGTAAAATCTCAAATGCAATCTCCAAAACCCAGTTCCCAGATATTTCAATATTTCCCATTAATTTTCTTAGGAGCCAAACTAAAGGTGGAAAAAAGAATACTTATATGGGCTGTGGTGAGACTACAACTACCATGATTGAATTCTATAAACGGGCACCAAACGGCTACCATTGCTGCTTGCTTGCTTTGCTTCATTTCGGCATTTTCAAGCTCCATTTCCTCATATTCAGAGAAGAATTTCAGTATTTTCTCAAATCAAATACAAATCATGCTCTCAGGTATTTGTTTCTTTTCATTTTCTTGCACTTGGGTATCGTGCACATTAACTGTTCAATCAATTTCCTCTTAGAAATTTTAAGTTTCTGTGTTGGAATCTCAATTTCTATCACTTTTTATTGAATCGAGAAAGGGATTTTTTTTTCTTTTTAACCAAGAAGCTTTATTTAGCTTTAATTCACTTGACCCTCTTTTTGCTTCATACATTTTTAGCTTATTTGATCGTGAAAGAGAGAGGGGAATGTTGAATAATTAATGGTGGTGCCCATAATTGTTAATAACAAATACAACAATTATTGATATTTGGCAATTGAATAAGGCAATGTACTATCAATAGTAGTAGTAAAATGAGTTTTTGCTTCTTTTCTTTTGCTTATAAATAGCAAGAGGTTCAAATTCATTTCGTATCCCAAATCTCAAGTATTTAGGGAGAAAATTAAAGAATTAGATTATTTAGTGTGTATTTCTCATATTTTTAAAAGAAATTATTATTGTTATTTCATTGTGATTTAGAGAGAATGTTTTAACTCTTGTTATTTTTCATAGTGAAATTTTTCTATTATTACTCGTGGTTTTTTGCCATAATTTATTTGGGAGTTTTTCATATAAAATTTATATGTCAAAATTATCTTATCAAATTATTAGCTGTATTTTTGCTCTAATCCGGTGTCAATTTTCGCAACAAGGAAAATCTAGTCTTTATAGATGTAATGGCTGTGAATAGCTAGAAACAATCTTCTCCTAACAATCTTCATCTCTTCACTCATATAATCATATTTATGGATAATTTTGAAATAGCTTAATTGACAGTTATTTAACATTTGAAAATCGCCAATCTTACTTCTTTAAAGCTGAATAATACATACCATTGTTAGAGAAAATACATAATATTTCTATTTACAAAAATAACCTCAAATCTTCAATGTTATAACTAATTGGTTATTTTTTTTATGTTTTTTATTTTTGTGTTAGCCACAGGTATTTTCACGTCTTTGGTGTGAAACTAATTTTGCTTGAGCTGGATGACACTATATAGGTGGCAAAACTCTCCTTATCGAATATTTAATGCAACTCCAACTTAAGACATTGATTAAGTTAAAATTGTTAAAAGAAAAAATCTTAAGTCATGCGATAGACACTGTCTTTAAGGAAATTATTTCTCTCAAAATAAATTGAGCTCTTCTACTGCAAAGAGTAGGCAACAGGAACACCAAAAAACATAATTAATAACCTAGCAGAAGAGAGAAAAGTAAGAAGAGCTGTGTCTAAACTCACTAATAAGCAATGTATTTATAGCCAAAATTGTGACAGTAAGGTAGAGAAAAATCAGGAATGGTAACAACGTTAAAATCTGTTATCATGGGTAACGTTAAAATTTATTAGCAAAATAATGGGGTTTACATGTAATAGATTTTTTATAATGTTTAAAAATAATTTAAAATTAAATTAAAAAAAAATAAAGTTAGTTGCAAAATTAACTTTGTTCTAGGCCACACATGCTAGGGGGAATCCACCATTTTGCCTTGGTTAGGCCAAGCTTATGTGCACATGAGCACACTTTTTTATTAACTTTTTTATTAAGATTATAACAAGTATCTATTTATAAAGTGAATAAAAATCTTGTAAACAAAAGATGTGGGATAGTAACCTTTTGAAATAATTACTTTACAACAAAAATAGCCTCTTACATATTGATCTATGCGCTTGGTGGTAACTAATTAGTTATTTTAAATTCAACAAAGTAAATACAACTTTATTTCAAAGTCACATATAATCCAAATGGATCTATACATTATTCATTAATTACATATCACACATCTAAAACTTAATTGATCAAATAGGAAATAGGATGAAATATCATTGGCTAGTACATATTTAAGCATACAAGTGCTAATAAAATTGCACAACAGTAATTTTATGTCCTTGTTATTTAATTAAACTATATATTATACTATAATACCTATAATAATCAATTAAAGCAGTGGCAGCCAATCATTCTGGATAAAGTCTGCTGTTTGTTCAAGACTTGGGTTAAAGCTAATCTTTGCGACATATTTCTTTAAGATTCCCATGTCTCCTTTTACTTGATTAATATTGGATATGGTACTCCTCGTACCTTTTTCATCTTGCAATGTTACCTGGAATTTTTTTTCAATATTTCCCTTCTGATCAGCTGTCTGGATTGCACGGGAGAGGTTATCCCAATTGTTCTCACGCGTGATTACATCTAATTTTGGTCTAAAGCTTCCTTCAATTTTATCTACTATTTTTTTCTCAATGTATTTAAATCTTGCTGCTTCTGAAACCATCTGAATAACACATACTAGTGGTCCAGCAATTTTCTTTAGCAATGTTGTTTCATGAAGTGTATATATGAAAGAGTCTAATTTCCCAACTCCTAAATCAACTTGCTCTCTATCTCCACCTTGAGCTTTCAGAGAGTCATAACTACCAGTCAATTTCTCAAGTGTGATTTGATTTGTATCTTTGAAAAGATAAGTCTTTGCATCTTTTAATTCTTTAGCATCATTGAAAAAATAAGAATTATCTTTCGTTTTGGGAGAATTAGTTACGACCCTATAAGCAACAACATATGCGTGAATGACATTTATTCCTAATGTAATTTCTCTATCTCCTGAATTTTTGAGTTTCACTAAAATATACTTGTCACCTTGGGAAGCTGTGGCACGTAACACTGATATGCCATTGCTAGGTTTAGCAAAAGCCAATTTATCACGTAGATTTACCAGAAATTGCTGATATCTACTCTTATCCTCAGCAGGGACGCGAGTGATGGTGAAGCTTGGAGAAGTATCAATTGTATAGTTATGATAATGATTTTCAGCTGATGGGCGAATAATAGCCAATCCAAATGCAGTAGTGCAGCAAAACCATGTTGCCACCACAATCCACACCTTCATAGTTGCTTTCATTTATATTTTATTACCTGTCAAAGTCACGAAACACGGTTAAAATCTCTAGTGGATAAATTAATGTATTAACTAATTAATTACTATACTATATAATAGGAACATTTGCATGAAGAAATTAACACGAAAATTATATTAATGAAGATGAGCATATATAATCAGTTGTGTTAAACTGTTAATGCAATATACTAGGCCAAAATTATATTACTTCTGTTAAACGAAAACCCCAAAAAGAGAGAAATAATCCATGTGAAGTTACTTAAAGAATAATAATCAAGACATAATTCATCACCAACCATTATGTTGCAAAGAAATAAAAAATACCATTAACTATGAAGAACATAATAATCAGCCGAAGAAGAATAAGAAGAAGTCACGTAAAACCGTACAATATATTAATGGATGTTATTCTAATTCCCCTCCAATAATATAGCAAAAATAAAAAAAAGAAAGAAGGAAAGAAAATATGTATTAAATTAAAGTAGACAATTTAACTACTAAAAGGGCTCAAACAATTATTTATTTATTTATTTTTTTAACAAAACATATAAAATTCAAGTTACCAAAACCATGGAGTAATGTACTTCATTGAACAGAAAATGGGAACCCTAGCTACCAAGCTTATACTGTGACAACAAGAACAATGCCTATATTTCATGGAAAAGATTATCAGAAAGCAAGATTTTTATATTACCTTAGCAAAGAAGTCAAGGAAGCTGGGGGGGAGATGGTTTTTAGTGTTGCATATAATCTGCTTTTATAGAGGGGAAGGGCCTTTTTTTTTCTTTTTCCTTTTTATTTGTTTATAGTGGTGAGATTTGAAAAATGTTTATAACATGTTCAAGGTCTTATAATTTTTCTTTTTATTGTTCTAAATAAGCTTCTCGTGGTCCATAAGATCACTTAATAAAATTTAAATATTTTTTTTCTTGTGGTCCACAGTAAGAGTGTTTAATAAAATTTGAGTGTATGTATATATATATATTCTCATTTTTTTTCATTGAATTTTGTGGTTAATAATTTAAATTTTTATATTATTAAAAAATATTGATAGAGACTGGTTCAAAAATCTATTGAAATAATACTACTTATTTATACAAAATATATAATAATTTTGTATTTATCAATTTTTTAGAATAATATTTATATCTTTATTTTTATACGACATGAAAATTAATTAAAAAAATTTAAATATCCAAATGCAGATTTTCCATTAGTTATAATAGAAATCATAGTCATGTCTTTTTTATTAAATAATTAATGTTAAAGCTAAAATTGTTTGAAAACTTGTGCTAAAGCTAAACTATTTTTTAATAAAAAGCAAGAGACAAAAAATCAGTAGATGTACTAGGATATCCTAACTAGATTAGTACATTCTTAGCATCCTTATCATTTACCTGGCAACCCAAAAATATTATAAATAAAAGAAAAAATTTATAGATAATCATAATGATCTAAACAAAATAAAATCAGCTTCTCTTAAAAACTAAGAAGACAATTGAAAATGGAAACTCTCTCTACCATTAAAGTCATCATACAACAAAGTATTGCAAAAATATGAAGAAGTATTCCACTATTGGAGGTCCAAAGTAGATATAGCAAATCGAGCAAGCTTGCCTATTACTTAATTAACTTCATGAAAAGTGTGAGAGATGAAGCAATTCATTTGATTCACATAGCTCAGATATTGGGATCATTGCTATCTTAACTCCCATGGTACCTCTAAAGATCATGAGTTAAATAAGGGTGCCATATAAAGCGAGTCATTTTCTAACCAAAGATTGTGCCACCATTTGCTCCAGGCCTTATTAATTGCAAAAATGGCTGCTCGAAGTTTAGCAACAAAAGCAAAAATTATGCTAGTATTAAAGGCAAACTTTTTATCATACTTATAAAGGTTGTCACAATTTGAGGACCATTATGTAGATATTAATTAATAAATGGAAAGGGACAATTAAAAAAATTACAAATTAATTTCAAGGTTTACTTCTGCTAAAAATTCAAACTTAGTTCATATTTTTTAATTGGAGTTTGATTTTAAAAAAAAAATTTCTCATTTATAAATTTTCACCAGAAATTAGCAATTGGCATATATTTCAGCTTCTTTTGGGCTCCCGACTATTTAATCATTGTCACATTTGCATATAAATACAGGAATAATTAATTGCATAATGCCATAAATTAAGAAGAAAAATATTAAAAAATTGCCTTTCACATCTACCCTAGGTGATGATTTGAGAACCACAAATGTATAGTAGCATTATAAGATATTTTGTATAATGAGATTATTTTCAAATGAAAAAAAAAATTCGTTATATTTGAGATGTAACTGATTTTTTATATGATTTTCTCACTTCCTTCTTCTTTAATATGAATATCTTCAATTCTCGTATTCTATTTCCTTCAATTCTTGAATATCTTCAAGGGTTGAATTGCAATTTATTGAGTAGATAAGGAGTACAACTTTATCTTATTTTAGTATTAGTCAAAGAGTTGATTTGCATCTATATATAAGTGGGAAATTAATCACTATTATATGCAAGTTACAATTATAACATCAATTTTTAAAAAGGAAATTTCCTCTCTAAATTTGACATAATATTTCAATATTTTATACAATTAATTTCTAAAATTAAAGTTCATAATTTATAGATAACTAAAATATATAACTATTTTTCTCAAAAAAAAAAAAAAAAAGAATACTAGAATGTAATAGTGATATTTGGAAGTTAGGAATATATGACATTATGCAATTATATATTTTTGAATTTATAAACATACAAGACATAAATATTCTTATTTAGCGGTAAGATATTATACTATGACTTATGAGTTAATTTTCATTTGTTATATTAAATTAATTTTAATTTCTAATATAATTAAGACAAATCATTAATTTACATATCAGTAGTATATAGTTTGTGTGTGTGAGATATAAGAGTTAGCGTGTTTTTTCAAAATCATCATGATTTTGAGATGTGCATTGTTAAGAGAATCTCATATCTATTAAATATAAAAATGTTAAATAATTAATATAATATAGAAATGGACTCTCCAACATTAACAAGCTAACTTTTAAAATTGATTTTCTCAAATCTATATTAAAAATTTAACATGATATTAGAGCAAGTTAATCATGTTTATCTAATTATCTTGCCAGTTGATCTAGTTTATCTGATTACTTTGCCGGTTAGTCCGGTTTACTTGATTATTTAATTATCCTACTAGTTAATCTAGTTTATCTAATTACTTAATTATTTTATCGGTTGGTTCAGTTTACTAAATTATCAAATTATCTTGTCGGTTGATCCAGTTCTAATTGTTTTAATGACCATTTTGAATACTCCATTATTACTTGAGGGAGGAGTGTTAAGAGTATCTCATATGTATTAAATGCAAAAATGTTAAGAATCAAAATTCTTCCAAATCTATATTAAAAATTTAACATGCACATGTTCATTTTTTTATTATTATATGTGTTTATATTACTTGAAAAAAATTATTTACAATATAATAAAACTTAAATTTTAATCAACAAAAAGAGAGTAAATACAGTTAATTAAATGAATCTTGACTTATATAAGACAATAATTAAATGAAAATGAATTGGTTGTACCTATATTTGTGGTATCCACATAAAAATTGCACCTCTATAGGCACATGAAATATGTTCTCCCTTGTACTTTCTTTATATACTGTCTAAATACAATCATACAAAATATGGGTAAATATAAGGGGAAATTATTTATTATTCCCTTGTGAAAATGTGAATTTTACTAATAAAACATGTGAAAAATTCACTTTTTATATAATTTTAAATAAATGACATTATTTATTTATAAGTTACATTATATATTAGTTGTTTGTTTACTTTGTACATGACAAAGAATATAATCAGAATCATGCAATTAATCTGTCATACTCTTTACAAATTATCTAATTTGTTTGACTAATTGCATAATGAAAAAAAATAAATATACTCATCATAAAATTTTTAAAAAATTAATAAAAAGTTTAGTATATGTAATCCGAAATTAACCAAGAATTAAAATTTTTTTTCCTCCTAAACTACTTATCCTATCAATATTGATGTGAAACATGGGTTTCCACTTTCGGTGAGGACTTATGACAATGGACCAAATGAAATTAATTGCATTAATTAAGCCAACGACACATTGACAATGACACATCCAAAGAAAAACAATAAACTTCTATTTAGTTTTTGAAATGTAGCTTAATTAATTATTTAGTCATTATATTTTATAAAACTAACTATTTAATTCTTAAAATTTTATTCTGTTAATAAAATTAGTTCTTCTGTAAAAAATGATCTTATTTATTGTTAAAATGAAAATGAAATAAAAAAATAGCCTTACTTAAATTACTATTTATTTCTTGTGGTTCGACTAAATTACTGTATTTTTATAATTTCATCTTAATTTAACAATAAATTGGATAAATTTTGGATGAAAAGACTCAGAGATCAAATAATCAGTTTTATAAAATATAGAGACTAAATAGTTAATTAGATCAAATTTCAGGAACTAAATAATAGTTTACCCAAAGAAAAATTACATCTTTTATATTTTCTTTTGTTAATTTAATTTTGATATTGATTGGAATTCGAAATATATATATATATATATATATATATATATATATATATATATATATATATATATATATATATATATATATATTTTGTAATAACAATTAATTTGAAATAATTTTTTTTTGCCTAAAATCATTATTATTATGAAACAGATAGAATAATATATATCAATAAGAATAAATAAATAAATAAATAAATAAATAAATATATATATATATATATATATATATATATATATATATATATATATATATATATATATATATATATATATATATATATATATATATATATATATGATCACGATATACATTAAAATTTTAAAAAAATTACTAATTTATATATATTTTAAACAGTGACTCCCTATAATTTTTAAAATGACCCTCTTAAATTATTAAAATACTATAATCCCAACAATATTTTTAAATTCATAAAATTTATAATTTTTTTTCAGGTTTCTTCTCACTAAAATATATAATCTATCCTACTTAGATTGTTAATATATCCCTCATTTTTATTTAATTTTTAATTTTTAATTCTAAAATTTAAAATATTTAAAAATTTCTTATAAATTCTTAAAAATTTTAGATTGTCTTCATTCGAATTTATATTAGTATGTCTCTCTCACATAGTTGATTTAGAATTTACAACTTGCAAGTAAAGATACACTTGCTTTAATAAGTGATAGTACAATAAAATTATAATATTATTTTAAAAATCTTTATCTTTTTATCCACGTCGTTGTATTTTTAAATACTAAACTTTTTAAATAAAAATTATTATATTATATTATATTGTACTGAAACAAAGCAGTATGAAAGTCATTTGATTTCTAAATCAATTTCTTTGAAATTTTCATTTATAAATAAAGTTTCATATTCCATCCAAATATATAAAATTGAATTTATTTTAAATTTAACATATTATTAATTTATAATTTATATATAAATTTTATCAATTTTAATGAAATTTAACTCGAGAGTACAATTACATGTATAGAATTAGTAATATGAATTTTTATAAAAAAATTTAATCATATCAACATTTATTTATAGTAAAATAAAAAATTGTAATTTGATAGTGATCTTATTGAACGGTATTTCTGACTCCGCCCCTCTGTACAAAACTGTATTTTAAGAAGACATAATGTTTGGTATTATGCGATTAATTATTTTTGCATTTATATACATATAAGACAATAACTAAATTATGGTCCCATTTACCGAATGCATGCAGACCTAATAATTCACTACATAGAAGAAACAAATGTCTATTATCATAGAAGAAAAAGAAATTTTTTAAGACTCTGCTTAGAGCTGTCAATTTTTTGTCACATCTGAAAATTTGATTTGAATTTTAAAAAATAAAATTTAAAATAATTCGACTTAATCTGACTTGAAAATTTTGTTTAATTACATACGTGCATTGGTAGTCGTCATATCATATATGTATCCACGCAAAACCATATATATATATATATATATATATAATTAGTTTATTAATAATCTTTATGCATTTTGACAGGTGAAATTTGAAAGGAATTAATTAATCAAATATGAAGGTGTGGGTTGTGGTACTTGCAACATGGTTTTGGTTAAATATTACATTTGGATCAGCTAGACTGAGCCCTTTACTAGCAAACGATGATCATAACTATTCCACACTTGATGCCGACACAATAATTAGCTTCACCACTGGAGGAGCCACAACAACTGGCTACTCAACATTTCTGCAATCTATAAGAGATGCAGTCAAAAGTGGTACTAGCAATGGCATTCCAGTGTTGAGTGCTACAGTTGCTGAATCTAAACAATATCTTCTTGTAAAACTTTCAAACAGAGACAAAGACGTCACAATTGGATTGAATGTCATCAATCTATATGTGGTTACTTATCAAGTGGGAGATAATTCATATTCTTTAGCGATGCTCCTGCTAAAGCAATGACTTAACTTTTCAAAGACACAAAACAAACCAAGCTTAACTTCAGTGGTAGCTATGATGATTTGAAGGCAAAAGGAGCAGATCGACTCCAGACCCAATTGGGTGTTCTATCATTGTCGGATGGCATTTATACACTTAACAAAAAGACCAAGCCAGAAGAAATAGCTAGTCCTCTACTAGTTATTATCCAAATGGTTGCAGAAGCAGCACGATTCACATATATCGAGCGAAAAGTGATAACTAACTTTGGCCAAAGATTTAAACCTCTTCCTGATGTTATCAGCCTTGAGAATAATGGGAAGTCTCTCTCCTCTGCCATACAGAAAGCTGATGCAAAAGGAAACTTTCCAAAAGGTACAGTAGTTCAATTGCAACATTCAAATTTTACAGCGTATCCTGTAACCAATGTTAGCCAAGTAAAACCAGATATGGGCATTTTGTTGTATGTGAAAAAATAACTGACTGCAGCTGTTGTTTTGATTACTAATTGCCTTCTCTGGTAGCATATCCAGCAGTGTAGTAATCAATGACCAGGGGCAAAGCCAGGATTTGATTAGGGGAGACAATATTAAAATTAGAGTATTATAAATATTTATCATATATAATAATAAAATTTAAATATACTATATTTGCATCAAATAATACATCAATATTCATAAATAAATATCTCAAAATACAGTATTACATTCATAATCTATTAAAATGTGTTTCTCTTTCATCTCACGAAAATCAAATATCAGTGAATTTGTATCACATATCTCTCTCTCTCTCTATATATAAATTTTGATAATATGAGGAATTATTATTAAAAGGTTGAAAAATACTCAACCAAAACCACAAAGGAGATTGTACAGTAGGCAGCTAATAACACATACTGAAGTAAAACAGACATAAAAACATAACCAAAAAAATAAATTGTATTTGATATTTCTAATTCCCCACTGAATGTGGCATAATTATTTAGTATATGTACATATATCATAAAACAAAAAATAAAAAAATAAATACAAGCCAAAAAAAAAATTGAAAATTATAAATAATAATAATAAAAAAAAAAAAAAAAAAGGAAAGGGGAAATATAAAACTTTCTTGTGCTTGGCTCTCCATCTCCCATAATTCTCTTATCCAGCTGTTAAATTCAATAGCCGCATATTCAGTTCACCTTAAATGTTTAAATATTCTTCAAAAATAAAAAGACTTTATTAGAGACAAAGAAACAAACAAACCCGAACCCAATCCTCTTCTTGAAGGAACCAAACCGTGCGGATTTGGCCCAAAGAAGGCATTACAAGTGGACCACAATCCAATTGATTTCGCCTGGTCAAAACAACCCAAATTGAGATGAGCTTTTGTCCATATTTTGTAATAAATATTCGAAGTTGTTATCTTAGAATTATACAACCAAGACCATTTCTTACTTGCATTTAAAATATATCAGTATTAGTTCAAACTTTTATTTTGGCCCAAAACACTTTGTGGGTTATGAATCAATATTAGAGGTGAGTCATCCCATCAATCTCTAATTTTTTAATTAGAGTCTAATTTTTTTAAAAAAAATTTCTCATTTACTCATTCTGCCCTATAATAACAGACTTATAATTAATTTTATATAAATTAAAAAAATATAATATTTTTAGTTAATATGATACATTTTCCTTATAATACTCCTAACTAATACTCTATCTGTCTCAGGGACAAAATTTTTTTATAAAATTTAATAGTGTATTAAATAATATTTTAATATTTTATGCTTTTTATTAAATACAATTAAATTTTGTTTTCTTGAAATTTTATGAAAAAAAATTTAAATTAATATCTAAGGATACAATATGTATAAATAGTAAAAAAAGTGTTAAAAATAGAAGTGTGACGTACTTTTTGAGACATTACATCCGGAAAAAAAAATATTCCAAATAAAATAAGAGGGAGGGAGTATTAGATAACTCTTTTTGTTATAGTTTTTTAATTAGCACATTTAATAATATTTGCTTGATAACAATACAAAATAAATAAGGGTATAATAAAAATTAACAAATAAATTATAATTTTATAAAAAAAATTGAACTATATTTTGGGACGAATGAAAAAGAAAAATAAACTTATTATTATATAATGGAGAGAGTATAAATTAGAGTTTAATATTTTCATCAAATATTTTAGGCATTTTTCATTGTTATATATATTAAGACGAACTTTCTCTACGCTCACCATTAATTTGATTTTTTTTTTACTATAAATTTTTGAAATTGTTATATAATTTTAAATAGTTAAAAAAATTAAAAAAATAGTAGGCGATTGATAGGGTACTAAATGTGAAAACTTGAGAGTGTCTTTTTTTTTTTTTGAAGCAAGATTTTTTTGTTTAAATAACATTATAAGCAAAATAAATAAATAAGTAGGATAAGATAAAATTTTGTTTAATAAATTTATTTTATTTATATATATATATTCTCTCATATCTCTTTTTTTCATTAATTTAAATTTAAATTAATGAAAAAAAATATTGATTATTAATTTAAATTTTTATTTACTATAAAAATATTGATGGAGACCAGTTCAAAAACCTAACCATTAAAACAGTAACAATTAAAGTATACAATAATTTTACATTTATCTATTTTTTAGAATAATATTTATATATCTTTATTTCATACAACATAAACATTAATTAAAAAAATTTGTGCGAAACGCAGGTTTTCAATTAGTTATAAGGGAAACTATACAGTTATCTATTTTGCTATTAAATTAAATAATTAATGTTAAGGCTAAAATTGTTTGAAAACTACTAAAGCCAAACTATTTATTATTTCACATTTAGAGGACCATTACGTACGTATTAATTAATAAACGGAAGGGACAATTAAAAAAAAATTACAAAATAATTTCAAGGGTTACTTCTACAAAGAATTCAGACTTATTTCATATTTTTTAATTAGAGTTTAATTTTTTTTTTTAAATTTCTCATTCATAAATTAGAGTTTAATATTTCCATCAAACATTTTAGGCATTTTCATTGTTATATATATATATATATATATATATATATATATATATATATATATATATATATATATATATATATGTTAAAGCTGCAGCATAGAGAAAGTTTGAAACTTTCTCTTTACTCACCATTTGTCTTCATTCGAATTTATATTGTGGTCCATTTCTATCATAAATATCTTCCTCACATATACTTGATTTTTAATTTATAACTTGCAAATAAAGATACACTTACTCTGATAAGTGATACAATAAAATTATAATATTATTTTAAAATTATTAAATATATTTTAAAAATTTTTATCATTTTATCCACATCTTTATATTTTTTAATACTAAATATTTTTAAATAAAAATTATTATATTATATTGAAATGAAGTAATATGAAAGAGTTAACAATATAATATGAGAAAATTTTCATATTGATTAAATATAAACGTATTAAGTGATTAATATAGAAATAAACTTATAAAATTGATTCTCATAAATCTATATTAAAAATTTAATATGATATCATAATTTAATCGATTCTTACACCACCTCTTATTTTATCATAATTCAGACTGGAATTTCAATTTTAATTTCTCTTTTGATTTTCGATGTATTTTGATAGAAATTGAATTGACAGGATAAAGATGATTTAAATGAGTATATTAAAAGTAATTCCATATTGATTGGGAATAAATAATATAAGTGATTAATATATGGTGAGAGTTTATTATCTAATTAACTAGTTTTAGTCATTTATGTTATGATAGTGTCCAATATACCAGTATGTGTTGTGTGTTTGTATTCTTAACACTTTCCTATATTTATCTTCTTTTCCATTCATAAAAAAAATTAATAGAGTATAGGTTAAGCTCCACAAATGAATTGAGTTTAATAAATTTTAGTTAACCACTAGAAACTAACCCACGCGTTGCTGCGGAATTATTCATTTTGTTGATCGTAAATTCATATAAACAAATAATAAGTGAAACTATAATTTCAAGATGCTATATATTTAAATTAAAATATATCAGACAATTATATAATAAAACTAAATTATATCATTCTATTATATACAGTTATATACAAAACATTAAATTAATTTTTTTACCAATAATGAGAAACCCATATTGAAAAATTACTTGGGGAAAAAGAAATATATATGGAGATAAATAAACACTTCACATCGTACCAGATTAAAATAAGATAAAGGGTTTTCTTTTAAAACTTTGGTCTATTTATAATTAGAATAAAGAGTGAAAGTCTATGAAGCCTATTTACAATTAAATATGAAAAATAGTACATTCAAATAGATCTTGGATATTATAAAATTGTAGGAATAGGATTATGATTATAATCTAATTAAGTTCAACAACATCACTTAAAAGTGAAAATGTGCATTTAGATTAATTTATATATTTGATTAAAAAATTATTTAATTTTTCTAGTTGCGACACGTGGCAGTTTCAATTAATCAGCGTCTACTGATTTAGTTTATATTATTATTATTATTATTATTAATAGATTGCTAAAAAGTTAGATCTAACTAATTAGATAGTCAAGTTCAAATCATTATATATTCATATATTTTTGGTATATTTTTTCAATATGAGATTAATTCTTAACACTCTGATGTGCTGGAATTTTATATTAATATTGCTATGGAAAGCCATCTTTTTTTTTTTTTTTTTTTTTTTTTTTTTTAAAGTTAAAAAAAAAATCTGCAAAATTTTTAAAAAATATACAAAATAAATCTAAAGTAATAGAGTATATCAACCTATTGATACTGTCAAAAGTCGCCTTCCCCGGCAACGGCGCCAAAAACTTGTTACTCGATTTCTGTAAGTGCACAGGTTGTGAACAAATAATATGGTAGTGAAATAAGTGTCGATTCCACGAGGAAGGGTTGACAAGTACCAAAATTAAGATTACTCTATTATTTAGAAAATCAACTATGAGAATTTATATTTTAAGTTAAAGTGAAATTTAAGTAAATAAATGATGATAAATATGAAATAAAATTAAAGGTTTAGGATTTAGAATTCATCAATTGATCACATATGATTTCTTTATAATTTTTAGATGGATTATTTTTGCTGGAATTAATGATTAGATTTCCCTAAATTATATGATGTTCTCTCTCAAGATACAACATGTGTGTTCATATTAACCTTACGTCTACTCTCGTGATCATAAGCAATTAACACAAACCCATTAAGTTTTATGGAAATCTTTTTAAAAATCACAAAGGAGTATTCTTATCTCTAAGCAATACATTCCCTAGGTCAATTATCCTAATGAACTAATATTGTGCTTCCACTCTCGCTACTTCACACAATATCTTAAATCATGCAATTAATGGCCAGTTAATTACAAGCATTAAGTTCTAAGATAAAAGATTAATTCCAACAATCAAATCCAATCAATTACATATAAATAATCATATGCAAATCAAAAGATTACATCTAAATCCTAGAAAATAAAATTAGCTATTCATAATTAAAAAGAAAGAAATAATTAAATTAATAATAAAAATAATAAACATAATAATAACTTATAATTAAATTCAAGAATAGAGTTTAGAGAGAACTTGTTTTGGGATACAATCTTTGATGAACTCAAGCTTCCAAAAACTCCTCCTCTTGATCAAAATAAAAAATAAAACTAATCTACTCTAAGAAAACATATAAAAATCTCTCTACATATATTTTTTATGGATTTTTTTTGATGCTATTTCTCTTTGCCAAGCATGGTATTTATAAACATGTTTGGTGGAAGAATTCAAGTTTCATTAAAATTCTTACATAAAAAATCCAACATTGATAGTTAGGTTGGCTACCAACCATTGAATTCCTTCATAAATATTCAAAAATGGTTAGGTTGGCTACCAACCATTGAATTTTGGCCACCAACCATTGAATTCCTTCATCAATATTCAAAAATAGTTAGGTTGGCTACCAACCATTGAATTTTGGCCACCAACCATTGAATTTATTTCTCATGGATTGAAAACTTGAATCATTGCTTGCATCATTATTTTTATTGCATCATTTTGATCTGCAAAAATAAAATAAAAATACTTAAAATATGTTATAATTTATTTATAAATTGTAGAACTATTTATTTCTAAAAATAAGTAATAATATTATTGTATTCTTGAGAATTGAGCTAAAATTTAAGTTTAAACAATTAAAATAACTCTAAAAATATAGAGTTATCACGTCTACTGATTTAGTATATATTATTATTATTATTATTATTAATAGATTGTTAAAAAGTTAGATCTAACTAATTAGATAGTCAAGTTCAAATCATTATATATTCATATATTTTTGGTATATTTTTTCAATATGAGATTAATTCTTAACACTCTGATGTGCTGGAATTTTATATTAATATTGCTATTATTTTACCCCTAACTTAGAGGCATTTTAGTGTAAATTTAGATTAAATCCTCAAAAATTCCATTTATTTGATTAATTTATGATTTTTGATGTGTTTTATAGATTTTGCAGGTTTTAGATCTTAATTGAAGTGAAAAATAGAGGAAAAGAATTGAAAAAAGGATCAAAGCAAAATTCTGAGCTGAAATCGGTCAACTCAGTTTGCACAACCAGAATTGCACAAGCCCTGTGCAACTATTGCAGAATCTGTTACGGGTTTTATTAAAATAAATGGGGCTGATATGGATTAAATCTTAACCAATCCTCTTTTAAATTACTGGAACCCATCCTAAATTAGGGAGATCAGATAAGGAAAAGAAAATAGGGTTTTTAAAAGAGGAAATAACAAGAAATCAAGGGAGGATCATTTTTGACAGATTTGGGGGAAAAAGAAAGAGATTTGCATTTTTCTGCAGAAGGGGAAGAAACAGAGGACGGCAGCAGAGCAAGAGGGCAGGCAACTGGGATTTTGAGGCTGGAGGATTGTGATTTCAACCTTCAAGATTCCAGAATTTTGATCTCCTAGAAGTTTTTCTAAACCTTATTTCTTTATTCCTTTAATTTTATTGAATTCATGGATTGTATTTGGATTTATTCAATTTGTTCTTTCATTGAATTAATTATGAGTAGTTAAATCAATTTTTCTAGGGTTTAGATGGATTTTGGTTGATTGTTATTGAATTCATATACACTTATCATTTATTCACTCATATTGAATTAAATTGTTTTTTTTGTGCTTTAAGTGTGTGATTGATTGGCCACCATTTACACAATCTAAGGTGTTGTATGAAGTAGCGAAAGTGAAAGTACAACATTAGTTTATGGGAAGAACAAACTTAAGACTAATGTTTCATAGACATATGGGTATTGCCTAGATGGTGAATTGTTTAGTTTTCCATTGTGCTTAATGAGTTTAATCTAATTTCTTGCAACCACGACAGTAGGTGTAAGTTTAGAATTAAATATTGATAATCTATCTTGAAAGAGGATTTTATTTAATTAAGGGAAAACCACCTTTAATTTCAATTTGTTGGAATAATTGCATAAGTGTGTATGAATCATTAGCATGAAAACCAATTGATATCTAAACCCTAGGTCTTTCTTTTATTGAATTAAATCTTAGTCAATTTGTTTGATTTATTTTTGTTAGTTTAGTTTTAAATCAATTTCATTAGTTAATTAAAATTCACCTACTCCATTATTCTTTTTCATAGATTAAATATTAGAAAAATTAGACAACTTTGGTAATCAATTCGTTTTCCTGTGGGATCGACAACTCTTTACTCATTAAAACTATTCGCTACAATCGACCCGTACACTTGCGGTGCAAAAAGTGCGAACACACTCCCCCTTAGGTAATAGCTGAGATTTAACTTTGACGCCCAGTTAACCACTTAAAATTGAATTTCTCCCCTTGAAATTAAAATTTGAATGTAACAACAACACCTAGTCCTAGGCCATTGGGATCGAACATCCAGATAGATACCGGTGAATGAAATTGAATCGGGCCAGACTTGCTTTGATACTATGATAGAAATTGGATTGAAAGGGTATAGGTAATTTGAATGAGTGTAGATTAAGCCTTATAAATGAATTGGGTTTAATGAGTTCGGGACAATCATTAGTAAAAAGTTAAATCTAATCAATTAGATAGTCAAACTCAAATCATTATACACCTATGTGTTTTTAGTATATTCTTTCAATATGAGATTGATTCTTAACATATTCCATATTTAATTCTTTGCATCACCTCCTATTCTATAATAATTCAGATTGGGATTTCGATTTTAATTTCTCTTTCAATTTTCAGTATGCCATATTTAGTTTCTTGTACCATCTCTTGTACTATCATAATTCATATTCAAATTTCAATTTCCCTTTCAATTTTTAATATATCTCAGATTTAGTTCCTTGTACTACCTCCTATTTTGTTATAATTCAGATTAGGATTTCAATTTCTCTTTTAATTTTAAATATGTTTTGTATTTAGTTTGATTTCAATTTTTGCCTCATGTTAACAGTTGATTTTTAATGTTGATTTTCCCAAATCTATATTAAAAAATTAATAGAAAGTCACTTGATTTGTAAATCATTTCTTTGAAATTTATTTATAAATGAATTTTTATATTCAATCCATATATAAAAATTTGAATTTATTTTAAATTTATCGTATTATTAATTTATGATTTATATATAAATTTTATCAATTTTGATGGAATTTAAGTCAAAGGTATAACTACATATATAGAATTAATAATATAAAATTCTTCAAAAATTTTATTCATACCAAAAATAATATGAATTTATAATTTATAAAATTTATTTATACTAAAAAAATTTGTAATTTGATAGTGATCTTATTGAATGGAATTTCTGATTCTGCTCCTTGATGTTTTAGGTTTTGACAATAGAGGAAACTGTATTTTGAAGACATTGTTTGGTATTATGCAATTAATTATTTTTGCATTTATATACATTTAAGACAATAACTAAATTATGGTCCCATTTGCATTCTCATTAATAAAATTTTCTTTATTTCTCAAGAAAAATTATGGTCCCATTTGCCGAATGCCAGACCTAATTCACTGCATACTGCCATTTGCCCAATTACATACATGTCTTTGTTGTTGTATAGGTAGCACGAAAATAGAAAATGCGGAAATGAAATTATATAAATGGAATACCAAAAAAATGATATTTTCCAAAAATATAAGAAACAGAAATGTGAGGAAAACATATAAATATAAAAAATATTGGGATATTTTTATAAAAATATAGGAACATTTAGAAAAAAAAAAAAAATTCAACCAAATCTTGAAATTGAAATTATAATATGTGAATAATAAATAAATATAAATAATCAATGAACATATGAAAACGAATAATAAATAAATATAGATGATAAATGGATAAATATAAAAAATACAGTTTTATATGAATAAAAAGTTAATAACTAGATATAAATAGCAAATAAAGTTTTATTCTATTTAAAATATAACTCCAGAAAATGAAAACAACTATGATTTCCGATATAAAAACATAGAAATCCAGCGAAATGACAAGAAGAAAATGTTAAATTTTTAATAGAAATTTAATAAAATCAACCTTAAAAGCTAACTTGTTAAGATTGAAAAGTTTATTTCTATATTAATCACTTAACATTTTTATATTTAATAAATGTAGAATACTCTTAACACTCTCCCCTCAAGTGATAATGGGGTATTTAAAATTATAATTTAAAAAAATTAGAATCGGATCAACTGGCAAAATAATTTGGTAATTTGGTAAATCAGATCAATCGATAAGATAATTAAGTAATCAGATAAACCGGATTAACTGACAAGGTAATTAAATAAACAAGATCAATCTGCTCTGATTAAGGTTGGAGAGTTCATTTTTATATTAATCACTTAATAGTTTTGTATTTAATAGAAGTAAGATACTCTTAACAAAAAATAGTAGTAATATAAAATAATGCATATTGATATTGTTTTACTTACTGCCTATCACTGCCATGAGAAGCATAACTCGCAAGAGAGATGGAAGACATAAATTGAATTTTGGAGAGATGGAGAAAAGGCATCGGTTTTTACTTAAAAACAAAACTGAGAAATGTGTTTCTTGCACAGAAATGCATTTTCAAATTTTGCTTATTTACAGAAATGAGCCCGAGACATTTCATGCGAATTTCATTTAATTTTCATTCCAAAACATAGAAATGTCACCTAGCTAGCAATAGTTTCCGTCCATCATAGGTAGCCATATGTGCCCATGTCAAACTATATATATAAAAATATATAATTTTAGTACATGGAAAATATGTTTTTTATTTATTTTTATTTTTTATGATTCATTGAATAAAAACATTGGCTTATAAAAACCGATGATATGCAAAGAATTAGAAACCATCTCCTCCCTCTTTTCCTCGCCTTCTCATTCTGTAGGTGATGAAGTTTTTCTCAATAAACTCTTCTCAAATATCTCAGCTAAATTTTTCTTTTTTTGATTCAGAAGCTATTTTTCGGATTGACTTTAGTATTTCGGTGTTAGCGCTTTTTTTTTTTTTTTTTTTTTTTCCCATTAATATTAATGAAATGGTTAGCCTCCCATCTCAAATAATAATAAAAATTTAAGAAAGGAATTTTCAAAGATTTTCTCCATTTGGTTTACTTTATACAGTCTCCATCTCATACATCGTGGCTTTCATGTTTGCAATGTGAATCGCATTTTTCAAGTGATTTTATTCTATTATGTAAGAGCTTCAACTTCAATTATTTTGTCATACGTGCGTGTTATTAAAACTAATGGCACATTCTCAGTGTCCTATTTTTAATAACATATAGGACTAATATACGCATACCAATTTAATTGTGATTAGACCTGTTTATGGTGGAATTTGAATTTAAAAAAATATTACTTAAAATTTTCGAAAGTCTAATTTGTCGGATCTATATTATTTTTCTTTAAAATTTATATTTCTACCCATGGACAAGTCCAATTGTGATCTATATGTTAATTACATCTAGTAGAATGTGAAGAGGCTACACGCCAATCTAATTGCATTTGCATAATAATGTAATAATTGGAGTCTAACGTATATCAAATTAAGAGTGATGCTACTTCAGTAAATAACTCATTAGATAAAAATATAATAGAACTCAAGAACTTTACATATATAATAGTTAGTTTCACCACTTGTTAGTTAGTTCAGACTTTTCATATTTGATTTCAATATATATATATATATATATATGTATGTATTATTTATTTGGGCATCTTCATTGAAATAGATTTATGACTATAGTTAGTTTATTAATAATCTTTATATATGCATTTTGACAGGTGAAATTTAAAAGGAATTGATTAATCAAATATGAAGGTGTTGTGGGTTGTGGTACTTGCAACATGGTTTAGCTTAAATATTACATTTGGATCAGCTAGAGTTAGCCCTTTACTAACAACTGATGATCATCATAACTACTTCACACTTGATGCCGACACCATAATTAGCTTCACTACTGACGGTGCCACCCCAACTAGCTACTCAACATTTCTGCAATCTATAAGAGATGCAGTAAAAAGTGGTATTAGCAATGGCATTCCAGTGTTAAGTGCTACAGTTGCGGAATCTAAACAATATCGTCTTGTAAAACTTTCAAACAAAGACAAAGACGTCACAATTGGATTGAATGTCATCAATTTATATGTGGTTGCTTATCAAGTGGGAGATAATTCATATTTCTTTAGCGACGCTCCTCCTAATGCAATGACTTATCTTTTCAAAGACACAAAACAAACCAAGCTTAAATTCAGTGGTGGCTATGATGATTTGTACAGAAAAGGAGCAGATCGATTTCAGACCCAATTGGGTATTCTAGCACTGTCAGACGGCATTTATACACTTAATAAACAGACCAATCCTGAACAAATAGCTGGTCCTCTACTAGTTATTATCCAAATGGTTTCAGAAGCAACCCGATTCACATATATTGAGCGAAAAGTGATTACTAATTTTAACCAAAGATTTAAACCACTTTGTGATGTAACCAGTCGTGAGAATAACTGGGGCAAGCTCTCCTCTGAAATCCTGACAGCTGATGCAAAAGGAAAGTTTAAGAATGAAGTTCAATTGGAAAAGGCAGAATGCAGCGAGCAGCGGGATACAATATCCACAGTTAGCCAAATAAAACCAGATATGGGCATCTTGTTGAATGCAAAGAAATGACTGGCTACGGCCATTGCTTTTATCACCAATAAGCTCCTCTTGCGGCATATCTAGCAGGCTAGCTAGTAGTTTGAATAAAGGTTATCAATTATATTGTTGTCCAATAATTTCAGTACCTGCATGCTAAAATTTTCCTGCCAATAGTATTGATGTTAAGAATAAATCCCATGTCGAAAAATACACTAAAAATATATGAGTATATAATGCTTTGGATTTAACTACCTAATTGGTTAGGTTTAACTTTTTACTTTGTGATGTAACCAGTCGTGAGAATAACTGGGGCAAGCTCTCCTCTGAAATCCTGACAGCTGATGCAAAAGGAAAGTTTAAGAATGAAGTTCAATTGGAAAAGGCAGAATGCAGCGAGCAGCGGGATACAATATCCACAGTTAGCCAAATAAAACCAGATATGGGCATCTTGTTGAATGCAAAGAAATGACTGGCTACGGCCATTGCTTTTATCACCAATAAGCTCCTCTTGCGGCATATCTAGCAGGCTAGCTAGTAGTTTGAATAAAGGTTATCAATTATATTGTTGTCCAATAATTTCAGTACCTGCATGCTAAAATTTTCCTGCCAATAGTATTGATGTTAAGAATAAATCCCATGTCGAAAAATACACTAAAAATATATGAGTATATAATGCTTTGGATTTAACTACCTAATTGGTTAGGTTTAACTTTTTAGTAATGATTAACCCAAACTCATTAAACCCAATTCATTTGTGGTTTAACCTACTCTCATTCAAATCACCTCTACTCTTTCAATTCAATTTCTATTATGGTATCAGAGCAGGTCTAGCCTGATTCAATATCATTCACCCGGTATTCGCGGTGTTACCGCTGCATTCAAATTTCAATTTCAGAGGGAGGAATTTAATCTCAAGTGGTCAACTGGGTATCAAAGTCAAATCTAAATCCTCACTTGAGGGAGAGTGTTAAGAATAAATCCCACATCGAAAAATACACTAAAAATATATGGATATATAACGATTTGGATTTGAATACCTAATTGGTTAGGTCTAATATTTTAGTAATGGTTAATCTAAACTCATTAAACTCAATTCATTTATAACTTAACCTACTCTCATTCAAATCATCTCTACCTTTTCAATTCAATTTCTATCAATTGACTTTCAATAATGTCTCAGCAATGTATTTCATAAGGAACCATTTCTATGCATGAGAATTTGAAATAAATTAGTATTTAAATTTCGGTATATCTCGTACATATGTTAGACCAACAATTTAAATAATTTTATATTTTGAAAGATTACACAGATTACATTCTTTGAGCAACAAAGAAAAATACAAATTTTACAAATATATATGATGAATTCCGTTAAATTTTATATATCTCAAACATGACATGTGTAAAATTACAAATGAATTTCATTAACTAATACCATATACTCTCTCCATTCCACTCTATTAGTTGTTTAAAGACGCACCACAAATGTTGAAAAATAAAGTGGACCCAAACAAAATATATTGGTAGACTAATAAGAAAATGATATTTTATTAATACAATTTGATCTTATAACACCTCGTACACAAGCTTATTATACTTAGATACACACTAATATCTCTCACTTTGGCGCCCACTCAATTTACTCTCCTTTTCTTGCTCTTTGTTTTTCATGTGTACACCTACAAAGGCGATAGGCCTATTTATATGCTTGCTTAAGTTGGTGCTTAGCATCTAGATATTTCTCTTTTTCTATATATGTTCATTTATTTATCTTTTTATGTGTGCATTTAGAATTAATGTGTTTAGGTAGTTTTCATTTGAAATTGCATGTGTTTGAGGTGTGTTTTGGCCAAATTTTATGTCACATTTTGCGTGTCGTATTTGAGAAAAGTTTTGAAAGTTTTGTAGGTTTAAAAGAGTCCTAACGAGGTAAAGTAAGAATGAGGAATGAAAGGAGCTTAGTGTGGAACTAGTGACAGTCGAGGAAAGCCATGAAATTGGAAGCTATAACTTAGGAAAGCCATGAAATTGGAAGCTGTAACTTAGTGTGCCCATGACAAGACAATTTTATCCAATTCCCTTTTTTTGCTCTAAAATTTGATCTTTCAAACCTAATTGAATAAGGAGGCGGCATTCCACTATAAATAGGATATGAAGGGAAGGTCGAGGACAACAAGTAAGATGAGAGAATGAGAAAAAGACCTAAAGAGAGATTGAATCAAAGAAGATCAAGATTGAAAGCTTAGAAGTGAAGATTGAGAAATCCAATTTCCTAATTACCTCAAAACTTGTGTTTATGAATTTCCCTTTTTCTTGGTACTTGGTTTCTATTGCAACTATGATTAACTAATTCTTTAGTTAGGAATTAATGTTTTGAATCATAATCTCTTTCAATTATCTATACATCTAATTTCTTGTGGTATGTGTTATTTTTTATGCTAAATGCTTAACTTTGTTTGACCAATAAAGTTATAATTTGTGTTGTATTATGTATTGAGATATGATAATACAATAGACTTACAAATACTTGTTTGATTACTAATTGATAAGAGATTATAGTGAATAATTAGATATCCGTAGAGTTCACTTAAAGTTAAATATGAGCAATCAACAAATAGTTTAGTACAATGAGAATTGGTTGAACTATTTTGAGAGATCTTTAATTTTGATTTAGTTGGTTAGATATTGAGAGAATCTAACCAATGTAATAGGATAACCTGGATCATACACCACTTATATGTTAAGGTAATTGATTGATTGATTGAGTGTGGATAGATATTAATTTCTGAAAATTAAATCTCATTATTTTTCTTACAAATTCTTTCATTAAATTTAATTGTCTAGTTTAGTTTAAAAATCAAGATAAATTTGTTAAGCCTTAAACAAAGAAAAGGAATAGTAGATAGGTGGATAAATATAGTTCTCGTGGTAATGATATTCTATTCATTTTATATTACTTGTGGACTCTGTATACTTGCAGACTCTGTATACTGGCAGAAAATACCCAATATCTTTGGAAGAATCCAGTATAATTAATTAGATACAACATTCTAGAATTAATTAAACTAAATACTCCTAGATTATTCTAGAGTATAGCTACAACATTAAATTGATAAAATAAATTATGTATATTTTTAGTCGACATTTTATATTGAAGGAAAATCAAAATGCTAACTATATAGAAATTAAAATAACAACAATATTAATATTGAAAATATTTTTAATTTGTTTCTTTTAAAGAGCTTTTACTTATTAGTTTTGTTTAATTTTGCACTTGAAACAAAACAATTAAAATTTATATAATCCATTGAACGGCAATAGTAAAAAAAAAAAAATTAAAAAAAGATTAGTAGGAAAACAATCCTCAAGAAAAAAAGCTAATTACATTGAAAATGCTGCAAAGACATACATACAAAACTCTATATTAGAAAAAGTTCATTCAGCCAACAAACACAATAAAAGAAATTGAAAAACATTAAAAAAAAAAAAAAAGCAGCAATGAAAAACAAAACAAATTACTCACTGTCAGAACCCAAGCACCAGCAATAGCCAATGAGTACACCAATGGAAATTTTTGAATTATGCTAGAAAAGAGGAAAAGGGAAAAATTGTTAACATCATGGTATTCAAAGAAAAAATTAATATGATCTGATAAGCAGTAACTAAAGAAATATTAGCTAACACAAAGGTTTAATGAGATAAAATAAAGTTTAGTGCTATAAACAAAGCTTAAAAAATACACAGAAAATTCAATGTTCAAAATAACTATTAAAAAGCAATTTCTAGCAATAAATGATCAAGTGGAAGATATTTTGTTCTTGCATCAAAAGTGAGAATATAAGAAAAAAATTTGATAGCTGAAGAACAACATCAATGTCATATAATAGAAAGTCAGACTTATATTAACACCAATGTCTCGTTGTTCACCAACATAAATTTTTAGAAGAAAATCACAAATAAATTTTTTTTTTCTTGCGCTAATTTCTTAGATACATAGGAACCTCGCGCTAATATAGGATCACTTAATCCCTTTTAAGATTCTAATAATTAATATCTTATTTATATTTATTAATTACATTTATAATTAATTAATAAATAATGAATTCAGGTCAATATATTCATCATGAGTGTATCCAAATATGACCCATTAATTTCAACAGATAATTGTTGCGCAATTTCTGCAAGTGTACAGATAGTTTACAAGTAAAAAAATGATGAGTGAATATCGTTTTTACGAGAAAAGTTTTGTCAAGTACCAATTTTAATATTACTCTATTATTTAGAAAATCAATTATGAGATTTTATGTTTTAAGCTAAATTGAAATTTAAGTAAATAAATGATGATAAATATGAAAATAAGATTAAAGATTTAGGATTTAGAATTCATCAATTTATCACATATGATTTATTTATAATTTTTAGATGGATTATTTTTGCTGGAATTAATGATTAGATTTCCCTAAATTATATGATGTTCTCTCTCAAGATACAATATGTGTATTCATATTAACCTTATGTCTACTATTGTGATCATAAGCAATTAACATAAACCCATTAAATTTTATGGAAATCCTTTTAAAAATCACAAATGAGTATTCTTATCTCTAAGCAATATATTCCCTAAGTCAATTATCCTAATGAACTAATATTGTGCTTCCACTCTCGCTACTTCACACAATATTTTAAATTATGCAATTAATGGCCAGTTAATTATAAGCATTAAGTTCTAAGATGAAAGATTAATTCCAACAATCAAATCCAATCAATTAAATATAAATAATCATATGCAAATCAAAAGAT
The DNA here is from genome assembly GCA_947687605.1 of Reutealis trisperma. Classification (NCBI taxonomy): domain Eukaryota; kingdom Viridiplantae; phylum Streptophyta; class Magnoliopsida; order Malpighiales; family Euphorbiaceae; genus Reutealis; species Reutealis trisperma. Next base: position 3,770,316 of record CANTUT010000112.1, read on the forward strand.
TACATCTAAATCTTGGAAAATAAAATTAGCTATTCATAATTAAAAGAGAATAAACAATTAAATTAACAATAAATATAATAAATATAATAATAACTTATAATTAAATCAATTAAATATAAATAATCGTACTTTGGCTTCTATAATCTAGCGAATATCCTCAGGAAGATTCAGATGCCTAAATGCCTTCATTTTTTCCAGTTTGCGTTCATCAATTTTCCTGAGTACATCTTAGGGAAGAGTTTGAAACCTGTTTTTTAGTGTTGCAAGAGATGCTTTCATATCTTATTAACTAGTTAAGAAAATGAAAGAGAAAATTTACAATAAAACAACTAAACTGAAATAAAAGAAATCTAATAAAGAGAAAACTTGGGTTTCCTCCTAATAAGCTATTTTAATAACAACACTAAAGCAAAATTAAAATAGAACGAAACCAACAAAAGAACAAAAGAAATTAAAAAGAAGTAAAAAAGTTAGAAATTTGGGTTGCTTCCCAAAAGCGCTTAATTTATAGTCTTTAGCTTGACTATAGCTAGATCTTCATCATTGAGGATAATACACAAAGTATATCATCCCGATAATCATGGAAAGATAGACTTTTGTCAATTTTAATGAGTCAAGCCAACTTGATTTGAATCTGCATGGAAAAAGGTTAAGACAAGAATTATTTAATATTTTACAATTAGGCTCATAATTTCCAAAAGCTTTCAAACGAGCTCTTTTTCTTACTCTGAATTTTCTCAAGAAATTGAGATAGGAAGGTAGTGGTGTTGAATCAAGAGTTGGTGAGTGCTCAGTTGATGGTAGTGAATGCTTCTTCTTTTCTTCCAAGTCATCAAATTGATATTCTCTATGGTCTGACATATATGGTGTTGTATTCACTAAACAAACTGAAAGAGTTTCCTTTGAGTGCTCTTTTTCAAATACTTCTTTAATTTCCCATCTTTTAACCACTCAGCAAATATTTTCCATGAGAGAAGGATATTTGAAATTGTTGGGCAAATTGGGCTCATCTTCTTTCTTTTTATCTTGCTTGTTTGAAGTATCTCCTTGATCAATCATCTCTTCAACATCATTACTCAAAGAAATTACCAAGCATTGCTCTTTAGAATGTTCTTCAATTTGGCTTGTCATGTTACCATGGCCTTGAGTATCTAATGGACTAGCAAATTGTTCCATTTGTATATCAAAATTTGTATTGTGGCTAGTCCATTGATTCATCCTATCTTCCATTTTTTCACATCTTTCGTAAGTAGCATTCATGAATTTTTCTAATACTATTTCATAAGATGGTTTGTGCTCTTTAAATGGTGCATGATCTTGAAAATCATATTGATAAGGATAACATGAATTGTTACCTTGATCGTATTGGTTTTTCCCTGAAAAGCTCAGATAGTCACTCCATCCTGAGTTGTTTATGTTGGAATATGGATAATTCTCACACCTGTTATAATTTGGGAAAAATTGTACCTGCTCTGCATATTGACACTCAGAATTCAAATGATTACCTCCACACAGATCACAACTCAAAAATGAATTAAATAAAGTATTAGTATCAAGTTTATCAATTAAGTTAGCCAATGCATCGATTTTAGCATTTAACTTACCAAAACTATCTTCACCATACATGCTTGCTGCTCTATTTAGCATCACTCTTCCATCGCACAATTACAAGTTGTGAAAAGCCATCCCTTTTTTTTTTTTTTTTTTTTTTAATTCTTGCAAAATAATAAAAAAAAATAGAAAAGAAAAACAAAATTTAAAGTAATAAAGTATATCAATCTATTGATATTGTCAAAAATTGCCTTCTCCGGCAACGGCGCGAAAAACTTGTTGCGCAATTTCTACAAGTGTATAGATCGTTTACAAGTAATAAAGTGATGAGTGAGTATCGTTCCCACGAGAAAGGGTTTGTCAAGTACCAATTTTAATATTACTCTATTATTTAGAAAATCAATTATCAGATTTTATATTTTAAGCTAAAGTGAAATTTAAGTAAATAAATGATGATAAATATGAAAATAAGATTAAAGGTCTAGGATTTAGAATTCATCAATTGATCACATATGATTTTTTTATAATCTTTAGATGGATTATTTTTGCTGGAATTAATGATTAGATTTTCCTAAATTATATGATGTTCTCTCTCAAGATACAATATGTGTATTCATATTAACCTTATGTCTACTCTTGTAATCATAAGCAATTAACATAAACCCATTAAGTTTTATGGCTTTTAAAAATCACAAAGGAGTATTCTTATCTCTAAACAATATATTCCCTAGGTCAATTATCCTAATGAACTAATATTGTACTTCCACTCTCGCTACTTCACATAATATCTTAAATCATGCAATTAATGGTCAGTTAATTACAAGCATTAAGTTCTAAGATAAAAGATTAATTCCAACAATCAAATCCAATCAATTAAATATAGATAATCATATGCAAATCAAAAGATTACATCCAAATCCTAGAAAATAAAATTAGTTATTCATAATTAAAAGAGAATAAACAATTAAATTAACAATAAAAATAATAAACATAATAATAACTTATAATTAAATTCAAGAATATAGAGTTTAGAGAGAACTTGTTTTGGGATACAATCTTTGATATTGTTAAGAAATTTTACACATGGGGATTTCTAGATCTCTAGGATCTTAATAAAAGTACCAGGCTTTAAATGGTTTTTGCTTGTTTCTTGAGATTGTCACTGGAAACAAAGAAAGAGCAAGAGAGGGTGTAAGGAGAAGGAAGAAAAATAAGGCAAAGAAAACACCACAATAAAAAATGAGAAGAGATGAAAATAGAGAAGCAGCGGTAGTGATAAGGAAAAGAAAGAAAACCTAGTTTGAAGAATTTGGCAACAATAGTAAATGTATTGTGCAAAGACAAAGACAAGCTTAATAAAATGACGTGGTTTCACATGAAAGCATAAGGAAACAAGGGTTTAGAAGTAATTGCAATTTTAATGTAAAGATAATTATACCCTCACTTAAATGGCACCTTGAAACTATAGGAGATAGGGCAAGAAGGTAAATCAAATACTGTGAAAAGACAAATTAACCCTTCAAAAAATAATTTTCAGGACAATGTTGCCCTCAATTTTACTATTCATTGGCATAACTCATTTATTATATAGAATAGATGTTGCCCTCAATTTTACTATTCATTGACATAATTCCTTTATCATATAGAATAGATATCCCATTTAGATTGTTAATATATCCCTCGTGTTAATATATCCCTCATTTTTATTTAATTTTTAATTTTTAACTCTAAAATTTAAAATATTAAAAAAATTCTTATAAATTCTTAAAAGTTTTAGATTGTCTTCATTCGAATTTATCTTGTGGTCCATTTCTATTATTAATATTTCTATAATTTACAACTTGCAAATAAAGATACACTTGCTTTAATAAGTGATACAATAAAATTATAATATTATTTTAAAAATCTTTATCTTTTTATCCACATCATTGTATTTTTAAATACTAAACTTTTTAAATAAAAATTATTATATTATATTATATTCGAAACAAAGCTGTATGAAAGTCATTTGATTTCTAAATCAATTTCTTTGAAATTTCCATATTCCTTCCAAATATATGAATTTGAATTTATTTTAAATTTATCATATTATTAATTTATAATTTATATATAAATTTTATCAATTTTAATGAAAATTTACTCGAGAGTACAATTACATGTATAGAATTAGTAATATGAATTTTTATAAAAAATTTTAACATTATCAAAATTAATACGAATCTATAATTTATAAAATTTATTTATAGTAAAAAAAAATTGTAACTTGAAAGTGATCTTATTGAATGGAATTTTTGGAGTTCTTATATCATGAATCCATTTCCACCTTGTATCATGAATCTGAATTCAAAACTTTAATTATTATATACATAATAAAATCAATGATAATACTGGCTGGTATAGTTGGTTAATGTATGAACCTTACTCCCTTACCTTGAAGTTGTGGATTCAAATTCCAGTAGAAGTTTTTTATTTATGTTGAATTTGAAAAAACTAATAGAGTTATGAAATATTAGTTTATATTTATTTAGGTAAATTATTTAATGCATCAAATAAAATTCACTTTCTATAAATTTATATAAAATTAATATATATATATATATATATATATATATATATATATATATATATATATATATATATATATATATATATATATATATATATATGATATTAAAATTTTGTTGTAATATTTATATTATTAAAAAAATATCTAAAATTTTTTATGCTATGAACTAATCTATCAAAGTTCATGAATTATAGATGATAAGTTCATCTATTATAGAGTATAGATTTATAAAATATAAAATATAAATTTATCACTTTTAAAGAATATATTTTATTATCTTACTCATATAACTGATAAATCTACAGTTTATAAATGATGAATATATACCATATATTTGATAAATCTATAAGTAATACTTAATGAACTATTGCTTATATTGTTTTAAATTCTACTCGATCTAGGTAATAACGCTAGTTATTGATTAATAATAATAAAAAAAGATAATTTAATATTGATTTATAATAATGAATCTGACAGTAAAAGATAATGAATCTGCATGTGATATATAACAAACCTAAACATTATATCTAATGAATCTGATAGTTATATATGATGAACTTAAATGTTATATTTAATGAATTTGATAGTTATATATAATGAACCTAAATTTTAAATATAATAAACCTCATAATTATGTGTGAAATATTAAACAATGAAAATTATAAATATGAGAAATGAATAAAATTAAATTGTAAAATAATTAAATAATGAATCTGACAGTAAAAGATAATAAATCTACATGTGATATATGATGAACCTGAATGTTATATTTAATAAATTTGATAGTTATATGTGATGAGTCTAAACTTTAAATCTAATAACTTGATAATTTAAAATTTAATATGAATATATAGTTTATAAATGATTAATCTACACTATATATTTGATGAATTTATAAGTAATACTTAATAAATATGTTGTTTATAAGTGGTAATATGATTATTATATAAATTATATTTAACAATGAATTTATTATTATTTAAAAAAATTGATTTTTGAAAATTCATTATCATAAAAAAGATAAATATGATATTTATGATATTTATCTTTTGTTAAATTATCTTTAAAGATCATTTAAAAAAATTACCCATAAAAATATTAAAATTTATAAATAAAAATTACATTGAAAATTTATAAAATGAGAGTAAAGATAATTACATTGAAAAGTTATGAAAAAATTCAACCATTAATATAATTTTTTTTTCAATATTTTTGATATTAAAAAGCAAAAAGAAAAAAAAAACTCAAAAAGAAAAAAAAGAATAAATAAAAAAAGAGAAAAAAACAAAGAATAAATGAAAAAAGAAAAAAAATGAGAGTTATATGTGACTTGTAGCCACCAAAGCTAATGTATTAACTAATTATACTAACCTGTCATTTTAATATTTTACTATACATATAATATTTATCATATATCTTCGGATCTATGATACTACATGGTTCTAGATTCATAATATAAATTGCCAAATTTCTGACTCAGCCCCTCTGTACAAAACTGTATTTTAAGAAGACATGATGTATTGCGAAGTCACAATGTTTGGTCTTATGCAATTAATTATTTTTGCATTTATATACATATAAGACAATAACTAAATTTGGTCCCATTTGCCGGATGCAGACCTAATAATTCACAACATAGAAGAAACATATGTCTATTATCATAGAAGAAAAAGAAATCTTTTAAGACTGTGCTTAGAGCTGTGAATTTTTTTTCCCAATTGAAAATTTGATTTAAATTCTAAAAAAGAAAGGATTGAAATTCAATTTGAACATGATTAAAATTTAAAATAATTCGATTCAATCTGACTTGAAAAATTCTTTTAATTACATACATTTATTGGTAGTCATATCATATATGTACCCACGCAAAATCATATATATAAAAAATATAATTATTACTAATTTTTTTATTAAAAAACAATTAAAAATATATATAATTTTAATACATGGAAAATATGTTTTTAAAAAAAATATTTGAACATTGGACAATTTTCTTGAAATGTGTGGATGCTATAATATATATATATATATATATATATATATATATATATATAAACAGGTGCAAACTAAGATATAAAAAATACAACAAAATTTGATTCCTCATTTGTCTTTTTATTTATTTTTTATTATTTTTCGAAAAGAAACATTGGCTTATAAAAACTGATGATATGCAAAGAATTAGAAATCATCTCCTCCTCTTTTCCTCGCCTTCTCATTCTGTAAGTGATGAAGTTTTTCTCAATAAACTCTTTTCAAATATCTCAGCTAAATTTTTTCTTTTGTTGATTCAGAATCTGTTTTTCAGGTTGATTTTAGTATTTTTTAATATTGAGTTTTCAATATAGAATTGAAAAAACTAACATTAAAAGCAAAATGTTAAGATTAAAGAGTCTGTTTTTATATTAATTTCTTAATATATGCTTGTATTTAATTAGTATGAGACTATTATATTATTAATATTCAAGACATTAGCCTTTTTTTTTTTTTCAATTATTATTAATGAAGTGGTTAACTTTTTTACCAGAGAAAACTAGCTCAGTTTGCAATATATAGTCTGGCTTTGTGGAAAAAGTTTTAAATTCGATTTCCACTAAACTCACCTTTTAGCTAGGAGAAGTGAGAAGTCTGAACTGTAATTATACTTAGAGATCATATTAGTCTCACAGTTATACAATAGTAGGAATATTGTGCAGCCTCCAAAAAATGGTTGGCCTTTCATCTTAAATAATAAAAAAAATTAAGAAAGGAATTTTCAAAGATTTTTTCCATTTGGTTTACTTTATATGATGCTTCGGCTTCACTATTCATTTATTCAGAATTTTTAGATAAATTTGAGAGTTACCATTTAGTATCATAGCCAATTATACACTCTCCATCTTATACATCTTGGCTTTCATGTTTGCAATGTGAATTGCTTTTTACAAGTGATTTTATTATATTACAAAGGAGCTTCACCTTCTATTATTTTGTCATATGTGCATTTAGTATCTTATTTTTATTAATAGGACCTAACATAGGCATTATTCATATGACTTAATAATCTGACTATATAGTTAATTAGTTTATTAATAATCTTTATGCATTTTCACAGGTGAAATTTGAAAGGAATTAAGTAATAATCAAATATGAAGGTGTGGGTTGTGGTACTTGCAACATGGTTTTGGTTAAATATTACATTTGGATCAGCTAGAGTGAGCCCTCTACTAGCAAATGATGATCATAACTATTCCACACTTGATGCCGACACAATAATTAGCTTCACCACTGAAGGTGCCACAACAAATAGCTACTCAACATTTCTGCAATCTATAAGAGATGCAGTAAAAAGTGGTAATAGCAATGGCATTCCAGTGTTAAGTGCTACAGTTGCTGAATCTAAACAATATATTCTTGTAAAACTTTCAAACAGAGACAAAGACGTCACAATCGGATTGAATGTCATCAATTTATATGTGGTTGCTTATCAAGTGGGAGATAATTCATATTTCTTTAGCGACGCTCCCGCTAATGCGATGACCTATCTTTTCAAAGACTCAAAACAAACCGCGCTTAAATTCAGTAGTAGCTATGATGATTTGAAGGCAAAAGGAGCAGATCGACTCCAGACCCAATTGGGTGTTCTATCATTGTCTGATGGCATTTATACACTAAATAAAAAGACCAAGCCAGAAGAAATAGCTAGTCCTCTACTAGTTATTATCCAAATGGTTGCAGAAGCAACACGATTCACATATATCGAGCGAAAAGTGATCACTAACTTTGGCCAAAGATTTAAACCTCTTGCTGATGTTATCAGCCTTGAGAATAATTGGAAGTCTCTCTCCTCTGCCATACAAAAAGCTGATGCAAAAGGAAACTTTCCAAAGGGTACAGTAGTTCAATTGCAACATTCAAATTTTACAGCGTATCCTGTAACCAAAGTTAGCCAAGTAAAACCAGATATGGGCATTTTGTTGTATGTGAAAAAATAACTGGCTGCAGCTGTTGCTTTGATCAATAATTGCCTTCTCTGAGCAGGGTAGTAGTTTAAATAAAAGTTACCAGTAAGCCTTTGATTTAGTGATTCTCTACTTACGATTATGCTTCCATAATTACGTAATTTGTTTGATTTTTTTCCTTTTTGGGAAAAAGACTTCTAATGATTTTGGGGGCTTTTCTATATAATTTCTGTAAGCTTTAGGATTTGGGCAGCTTATGATTGAATAATCTCTCTCTTTCTATTTGAAAGATATTTTCTTCCAAATTTCGGTATTCTTATTTCGAATCAACGAACTTCGATGCTTAATTGTTTGATATTCATATGTGAATTGACAGATTCTTAAAAGGCTTCAGCTACGTCAGTCAATTTCATATTGAAGGAGCAGTACATTAACAAACACATAGATTACATTAATTCTCAAAAGAACTAAAAACAGTACAAATTTTATTGAACATTTCATCAAGTTCGGTAGAATTTGTGCCAAATATGATGAATACCACTACATTTTATATCTCAAACATGAGACACTAATACCATGCAATTGTTATTTATAGAAAAATATAAAACTAATACCATGTTTTGATTAGTCCGTGTAATTTAACAGATATGCTGTCGTTTATAGAAAAATATAAAACTGCAACTGCAAGTTGTGAAGAGTTGTCGTTTACTCAGACCAAACCTTCGCTTTGGTGACATTTGCACTCCTATAACGACATTTATATTGGTCGTTTCACACGGAAAGCAAATGGAGAACAAATAACTCAAGTTGATAAAAAAAATTAATTTGTGATTTTACTTTTACAATCTGGAAACATTATAGTTGATAAAAAAAAAATGGTTGAAGTTACAATAATTTCATTTAATTTTACTTTATTATACAAAAATTATTTAATTTTTATTTATTTGTGTTTTCAATTTTTATTACATTTAGTTTGAATTTTTTTTAAATTCTGTAGTATTGATTTTACTAATAAGATATCCATCTGTTGCAAAGATTTAACTCAAGTTTATATATATATATATATATATATATATATATATATATATATATATATATATATATATATATATATATATATATATATATATATATATATATATATATATATATATATATATATATATATATATATTAAAGTGCAAAAATAATGTTAAATTAAATAAAATTTATCATGGTAAATTATGAAAATCAGTATATAATTTTTTTTTTTGTGAGAATTGCTAAGAAATTAGAAAGTTTGGTTAAAATATGAAAGTATTGTCTTTTTTATCATTAATCTTTTTTGTCTTAAAATAAAATAAAATAAATAAAATAATCTTAATTGGTTCATATCATTGCTTCAAATTGAATGGAACACACATCCATTAAACTGACAATATTTTCCATATTATCAAAACTAAAATCCGTTTAGAATATGATTAACAAAATTAAATATTTGATTAAAATTGATAATTAACTGTTTTAGAAAAGAAAAAAAAAATTAAGAAAAGGACTTTGCTCTATCAATCATAAAACATCTGATTTTAGAAAAAAGTTAGTAGTGTTATTTCTATGAAAAAAAAAATACATTACTCTACAATTTTTTTGAAAATATTAATTTGAAATTAGTTGGATATACAAAAACATAAATTATTACAAGATAAGCTAAAAATTTGCCACAACTTATTACCTGCATTATTGTCATTTGATCTTTGTTATAAGAACATCTATGCAATTGTTTGAACCCTTTCTAGCTAGCTAGCTGTTGCGACTGCTAGTGTTGTTGGATGATGACCCCTCGACAACTCGTACCGTTCCTCCTCCTCCTCCTCCTTCTCCGCAGCTGCTACCACTGTCACCACCGCGTAAATCAAAGGATTTCACTTTGAAGAGCTCAAGCTTCAAGTTAGATTCTTGATCATTATTAATACCATCCAAGACAAAAGACGACAAGAAGGAGCTGCGTGCACGCTTTCTTCGAGTTCGAAGTCCAGAATCTTCAAGTAATCTATATACCCAACCGAATTTCTTGTTAAAGAAATCATGGTTTTGAAGTTTTACAAGCAGCTGCGTAAAACATCTAAGCCTGTAATCCTCTTCTTTCTCATTTGGAAGTTTCTCGATTGAAATGCCTGGAATTTCCTTCAAGAGTTCTTGGATTAGTGTGTTTTGCTTGTCAGTAGGAAGTTTCTCAAACAGGTTGATGAGAAATGCATGGTCTCAGACCTGATGATAGGAATATGGAAACCTTTTGTTGGTTTCACTAAAGCTTTGAGATGACAAAATTGGCTGATTTTTTACAATATCTCTGTTGGCATTGCTGTGGTTTTGTTGCGATTTGTTCATTTTATCCTCTCTCAGAATTAATAAAGTAAGGTCCAGATGACCACACTTATTATAGAGGGTCTATATATACGCACACATGAACAAAGCATTTATTTTTAATTTATTGGAATAGTACTTTTGTTTAATAGATGTTTATAATATCTAATTATCTATGCCATATGCATACATTAATCAAATGAGTTAGAAATATAAAGAGAAAAAAGGATGTCGGTTTTTTTTTATCATAAAAAATGAACAAAAAAGTTATATTAACTAAAAAATTTTATTACTGGTTGATTTGAATAAAAAAATTATTTTAATCTAGCTAATAATACCATAACCTAATTGACATTGTAAAAATCAGCAAATGAATAATAAATTGATAATAGTTCATAAATTTTCCAAAAAAAAAAATGTTTATGACTTTGGAAATTGCCCATGCTTTCATGCCGTCCTCAGTATATTTTATATGTAAAAGGGGTAAGTCCAAAAATTTCTTCTTGTTTTCATGGTCATAGACCCATAGGAATTGGCTCTGGATTGACACTTTTAAAATATTTCCCATTTGGATAATCTAATTGTTAGCTTTTGGAAAATGTTAAAAATAAAATTAAATAAAAAAATATTGTGAACATGGTTGGTGGTGCCAACCATGCATTGTTGGCATGCATGTTCTAACAAAGCATGTGCCAACCCATGCTAATATCAGATATTTGCAAGCTATAACTTGGTTGGAGAGATTTGGGAGCCTATATAAAGGCTCTCTCCCTCCTTCATTTGTACGCGTCTCTCAATTTTGTTAACCACCATTATTAGAGATTTGTGTGCAGGTGGAGTTTGAGTAAAATCCCAAAATATGAGGAAGAGAAAAAGAAAGAAACTTTTGTGTTTTTTTCTTTAGTGTTTGTTTGGGTTTCTTGTAAGAGAAAAACATTTGTGAGTGATAACTCTATATTTTTAAAGTTATTTTATTTGTTTAAACTTAAATTTTAACTCAATTCTCGATAATGCAATAATATTATTACTTATTTTTAGAAATAAATAGTTCTACAATTTATAAATAAATTATAACATATTTTAAGTATTTTTATTTTATTTTTGCAGATCAAAATGATGCAGTAAAAATAATGATGCAAGTAATGATTCAAGTTTTCAATCTATGAGAAATAAATTCAATGGTTGGTGGTCAAAATTCAATGGTTGGTGGCCAACCTAACCATTTTTGAATATTGATGAAGGAATTCAATGGTTGGTGGCCAAAATTCAATGGTTGATAGCCAATCTTACCTTTTTTGAATATTGATGAAGGAATTCAATGGTTGGTGGCCAACCTACCCATCAATGTTGAATTTTTAATGTAAGAATTTTAATGGAACTTGAATTATTCCACCAAACATGTCTATAAATACCATGTTTGGCAAAGGGAAATGGCATCAAAGAAAATCCATAAAAAAAATATAGAGAGATTTTCATATGTTTTCTTACAGTATATTAGTTTTATTTTTTATTTTGATCAAGAGGAGGAGTTTTTGGAAGCTTGAGTTCATCAAAGATTGTATCCCAAAATAAGTTCTCTCTAAACTCTATTCTTGAATTTAATTATAAGTTATTATTATGTTTATTATTTTTATTTTTAATTTAATTATTTCTTCTCTTTTAATTATGAATAGCTAATTTTATTTTCTAGGATTTAGATGTAATCTTTTGATTTGCATATAATTATTTATATTTAATTGATTGGATTTGATTGTTGGAATTAATCTTTTATCTTAGAACTTAATACTTATAATTAACTGGCCATTAATTACATGATTTAAGATATTGTGTGAAGTAGCGAGAGTGGAAACACAATATTAGTTCATTAGGATAATTGACCTAGGGAATGTATTGCTTAGAGATAAGAATATTCCTTTATGATTTTTAAAAGGATTTCCATAAAACTTAATGGGTTTGTATTAATTGCTTATGATCACGAGAGTAGATGTAAAATTAATATGAACACATATGTTGTATCTTGAGAGAGAATATCATATAATTTAGGGAAATCTAATCATTAATTTCAGCAAAAATAATCCATCTAAAGATTATAAAGAAATCATATGTGATTAATTGATGAATTCTAAATCCTAAATCTTTAATCTTATTTCATATTATCATCATTTATTTACTTGAACTTTACTTTAGCTTAAAATACGACTTCTCATAATTGGTTTTCTAAATAATAGAATATTCAATAGTTTTGGTACTTGTCAACCCTTCCTCGTGGGATCGACACTTATTTCACTACTATATTACTTGTTCACGACCTGTGCACTTGCAGAAATCGCGCAATAGTGAGTTAAAAAACCCATAGTTATTCCCTTTGATATTATATTTTAGTAATCCTTCTCTTTTGTTTCAACAAGTTTTAGTCCCAATTTTGATACTTGTTGTTTGGTATTTTGTATAAGAGATTAAGGATATTGGGTGTTGTTGCGAAAATTACACCGGATTAGAGTAAGACCGTAGCTAATAATTTGAGAAAATAAAAATAATGAAGATAATTAGACACACAGATTTTACATGGAAAACCTCCAAATAAATTAATGTAAAAACCACGGGCAAAAATAGAAGAATTTCACTATAAGAAAATAATAGGAGTTACAATACTATAACCTCTCTCTATTTTCTAAGGAGAAAATAATTTTTCTTCTCTCTTAAAAATAGGAGAAAAATACACTTTAAAAGAAAACTCTCTATTTTCTCTCTATGAATTCTCTCTATTAATGAGAATTTGTTGGGAGGCAAATGAAGTTGAAGAGCTTTTATAGGCAAAATGTGTGTTCCAAAAACCAAGTAAACAAGTTGGCCTCCAATTCATTTTTCGGTATGCTATTCTATTTCAAAATTTGGTGCCTCATTTGTTGACAATCTCCCACTTGAAAATTTGATTGAGGATCAATCAATCTTCACACTGTTCTCTTTATCTTGCCATTTCCATATTGCTTACGTCTCTGCTAGGCCATTGGAGGATCGACACCAAATAAACTTATTAGTATTGACTGCCTTTGTCATGAAATCTGCTAGGTTATTTTTAGTATGAACTTTCTGCATATCTACAGTTCCTTCTTCCACTTTTTCACAAACGAAGTGGTACTGGACTCTTATGTGTTTGGTCTTTGAATGAAATGCTGGATTTCTTGCGAGATACAAAACACTCTGACTGTCATAAAATAGAGACATTTTCTCTTGTTTGTGCCTGAGTTCTTCCAACACCATTTTTAACCATACTGCCTCTTTACTGGCTTGTGTAGCTGTTACATATTTTGCTTATGTTGTTGATGCAGCAACAACTGACTGCAGTTTTGAAACCTAGCTTACTGTTTCGCCAGCAAGAATAAACACATAACCTGTAGTGGATTTGCTTTTGTCCACATCACCTGCATAATCTGAGTTAACATATCCTCTGATAGTAAATTCTAATCCTCTATAACATAATGCAACATTTGAGGTCCCCTTGATATATCTTAGGATCCTCTTCACAGCATTCCAATGCTCTCTATCAGGATTTGCCATGTATCGACTAACCACTCCCACTGCATGTGCAATATCTGGTCTTGTACAAATCATAGCGAACATGAGGCTCCCCACTACTGATGCATATGGTATTCGAGACATCTCCATCCTCTCTGCTTCACTGCTAGGACTCATACTAGAAGATAACTTGAAATTAGTAGGAAGTGGGGTAGAAATTGGCTTACAATCTTGCATGTTGAAGTGCTGCAAGATTTTCTTCAAATAATTTTTCTGACAAAGCCAAATCTTTCTATTATTTCTATCTCGATGAATTTACATCCCTAGAATCTTGTTTGCCAGTCCCAAGTCCTTCATTTCAAACTCTTTAGCCAACTGTGCCTTTAGTTCTCTGATATGATCTTTGTTGGGGCCTGCTACCAACATGTCATCAACATACAACAGTAGAATGATGAAATCATTATCTCCAAACCTCTTGAAATAGGCACAAAGGTCTGCATTTAATATGTTGTATCCAAGACTCATGATGAAGGAATCAAATCTCTTATACCAACACCTTGGCACCTGTTTGAGACCGTATAGAGATTTGTTCAACCTACAAACCAAGTTCTCCTTTCCATATTCTTCAAATCCTTCTGGTTGGAGCATATAAATTTCTTCTTCAAGATCTCCATGAAGAAAAGCAGTTTTCACATCTAATTGCTCTAGGTGTAGGTCGAGAGTAGCACACATTGCCAGAACTACTCGGACTGTATTAAGTCAAACCACAGGTGAAAATATCTCATTGAAGTCTATGCCTTCTTTCTGAGCATACCCTTTTACCATCAGTCTTGCACGATACCGTTCTACCTGGTCATCACTATTTTGTTTGATCTTAAAGATCCATTTATTGCCAATAGGCCTTCTTCCTTGTGGTAACCGCACAAGCTCCCAAGTCTTGTTCTTATGAAGAGCTTCCATTTCCTCCTACATTGCTCTCATCCACTGAGATGCATCTGAACTATTCATTACTTCTTGGAGAGTTGATGGCTCCCCTTCCTTTGTTAGAAGACAGTATGCAACATTACTCTCCATAAAATAATCAGATTGCCAGGCTGGTGTTTTTCTTTCACGAGTTGACCGTCGAACTTCTATAGTTTCAGACTCAACTGGTTCTCATTCCTCAATTTCTGAAATTACTTCAGAAGAATCCTTTGAATTAGACTCTTTTTCCACCTGTACCATTGTAGTTTTTGGTCCTTCATTTGAACTGCTACTATCACCTTTCTCTTGCAGTTTTTCTTCTGCAAATATCACATCCCTACTAATGACAACCTTATGGGCAGTGGAATCCCATAGGCGATGCCCCTTTACTCCATCAGCATAACCCAGAAATATGCATTTTCTGGATTTTGGATCTAACTTTGTAGTTTCTTGAGTGTTGTACATCATGTACACAGGACTTCCAAATACATGAAGGTTTGAATAATCAGCAGGCTTTCCCGTCCACATCTCCATCGATGTTTTCAACTCAATTGCAGTTAATAGTGACCGATTGATCACATAACAGGCGGTGTTGACTACTTCTGCCCAAAATATTTTTTCTAGACCAGCAGCTCCCAACATGGCCCTTGTTCTTTCTAACAGGGTTCTGTTCATCCGCTTTGCCACTCCATTTTGTTGAGGAGTGTATGCCGTAGTAGACTATCTCTTAATGCCTTCTTGATTACAAAACTCAACAAACTCATTGCTAGTATATTCTCCTCCATTATTTGTCCTCAAACATTTGATCCTTTTCCCAGATTCAAGTTCTACCCGCGCTTTGAATGCTTTGAAAACTGAAAAACACATCTCCCTTCCCCTTGATAGGAAATACCCAACATCTCTTGGAATAATCATCTATGAAGGACACAAAGTACTTTGCTCCTCTCAGGGATGTAACTAGTGCTTGCCATACATCAGAGTGAACTAATTCTAGAACTTTCTTGTTTCTAGAATTTGATGCGTTGAATTTTAACCTGTGCTGCTTACTTGTCACACAATACTCACAAAAAGGTAAAGACACCTTAGTGAGTCCTGGAAGTAGATTCTGTTCCACAAGAATTTTCATTCCTTGCTCAGACATATGCTCAAGTTTCTGATGCCACATTGTTGTAGATCTTTCAGTTGAACTGCTTGAAGCAACAGATGCTTCTCCTTCTTGTAGAGTCTCTCCCATCAGTATATACAAATTTGCAGCCATTTTCTGTCCTTTCATAAGTACAAGCGAGCCACAGATTATTTTCTTAATCCCATTTTGGGTTTCAATCTTGAACCCAAGATCATCCAGCTATCCTTCAGACAATAGATTCTTATGCGAGCCCTCCACATGTCGCACGTTTTGAATAATGCAAATTGTACCATCATACATCTTCAGTTTGATGGTTCCAATACCGACAATCTTCAAGGCATGATTATTAACCGTGTACACAGATCCTCCTGAGATAGGTTCATAATCATGGAACCACTCTCTCCAAGAGGTCATATGAAATGAGGCTCCAGAGTCAATGAGCCATACATCAGCAAATCTTTTTATGGCTTTTGAAGTCGTTGCTACTTCATAACACAAAGCTTCTCATTCATTTGAGGTAGATGCTACATTTCCATAAGGACTGAAATTTTTATTTAAACTCCAGCAATCCTTCTTCAGGTGACCCTTCTTACCACAATGGTAACACTTCATGTTCTTCTTACTTCTTAATTTGGACCGACCATGATTTTGGCTCCCACTTGAGCCATGTTCCATTGATCTCCCTCTCATCACTGTCAATGCCTCTGCTTTCTGTGAACTGACTAATCTGTCTTCCTTGCTTTTGCGTCGATTTTCTTCTTCAAAAGCTGCAATATCATCGAAAACTAGATAGTCCACAAGAATATTATTTGTAAAATTAATGATGAGTTGATCATATGAATCTGGTAGACTTTGAAGCAGAAGTATAGTCCACAAGAATATTATTTGTAAAATTAATGATGAGTTGATCATATGAATATGGTAGACTTTGAAGCAGAAGTTCAGCACGTTCTTGTGAATTTATTGTACATCCCAACGATGTGAGTTGAGAAAATAGCGTATTCATCATATTGATGTGCTCTGTCACTGAAGTAGATTCTGACATCCGAAGAGTGTACAATTTCCTCTTAAGGAAAATTTTGTTGTGCAGTGACTTGGCCTCGTACAATTTTGTGAGATGATCCCAAATCTCTTTTGCTATTTTCTTCTCCTCTATGCTAGACAATATCTCATCTGCAACTGCCAAATGAAGATTTGCAACAACATTCCTGTCCATCTCATTCCATTTGTTGTCATCTGTGATTTCCACCGGCCTATTATCGATGGCTACCAAGCAATTATCTTTTTTCAAAATAGCCTTCATTTTTAATTTTCACAGTGAGAAATTTCTCCCGTTAAATTTTTCAATCTCAAATTTTACCACCATTTTGCTTCTATCACGAACTTTTGAGCAAATTTAGCTCCCACTATTTCACATAAATAGTAACTGT
Organism: Reutealis trisperma; assembly: GCA_947687605.1. Lineage (NCBI taxonomy): Eukaryota > Viridiplantae > Streptophyta > Magnoliopsida > Malpighiales > Euphorbiaceae > Reutealis > Reutealis trisperma. The sequence continues at coordinate 3,787,749 of CANTUT010000112.1, forward strand.
ATACTGGAATAGTGACCGTAGTCCGTGAACAATACACCAGGTAAGTTCCCAAGAAAGAGAGGTGGGTCACAATGGACACACTTAAATACCAAGTCTTTCCTTAGCCAGAACTTTTCCTAGACATATATTTTCACACTACCACACTTATTTCCAACGTATCCGTGAATAGTGCCAAATTGTATAGTACCTCAGAGTACTATTCGCAATAATAATTTTCCAAGAAAAATTTTTCTGATGTGGAAGATCAGTTAAAATTGCAACCACAGAGCATACTCTTATTTTTCAAGAAAAACTAAAACCAATAGCTCTGATACCACTTGTTGTGAAAATTACACCGGATTAGAGTAAGACCGTAGCTAATAATTTGAGACAATAAAAATAATGAAGATAATTAAACACATAGATTTTACGTGGAAAATTTCCAAACAAATTAGGGTAAAAACCACAGGCAAAAATAGAAGAATTTCACTATAAGAAAATAATAGGAGTTACAATACTATAACCTCTCTCTATTTTCTAAGGAGAAAATAACTTTTCTTCTCTCTTAAAAATAGGAGAAAAATATACTTTAAAAGAAAACTCTCTATTTTCTGTCTATGAATTCTCTCTATTAATGAGAATTTTTTGGGATGCAAATAAAGTTGAAGAGCTTGCCCTTTTATAGGCAAAATGTGTGTTGCAAAAACCAAGTAAATAAGCTGGCCTCCAATTCATTTTTCGGTGTGCTATTATATTTCAAAATTTGGTACTTCTTTTATTGACAATTAATAAAATTTGGTGCCTCTTTTATTGACAGGTGTATTGGGTTTTGGAACTGTTGAGTTATTTTTCTCTCCGTCGCACGACCTTTTACGTTTATTAGTAAATTTTGATCTCCTTCGCCTGTGGACATAGACATACACTAAACCGCGTCAAAAGTGGTGTTCTCTTTGTTTGTTGTTGTTTTTGCTGTCCAATCACATCTCCAAATAAATATTCAACATGTCATGTGTCAAAATTCCCAACACTAATGATGGAAACTTCTCTAAACTTTCCATGGAAAATGCTAGTATTGTAGCTAGATTTTTGAACTGATCTTTGTCTATGATCCTCTAACTTTATTGATTTTGATGTTGGGTCCGAATTTTTTTTTTTTTAAATATTAAAGAAGCAGAACTAACATTGATAAGGTTGAAACCTAACCATTAGGATACCCCTTGATCGAATTTGAAATATTGCTTTAATTTCATTCACAAATAGCTCCAGTTAATGTTTTAATCCTATGTGCATTTGAGAATATATAGCATCCGTTTCAGACAATTATAATCAATTGCAAGATATAATGACAAATTAAGTTCGTTGTATTACATGGGTTATGCGAAGGTTTTGCAAGGTGTTGAATCAATTAATTAAATAAGAAAGCTTAATTAAGAAAACAATTTACTATTAATTTTTGATAATGTTATAAACTATACATTATATTTGATTTACAATTATGTAAGTCATATACTCCCTCCTTTTCATTATACTCGACGTTTTAGAGTTTTTGTTTTTTTTTTTTCCATATTAGTTATGTTTTAGAGAATTAATAATATATTTATTTACTTTTTTCCATTTTTACCCTTTTTTGTGTCTTCATTGAATACTTTTTTTTTTTTTTGAATCCACATGACTGTCTCTCTTTTCTTATTAATAGTAATCCTTAATTAGATAATAAGGCAATTTAGTGATTTTATTCTATTAATTAAAAAGAGTTATTAACTTTTTAATACTAGCATACACCCTTAAAACATCAAGTATAATGAAATAGAGGGAGTACATTGAGTGGGTTCGCATTGGTTATATGTATAGATAGAAGTTGGTAAGGTTTTACAAAATTGCCATATTTTTGTGAAAAATTGTGTCTTGTCTATAATCAGTATGTTTATATATCTTGTTAAAAAAAAAAAAAAAAAGTTGGTCAAGATGACTTTTGATATCAAATTATAAATGGTACACCCTCCCTTTTCTAAAATATTTATCGTTTGAGATTTCAGCATATAAATTAAAAAAATTATTAAATTATCATAATTTTAAGATAAAAAACTAAAATATTCTTTATTAATTTTCATATAGAAAAATAAAGTTAGTAATTAATATAAATGTTTAGATGAGAAATATATAGAGAATAAAGTTAGAAAAAATAATAAATATATCATTGAAATGTTATGATAATAAATAAATTGGAATAATTTTTTTTCTAAAATAATAAATATTTTGAAATAGAGGGAGTATTAATTTTCTCCTTTACAAATTTTTTAAAAATAATTTAAACATTTTATTTGCTAACCAAACCAAAAAGATGAAATGGGTTTAATATTATGCCTGAAACTGAAAGTGAATAAAGTAGAAGGCCTTGGTCCAACCCCGTATTGATCCAACATGCATAACAGGCCTACAAGTAATTTGTTAATTATGATTATTTCTGTTAGTGCACCGAATCTTAATTCGGAAAATGTTGAAGTTCTTAAAGTTGCAGCCATGCACTTCGATTTGTAATTTTTTTCTTTTTTCTGGTGATCAAGTCTAATTAAGATATATTTTTCTAAATTATTACGGAGAATGTCTAATTCGAGTCCTGAATTTTGCCTCAAAGTTTAATATAAGGCATAAATTAAATTTTGATTCAATCGAATTCTTAAACTTCAATTTGGAGTTTTGCTGTCATATTAACATTCACAGAGAATTTTTTTTTTTAATAAAATAAAATTATAAAACTCAGATTCATACTTTTAAATAATAGAAAATTTCCTTTAAATTTTTTTTTTAAATTTTCCAAAAATTAAATTTTTAAATAATAAAAATTAAAAATTAAAAATTAAAAAATATTTAAAAAGACAAAGTTCATAATATTTCATTAACAATCCATAATCCATACACAAACAAATTTTAAATAATGAGTGACAAAAAAAAAACAAAAAGAGTTAAAAGTGTTGAGCTACATCAAAGTTTCCATTGCACGTCGAAGGCCCCACTCTTTTATATATATATATATATGGCGTGGACTAATCCCTGCTCCAAATCGGATAAGATCATAGAAGTGATAGAAGTTTTTTTTATCAAGTATATAACGCAATTGCATTTTCAAAAGACTAATTAAGTTAAAACAGCTCTTTTATCAATTGATCTATGGACTATTATATGTGATAAAGGCCCCACTCTATGCATATGAAATGTAACATCTTCTTTCCATTATTCTTATCTGAAATGAAACAGTCCTATCTATTCACTAGATAGTAACGTGGTTAGGATTTTTTCAAGTAAGTCCTAAATTCAATTGTTGTATGTTCATAAATGCTGCAATTGATGGCTTAGATTTTACTTGTTTGACTTTCTTGTTAATTCTCAATAATATGGACCTCTTTCAATAGCTGCCTCTCTTTTTCTCCTTAATTTTTGATAGAATGATATTTCTTTCCTCTTAAAATATTTATCACTTTAAAATAATTTTCTCACTTTCTCTGTCAATTTTAAAATTTTAAAAAATATTTATTATTTTTTATAATTTTACTTCTTATTTTTTTTATTAAATATTTACATTAATTATTTTTATTTTTTATTAAAATAAAAAAATATTTCGATAATTTTATTTTAAAATTATGATAATTTAATAATTTTTAAATTTATACGGTGAATATGTACGAAGAGTTGCAATCAAAATGTTGATATAGTACAAGATATATATGAAAAAGTCGTTATCAAAGATAATTTTTTTTTTTTTTTATTTCAATAGCCGCCTCCTTGAATAAGATGTCCGCATAGCAATTGTTCAACGTAATAACAGCAAAACTGAAAAGATAGGTGCATCCAAACCACTATAAAAGTGGATGGACGATCTGTACCAAAAATCATGTATCAATTTTTTCTTTTCTGAACATCTGTGCAATTATTGCAATATTCATCTCAAAAGCTTAAGGGTTCCTATTTGCAGTTCATTGAAGTATGTTTTTCTCTCTGCAATTGTTATTAATATATATGTTGATATCTAGTAATACTATTAACTTGCTGTTATAAGTACATATTGCTGATTGTTAATTTTAAATACATATATCAAATAATGTTAAATTAATGCTGTCAATATCAGTATGTTTTTTTTACAGTGATATGAACACACACACACACACATATATATATATATATATAGATTTTAGGATTATAGTTAACTAGTTTATTCATCAACTATATCTTTTAAACATGTTTATGCATTTTGACAGGTGAAATTTGAAGGAATCAATTAATCAAATATGAAGCCGTGGATTACGGTGGCAACAATATGGTTTTTTTCAAATATTATTATATTTGGATCAGCTAGAGTTTGTCCTTCACTAGCTAATGATCATCATAACTCCTCCACACTTGGTGCCGGCCCAATTAGCTTTACCACTCAAGATGCCACTACAACTAGCTACTCCACATTTCTAAAATCTATAAGAGATGCAGTAAAAAGTAATAGAAATAGCAATGGAATACCAGTGTTACATGCTACAGTTGCTGCAGATAAACAATATCTTGTTTTAAAACTTTCAAACAAAGATACAGACGTCACAATTGGATTGAATATCATCAATTTATATGTGGTTGCTTATCAAGTGGGACATAATTCATATTTCTTTAGCGACGCTCCTCCTAAAGCAACGACTTATCTTTTCAAAAGCACAAAACAAACCAAGCTTAAATTCACTGGTAGCTATATTGATTTGAAGGCAAAAGGAGCAGATCGACTACAGACCCAATTGGGTATCTTTGCATTGTCGGATAGCATCAAGACACTTAACACAAAAACCAAGCCAGAAGAAATAGCTAGACCTCTACTAGTTATTATCCAAATGGTTGCAGAAGCAACACGATTCACATATATCGAGCGAAAAGTAATAACTAACTTTGGCCAAAGATTTATACCACTTCCTGATGTTACCACTCGGGAGAATAAATGGCAAGCCCTCTCCTCTGGGATACTATATGCTGACGCAGATGGAAACTTTCCCAAAGGTAGAGTAGTCCCGTTGCAAAATTCAGATTATTCACCGAATCCTATATCCAAAGTTAGCCAAATAAAACCAGATATGGGCATCTTGTTGTACGTGAAGGAAGGATCCTATGATCAACAAACAACAATTGGAAACTTTATCCATAACATGCAGGGCTGGCTGCAGCCATTGCTTTGATTACTATTTATTGCCTTCTCTTAGAGCATATCTAGCTGGCTAGCTAGTAGTTTAAATAAAGGACATCAATTGTTGTTGTCCAACAATTAATTTCAGTACTTGTATGCTAAAATTTGCCTGCCAGTAGTGTTCTCTATTTCATCAATGCATATGGCTATGTCCAGTTTTCAAAGGATTCATCATTATAAGTTATTATGGCTATATGAACAATAAGTTTATTTATCTTTTATTTTTTATAAATCAGATGATGAAATTTTATTAAGCAGAACAGAATTATCATAAAAACTGCATGACTTTAATTACCCACAAAATAAGCATTTATATTTAGTTTTTCAACTATTTAGTTTAGAGTGTTTAATTGTACAAAATGTTAGAATAACATTCAAACTTAAATAAATTATGATTTAAGATTATGTATAATTAAAGTATTAAAAATCAAAAGTAGATCTCTATTATTATTTTTTTTTTGTTTGTAATAGATCCTTTATTTTTTAAAAGGTACAGTCATGTGCCTACAATATACCTAATAGCACAAGTAAACCCTTATTATTATTATTATTATTTTAATTCTTAATAGACTTTTTTTTTTTTCAAAAGTAGAACACATAAAGATAATTTATTTAATTTGACGTATTCTAATGCCTACATCACCACGTCCCCTCCATGTTCACTATTAACAACGTTGCCCTATCATCAGTTATCAACAAATCAATTAAAAAAAAATGAAAAACAAAGAAAAAAATTAGTCTTTGTATTTATTTATAATCAAATCAGTCTCATTCACAAATATAGTAATAATGGATAAAATCAAAAAATTAAAATTTAACTTTACTACACCAAATTTTTGTTTTTTAACATTTATTTTGAATTTTAGAATATTTTGTGATTTGTTTATTAAAGTTTATATTTTTTAATTACAAATTATGAGATTAATAAAATTTTTAATACAAGAATATTAAATATTTATTTAAACATAAAATAAAATAAAATAAAAAATTTCGATAACAATTACTTAAAAAAGTAAATTGATGTTACTTGTTTTTACCACAGAAAAATTTATGTATTCAACTTTAAAAAAAAAAAAAGTCTATTATAAATAAAAATAATAATAATAAGGTCTATTTGTGCCATTGGATATAGTGAAAAAGGCTCTATTTATATATATATATATATATATGAATGAAAGGTCAATACGTTTTTTTTTTTTTTTAACCTACAGTGGACTAATTAAGCATGTGCTCCATCCCCTTTTTTTTTTTTTTAATATATAAATTTTTAGTCTCTTTATAAGTTATATAAAAATGACTAAGCATGTGCTCATTTCTTTTTTTTAATATATAAAGATTATATATAATTTTTTAGCTTCTTTATAAATTATATAAATAGGTTTTATATAAATAAAAAAATAAAAAAATAAAAAAAAGATAAAGCACATGCTTAGCATTAATTACCTAACAGAGTAGACTAAGCATGTGCCCCATCTATATATATATATATATATATATATATATAAAGAAAGCTCGTATTTATTTGGCAATGGAGATAATTTTTTTTCATTCTAATAGCCGCCTCGTTGAATAAGATGTCTGCATATCAAATTATAATTTTATTATTTCAATAGCCGCCTCCTTGAGTAAGTTGTCTGCATAGCAATTACTCAACGTAAAAGCAAAACTAGAAAGAGAGGTGCATCCAATCCACTATAAAAAGTGGATGGACTATTTTTACCAACTAAAACCATGTATCAATTTTTTCTTTTCTGAACATCTATGCAATTATTGCAATATTCATCTCAAAAGCTTGAAGGGGTTCCTATTTGCTGTTAATTCATTAAAGTATGTTTTTCTCTGATTTCTGCAATCATATTTTCATTGAAGTTCAGAGTAAATTTTTCTCTTTAAGTAATGCGTTTTTTTAATCACATTTCATTAACTCTAAATGCTGTTTGATATAACTATTAGGTGATGAATAAGTTGTTCTTCAATGGGAAGATAGTTTCATCTTAATTTTATGTGTTTATAAATCATTTGCCAATATTAAAAAAAAACTTCTTTTATTGCAGTTTACTTAAGGCAAAGGGTAAATGATTTCCCCACCAAAAAAATGGCCATGTTATAACTTTTTATTTTACAGAAATAAAATGTGATCCAATTGGATATCAATTTATTTTATTCATTCATTTCAAAAATATTATCTATTTTTTTCTCACACAGTTTAAAAAAATATCATTAATTGTTTATTAATTCATAAATTTTATTATATTTTTTCACTTAAATCCTTATTTGCTTCTACTCATTTGTTATTATCTTTTTTTATTAATTTTGAAAATATATAAGTATTATACCTTTTAAATTAATAAGGATAGGAGGAGTAGTAGATACTTTTTCTATATTTTTGAGTGGACAAGTATTGTAAGATATCCTAAAAAGAAATAGTAGATAAACTTTTTGGAATATAGAGAATATTAATTACACTACTACAAATAGTTCATTCTAACAACACATGGATCATTTGATGCTAATAAGAATTAGTAATATCATTTGATGCTAATAAGAATTAGTAATATTATCACCCGAGATATAAAATTCTCTATAAAATTTTTTATAACACACTATGATAAATATTTAACAGAACTAATGACATGTTAATATATATTGACATTTACTAACACTACTAACTTGATGTTATAAGTACATATTTCCCGCTGTTGATGGTTAATTTTAAAAACATATATATATAAAATGATGTTAAACTAATACTATTATTACCAGTATTTTTTACAGTGAAACGAAACTTGTATATCTTCATTCAAATAGATTTTAGGTCTATAGTTAATTAGTTTATTAATTTATTAATAAACTAGATCTTTTAAATATGTTTATGCATTTTGACAGGTGAGATTTGAAGGAATTAATTAATCAAATATGAAGGTGTGGGTTGTGGTGGCAACAATATGGTTTTGCTCAAATATTATTATATTTGGATCAGCTAGAGTTTGCCCTTCACTAGCTAATGATCATCATAACTCCTCCACACTTGGTGCCCACCAAATTAGCTTTACCACTCATGATGCCACTACAAATAGCTACTCCAAATTTCTGAAATCTATAAGAGATGCAGTAAAAAGTAATAAAAATAGCAATGGAATACCAGTGTTACATGCTACAGTTGCTGAAGATAAACAATTTCTTCTTGTAAAACTTTTAAACAAAGACAAAGTCGTCACAATTGGATTGAATATCATCAATTTATATGTGGTTGCTTATCAAGTGGGACATAATTCATATTTCTTTAGCGACGCTCCTCCTAAAGCAACGACCTATCTTTTCAAAGGCACAAAACAAACCAAGCTTAAATTCACTGGTAGCTATATTGATTTGAAGGCAAAAGGAGCAGATCGACTCCAGACCCAATTGGGTATCTTTGCATTGTCGGATAGCATCAAGACACTTAACACAAAAACCAAGCCAGAAGAAATTGCTAGACCTCTACTAGTTATTATCCAAATGGTTGCAGAAGCAACACGATTCACGTATATCGAGCGAAAAGTAATAACTAACTTTGGCAAAAGATTTATACCACTTCCTGATGTTACCACTCGTGAGAATAAATGGCAAGCCCTCTCCTCTGGGATACTATATGCTGATGCAAACGGAAACTTTCCAAAAGGTAAAGTAGTCACGTTGCAAAAATCAGATTATTCACCGAATCCTATATCCAAAGTTAGCCAAATAAAACAAGATATGGGCATCTTGTACTACGTGAAGGAAGGATCCTATGATCAACAAACAACAATTGGAAACCTTATCCATAACAAGCAGGACTGGCTGCAGCCATTGCTTTGATTACTATATTTATTGCCTTCTCTCGGAGTATACCTAGCAGGCTAGCTAGCAGTTTAAATAAAGTACATCAATTGTTGTTGTCCAATAATTAATATCAGTATTTGTATGCTAAAATTGTTGTTGTCCAATAATTAATAATTAATATCAATTTCTCATCAATGTATTTCATAAGGATCCATTTATATGCACCAGAACTCGGAATAAGTAAGTATTTAAATTTTAGCATATCTTGAATAAAATTGTTGATAGTGAAGGTTCAGAAGATGAACTGACACCTTTCAGTACCATCATCATTATCATCTCTCAACAAATTATTAATGTTAGCATATCTTCTATAAAATAAGCATATATATTTAGGCTTTCAACTATTTAGTTTAGAGTGTTTAATTATATAAAATGTTAGAATAACATTTAAAATTAAATAAATTGTGATTTAAAATTATGTGTAATTAAAATATTAAAAATTAAAAATTTTAATAATAAATATTTAATTTTATTATTATTAGCCACTAATCGTTAGCATTTACACTCTTAATAAATTATTAATAATTAATAATATGTTAAATTGATTATAATAATTAAATATTTATTTCCTTATGTAAAAAATTTAACTTTAAAAAACAGTGTTTTTTTTTTTTTTTTTGCGAGCAGTAGGATGGTATCACGAGTTAATTTTTGCCAACTAAATGAACCCCTAAAATAAATTAGTGTCCATTTATTTATTATTTTATTATCAATTTTTGTGAGAAATTTTTGTATGTACGAAATCTATCATTTTAAGTTATAAATCCTATCATAATGAAACGTTAATAGTAGTTTGAAATTAAATATTTACTTTCATTAAATACAGAGTATTTCTCACTCTGTTAGGATTAATAATCTATAATTTTTTCTTCTTATATGCAAATTGAATCTACTTTATTTTTTTCAACTGATAAAAAATATCAGAGCTACATGATACATTCTAATGTGGACAAAGTTTCCAATGCTTGTCAATGGCCCCCTCTTATCAGTCTGAAAATGTAACATCTCCTTGGTCCATTATTCTTAAGATTTTTCAACAATTATGCGCCATACAAATTAACTCATGTCTATCCACTACATAATATAATGTCTTATAGGATTTTTCATATAAGTGCTTAAGAAATTCAATTGCTTTACCTTCATAAGTATTACAAATATGACGGCTTAGATTATGAAATTATGGACCGACACAAAGTCTTAATTTTTTTTTGTTAAGTGAAAAATTATAGTAAATGACAAATTCAAAAGCTTTTATTTTAAATTCACATTTATTCATAACAAACTAGCGAAACATTGAAATGGAAAATATTGGGAAGCTGTAGATTTTTCGAGCATAGAAGTGCTAAAGCTAAGCTATTGGACAACAATAATTTGTCATCCTTTATTTAAAGTACTATAGCTATCCTGATGGACATCCTACTAGAGCACACAAGTAATCAAAGGATAAAGTTGCAGCCCCTATTCTGATTCTAGATATATATAGTCTCCTTCTAGCTCTTTACATACAGCAAGATTCCCATTTCAGCTCTTATTTGACTAATTGCGGTTACATTATACGTAGTACCATTTGGATATTGCAATTGAACTGCATTTTTAAAGGTTTCATTTGCATAAGCTGTCTGGATTCCAGTGGAGAGCTTGCCCCAGTTAGTCTCACGACTGGTTACATCAGGACCTGGTATAAAATCCGCGCTAAAATTTTTAAGCACTACTTGCTGAATATATGTGAATCGTGTAGCTTCTGAGACCATTTGTATAACAACCAGTAGAGATTTAGCGAGTTGTTTTTCATCACTGATTCCTCTATTAAGCGAATCAATGGCATCTGATAATGCATTGACTCCCAAATAGGTGTTGGATCGGAATGCTCCTTTTGCCTCCAAATCAGCATACCTACTACCGAATTTGAGCGGGGTTTTATTTGTGTTATTGAAAAGAAAAGTCATTGCCGTGGAAGGGGCATCCGAAAAGAAATATGAATTATTACCCTCTAGAAAAGCCACCAGATATAAGTTGATAACATTTAATCCAATTGTGACGTTTTTGAGTTGATTTTTAAGTTTCACCGTGGAATATTCCTCTGTTTTATTAAAAACTGTGGAATTTTCTTTTAACACTCGAATTCCATGGCTGAAACTACCTTGTAATACTTCACGCATAGTATTCATAAAAGCTGTATAGCTTTTCTCAGTTGCTCCATAAGTGGAAAAAGTAATAACTGGGTAGGCATCAATTCTAACGTTATCATTATAATTTGCTCTGACCGGGCCAACCAAATTTGATAGAAATAAAATAGTCGAAAGACATAATGTCGCCACCCTAATCCCCACCTTCATATTTCCTTTCATTTATGCTTTATTACCTGTCAAAGTCACTAAACAAGGTTAAAATCTCTGGTGGATTAATTGATTACTATACTATATAATAGGAACATTTGCATGAAGAAATTAACACGAAAATTATAATAATGAAGATGAACATATATAATCAATTGTGTTAAACTGTATATGAAGCCAAAATTATATAACTTCTGTTAAACAAAAAGCCAAAACAGAGAGAAATAATCCACGTGATATTACTTAAAGAATGATAATCAAGAGATAATTCATCATCAACCATTATGTTGTAAAGAAAAAAAACCATTAACTAACATAATCAACCGTATTAATTCAAAATTTTAAGCAATGATTAATCTCTTTTAAAAAAATCCAAAAAAAGAAGAAGAACAAGAACAAGAAGAATAAGACGTCATGTAAAACGGGTAAATAGCCCTTCTGGTACCAAAATGTTATATTATATTTTAAATTGGTACCAAATCTTTAATTTTTTTTCTTTTTGGTACTAAAATTAATTTCAATTTTTCTCATAAAAAATGATACTTAATAAGAATCTGGTCAAATTTTATTGACGTGAATATCATAGCACTACATTAGCTTGACACTAAGTATTTATGTTACTGTCTAATCATATTAGGATGATATTTCAACATCTACACCAATAATCGGATTTACAATAGGTATCATCTCTTGAAAGAAAAATTAAAGTTTTGGAACCAAATAAAAAATTAAAGTTTTGGTATCAATTTGAAACATAATGCAAAATTTTTGGCACCAAGAAAAAAAAAATTAAAAATTTAGTACCAATTTAAAATATAGTGCAGAGTTTTGGTACTTAAATGGCTATATACCCCATGTAAAACCATTCAATATATGATTGAATGTTAGTATTCTAATTCCCCTACAATAATATTGCAAAAATGAAGAAAGAAAGAAAGAAAATATAAATTAAATTAAAGAATATATATATACATATATATAAAAGATAATGAAATGAAAATGTAATTACTTAAAGGGCTCAAACAATTAAATTTTTTTTCAACAGAACATATAAAAATCAAGTTGCCAAAACTATGGAGTAATGTATTTCATTGAACAGAAAATGGGAACCCTAGGTACCAAACTCATAATGTGGCAACAAGAACAATGCCTATATATATGCATGGAAAAGATTCTGAGAAAGCTAAGGTCCTTATAATACCTTAGCACAGTACTTGAGGAAGCTGAGGAAGAGATGGTTTCTAGTGTTGCATATAATGTGCTTTTATAGAGGGAAAGTTTTTTTTTTTTTTTTTTTTTTTTTTTTTTTTTTTTTATTTTATTTATTTATTTATTATTGGTAAGAAATTTTTTTTTTCTAATTTTCTAATCCAACTTTTTTTTTTCTTCTCATATTAGTAGGGAAGGATATTATCAGCCCGTGAGATTTGAAAAATATATATCATGGCCATGGTCTTTTTTTTTTTTTTTTTTTAATTCAATAATAAAATCACTGAATAAAATTTAAATATTTTTTTTCTTGTGGTCCACAGTAAGAGTGTCTAACAAAACTTGAGTGTATATATATATATATATATATATATATATATATATATATATATATATATATATATATATATATATATATATATATATATATATATATATATATATATATATATATATATATATATATATATATATATATATATATATATATATATATATATATATATATATATATATATATATATATATATATATATATGTATATATATATATATGTATACACATATATATATGTATACATATATATATATATATATATATATATATATATGTGTATAGATATATATATATATATATATATATATATATATATATATATATATATATATATATATATACACACACACATATATATATATATATATATATATATATATATAAAATAAAAATTTAAATATTTTAACATCTTACACTTACATTATAGTAATATTCCTCTTATTATTACAGGTATACAATAAGCTAGAGGGGGAAATGTGTCCATACTTATAGTTTCCGTTCATAGCTAAAACTTGGGGTATATATGAACGGTTAAATTCCATCAAATATTTTAGTCATTTTCATATATGGTAGTTTCTTAGGTTATTTTGTAGCGAAAAAAAAAATTTTACAAAAAATTATAATTTTAAAAACAAAATAACACTAGAAAACACATTTCATATATATAGGATATTTAATGTGAAAACTTAAGAGTTTATTTCTGATTTTTTTATTTTTACTAGATAATTACTTTATTTAAATAAATATATTAAGTACAAAAAGTAGAAATAACACTATAAAAGAAATAAAAAAAATAAGTAGGATATGATAATATTTTGGATATATTTTAATTAATTTCTTTTATTTTCAGATATATTCTCTCATATCTCTCTCTTTTTTTTTCATGAATTTTATGATTAATATTTTAAATTCTCATATTTTCAAAGAGTTGATTTGCATCTATATATGAGTGGGAAATTAAATTTCTATATATCATTAAGAAAACTTCTTAGAAGTGTTTGCCTATTAAATTCTTTACATTCTAAACCATTTACTATAACAATATCTTCCAAATAATAGTGAAAACAATTATTAATCTCAGCCAGAAATTGTTCTAACGTTTTTTCTTAGATACTTTTACATAGATATGGTGATGATCGAATTAGATTGGGAAAATTTACTATAAAGTATTAGGTGAATATATTATGTTTTATTTTAACGTTTATTTATTTCTACAAAAATGAACAATTTATAGTATTTCATATAACATTTTTCATTTTTTTCTCTAATTTAAAAACTGGCATGTCTGATTTAAAAAATTTCAGAATTATATGTGCACAATAAATAACTTTCCTCTTTTCTTTTTCTTTTTCTTTTTCTTTTTCTTTTTGTTTTTCCAAATTCTCATTAATTTATTTTTGAAATCTAGTAAGTGATGCATTAATTATATTAGAAATTGAATTGATGAATAAGGGGGTGAAGTGAATGAATAAAGTATAGAGTCTACTAATAGAATTAGGTTTAGGTCCAACTAATATTAAAATGACTAACACTAACCAATTAGTTATTTGGACCTTAACACTTATAAGTTGTTTACATTTTTTATTCTTTAGTGATGTGAGTGATAACTCTATATTTTTAGAGTTATTTTAATTGTTTAAACTTAAATTTTAACTCAATTTTCAATAATGCAATAATATTATTACTTATTTATAATGTTATTCATCACAACTGACTGTGCAGTACACGTGAGCTTCATATATACACTGAAGCTTTTGTAAACAAACTAACAACTTTGACTAACAGACTAACAACTTTGTAATTGACTATAACTAGTTTTTCCAGCTCAATATAGCTTAACATCCCCCCTCAGCTTGATGGTGGGTACTCAACATCAAGGTGCTGCAGAAAAACCTATGTTTTGGAGAACATAAGCTCTTGGTAAATAAATTTGCAAGCTGTTTTTGACTGGGAACAAATTGCAAAGTGATAGCTCCTACTTTGACCGTCTCCCTAGTGAAATGAACATTTGCCTCAATGTGTTTTAGTTTGGATTTATGTACTGGATTAGCAGCTAAGGCTAGAGCAGGTACATTATCACAATGTAATGAAGGAATTTGTGATAAATCAATCCTTAAATCCTTGAACAAATGACTTAGCCACTGAAGTTTAGAAGTGCTGTCAACAATTGCCCTGTATTTTGCTTCTATACTTGACCTTGAAACACAGTCTTGCTTCTTGCTACATTAGGAAATAGGAGAGTCATTTAATAACACCACAAAACCTGATGTAGATCTCCTATGATTAGGGTCTCCAGCCCAATCAGCATCACAGAATGCTCTTATAGACAGATTGTTATCAGTATGCTTAGCATTCTTAAGAATGATACCTGTATCTAGTGTACTTTGTGTGCATCTCAATATTCTTTTGGTAGCAATAAGATGATGATGAGAAGGATGTTGTATGAACTTACAAACTGTATTCACACTATAGGCAATGTTAGGCTTGGTGAATGTTAGATATTGCAGGCATCCAACTAAACTTCTGAACCAATGAGCTTCACTTTTTGTTAGAAAAGGTCTTTCATCTTTTAACAACTTTACTCCAGCTTGACTTGGATTAAGATGAGTGTTGCATCCTTTTATTTCTGGCTTATGAAGTACATCACCAACATACTTAGTCTGATAGAGAAAAATACCACTATTCTAAGATATTTGATTTCGAACCCAAGGAAGTAATGAAGATCCCCCAAATCTATCATTTCAAACTCCTGCTGAATGGACTTTTTAACCTCATTCACTATTTCATTACAATTACCAATGATTATTATATCATCTACCTATAAGAGTAAGTATACCACAGATTGTTTAATTGCAGCAATAAACAAACTAGGGTCAGCATAAGATGATTTAAAGCTTAGAGATGGAAGAAAGGTATAGTAAACCTCTCATTCCAAGCTCTTGGTGCCTGCTTAAGTCCATAAAGGGACTTATGTAATTTGCAAACATGGTTTGGATACTCTGGATCTTCAAAACCTCTAGGCTGAGGCATATAGACTTCTTCCTTTAGAAACCCATGCAAGAATGCATTTTTCACATTTAATTGATGAAGCTTCCATCCAAAATGAGCTACAATGGCTAACACCAATCTAACAGTTGTATGTCTAACCAAAGGAGAAAATGTCTCATCATAATCCACTCCTTTTTCTTGAGAAAACCCCCTTGCCACTAATCTAGCTTTGTGTCTTGCCACTAAACCATCTGCATTCCTCTTGATCTTAAATATCTACTTACAGCTTACAACATTTTTATCAGGAGGCAATGGTACCAAGGACCAAGTTTATTGAGCTTTTAATGCATTCAGTTCAGACTGCATTGCTTCTTTCCAAGCTAGATATTGTAAGGTTATTTTATAAGTATGTGGTTCCATAGTCCTCAAGTATGGTGTTTGATCATTACATACTAAAACAAACGCTTTCTTCTTGAAAATACCTCTCTTGGATCTAGTCAATATAGAATAAGTGTTTAAAGGATATGTAATTAGACCTTCAACAGGATGAAGTATGTTAGAATCTGAGACACCTTTAGAAGGGATTTTATTTGAGTCTTCAAAAGTCACAGTAATTACTTGTTCAAAAACAGCTAGTGCACATGAAGCTATATTAACATCAAGACTGGAATTCACTGGGTTTGATACCCTTAAAGCATGAACATTAGTAGTAGTAATATCTTCATAAACTGTATGCTAAGTATTACTGTTATTATGATCATTAGCAGAAATAGGACTAATAGTTCTACTAGTAGTGGCAATGTCATTATCAATAGAAGAATTAGTAGTAAGAACAAAATTGTCAATAGTATTGTTACTTATTTTGTTAGCAGCAACATTAGAAGAATTAGGAATAGGCAAAGATGGTGAATTTATACGAATCATGGAGGACTGACCTCAAGAGTCTGAAGAGTCCTGACTTGATGAAACTAGAGGCACTGGTGTAGACACAGGTACAAGTATTGATGAAAGAACAAAGTCTGAGTAAGAGCATAAGCAAAAGGATTATATTGCATTGTAGTAGTAGAACCAGCAATCCCAGCAACACTGTCTGATTTTTTTGACAAATTATCTTAGCATAAGGAAACATACTTTCATTGAATATAACATGTTTGGAAATGATAATCCTCTTTGTAGACTTATGATAGTTAATAAACCCTTTATAGCCCACAGCAAACCCAATGAACACACATATATCTGTCTTTGCTTGCCACTTATTTGAATTATAAGGAGTTATTAGTGGATATAAAGCACACCCAAATACCTTAATGAATGACAAATCAAGTGCCTTGTGAAATAATGTTTCAAAAGGAGACAACATCTTTAAATTTGGTGTTGGCATCCTATTAATCAAATAAACACCAAAGGTAACAGCATGATACCATAAACTAAATAGGAAGTGAGGCTTGGTTCATTAATGTTAATCCTATTTCCTTTATATGCCTATTCTTTCTCTCAGCAATTCCATTTTGCTGAGGGGTGTAAGGACAAGAAAATTAATGAACAACACCCTTAGCTTCAAGAAATTTCTCAACTCATTACTTATAAACTCTCCACCACCATATGATCTTAGGCATTTAATGGAGTAATTAAATTGTGTTTGAACATAAGCTTAGAAATTCTGAAAATGAGAAAAAACTTCTACTTTTTTCTTAAGGGAAAAATCCATGTAAACCTGGTACAATCATCTATAAAAAGTATAAAAAATTTGTAACCTTCTATAAAATGTTGTGGTGCAGGACCCCACACATCTAAATGTATCAAATCAAATGGAGAGACTGCCCTAGATCAGATACTTGAAAAGGTAATCTAGTAAATTTGCCAGATAAACATGCTTCACATATACTTGAACTTTCTACTAAATCTTTGTTACTATCTTCACTATTAGCCTTCTTGAGCATAACTGAAACAATATCATTAGATGCATAGCCCAATCTTTTGTGCCACAAAAGATGCTGAACTTGCTCCCCAAAAAAGCTGTGGTATTATGTCATCTTATATCATGTGTAATAGTATTACTAGAAATAGCAGTAGTAGAAGTAGAATTAGCAAAAGTAATAACTTGTTGATCACTTGCTCCTAGATTGTAAGGAATAGGATATAGTCCTTCTTTAGTCAAACCTCTGTGGAACACCTTTCCCTACACCTTGTCCTGTATCACACATTCAATTTCATCAAGTATAACTCTTACATTATTCTATTTGCATAACTGATATATAGATAACAGATTTGCAGTAAGTTTAGGGATAAGAAGAATATTGGTTAAAGCCATAGTACCTAGAGGAGAATCACCAGTATGTGATATAGATAAGCCATCACCATTACCAATTGTTAGTATGTCAGTAGATGGAAAAGTTGTGATATTACTGAGTAATTGAGCCTCTGATGTCATATGACAATTTGCACCTGAGTTAGCCAACTAATATGAATTAGTTGTAGCTATGGAAAGGCCACATGATTTGCTTGAAAATCACCATCTAACTCAATAAGAGTTGGTTGTGCAGCTTTCCCTGCCTGTACATTTTGCCACCACTGAAATTGGGTTGTCTAGCATGATCTGAATGCTGTTGAGAACTAGTGGAGAATGAACTATTCCTCTGATTAGGAAAACTAATTAAATGATAGCATCTATCAATAGTATGATACTTTCTGCCACAATACTAACACTCTACATTATTAGTTGTGGAAAAACTAGGAAAACTGGACAATGTAGTACAGTTTCTAGCAATATAACCAGTTTGATTGCACAATTGACACACAGTGCTATTAACACCTCTACCTCCTGAATTAAAAGCTCCTCTTCCACTAAACCTTCCTCCATTACCTCTTCCACTATTAGTATAGAAACTAGAGAAAGAAGCATGACTATTATTTAGACCAGTATCATAGAATGACATGTGCGTCTGCATAGGTTTATAATTACTAGACACTGAATACCTTGATCTTATGACAAATCATTATAAGCTTTCTGAAAACCTCTACTACCATTCACTGATTGATTGTAAGATTGAGATTGCAAAGATACACGAGTAGAATTGGATGAACCAGTCTTGGATATAAATGTGTTAGCCATCATGGCTGTGAGTGGTAACATTGCAGATTATGTAACTTGTTCTAAATCATATTCAACTGATTTCAGTAAGTCCTTTAGACTAGCCATAGAACAACTAGCTTGAGTTCTAGTTATTATTTTGATAGCAGTATACTCTGAAGGTAACCCTTCCAAGATAGTCACAACTACATCATCATCTTCCATATAAACTCCCACAAGAGCTAACGCATCCCTAGCATTCTTGATCTTCTCCAAATACACTTTTATAGAGTCATCACCCTTCTTAATTCTCTGTAAACTAGCCTTAAGTTGAAGAATATTTTATTTGTTAGCATCATCAAACCTAAATCTTAGACTTGCCCATACTTTTACAGCATAAGTACTGCCCACAACACAAGACATAACTCTAGCATTAAGTGTTTGCCCTATCATGTTGATTACATTTTGATCTTTTGCTTTCCACTTAGGAAAAGCTGGTGACAAAGCCTGAGTCCTATCTTCCACTAACACAAACTAATCTAGACACACATTGGACCCATCAACATAGCCAAATAGGTATAACCCCTTCAGAAAAGATTCCATTTAAAAAAGCCAGGTTGAGTAATTAGTTTCATTAAGAATGATGTTGGGTAGGAAAACTGGTGTATTCTGTGTACCAAAATTAAACATAGCACCAGAATTCATAGTTTGAGAAGGATTTGACATGATCAAAGTATTATTTTGAATAAGAAATGAGAAAATAACCTCCAATTAACAATTTTCAACACTAGATTACTTAAAAAAACAACTTCAATTTCTGAATCACAATTTCAATTAACAGAAACAAACCACAACTTCAATTATTACTAGAAACAACAACTTCAATTACTCAATAACTTTTACTACTTCAAATCAACAACAACTAAAGAACAGAGCACTAGAAATTGCATAAGAAATAGAAAAAAACTTAGCTCAAATCAGAAATTTTGCTTAGATCATAATAGAGACTTGAAAGAATTGAAAATGTAACTCTGATACCATGAAAATTCATTTACTAGAAGGTTGAAAGAGAAAAAGTTGAAGAAACTCAGTAAGAACAAGAGAAAGAATCAGAGAATTTAGAGGGAGAATCAGAGAATTTAGAGAGAGAAGAAAAAGGGGGAAAATGTTATTCATCACAACTGACTGTGCAATACACGTGAGCTTCATATATACACTGAAGCTTTTGTAAACAAACTAACAGCTTTGACTAACATACTAACAACTTTGTAAGTGACTGTAACTAATTCTTCTAGCTTAATATAGCTTAACAGTGAGATCTCTTACACTCCTCCTCAAGTGCAATTGGGGTTTAACTTTGATGTCCAATTGGCACTTGAAAGTGATATTCTCCCCCCTGAAACTTGAAATTAGATTGAAATGCAGCGGCAACACCGGATTGGGCCATTGGGATTGGACATCCAGACGGAAAGCCGAGAAATTAAGAAACCGGGTCAGACATGCTATGATACCATATTAGAAATTGAATTGATGAAGAAGGAGGTAAAGTGAATGAGTACAATATAGAATCCACTAATAGAATTGGGTTTAATTTCAACTAATATTAAAATAACTAGTACTAGCCAATTAGTTAATTAGATCTTAACACTTATAAGTTGTTTATATTTTTTATTTTTTAGCAATATGAGATCTTTTACAAATTATATTAAATTGAAATTTTCATATATTATATTAAATTAATTTTAATTTCTAATATAATTAAGACAAATCATTAATTTACACCAAAATTAAAAGATTAACAAATAAAAATTTTATTTATAATCTAATAAATAAAACTTAAATTTTAATAAATAAAATAGAGAGTAAATACATTTAAGACAATAATTAAATGAAAATGTTCGGTTGTGCCTAAAAATTGTTCATCAATACAGGCCCATGAAACATGTCCTCCCTTGTAATTTCTTTATATACTGACTAGGTACAATCACACAAAATATGTGTAAACATAAATGAAAATTATTTAAAATTAAAGCATGTGAAATTCATTTTTTATATAATTTTAAATAAATTACATTATATATTTATAAGGTACATTATTATTATTATTATTATTATTATTATTATTAGGAAGGAAACACTTTATAAAAATACAATAGATAATATAATAGAGAATAACATTTTTCTTTAAAATTTATTATTAAACTGATGATAACTATTAATTGTTTATTCCGTACATTGCAAAAAATATAATCAGTATCATATAATTAATCTATTATACTCTTTGGAAATTATTTAATTTGTTTTATAAATTTCATAATGAGAAATAAAAAATAAATATAATCATCATATAATTTTTTTTTAATTTTCGAAAAAAAATAATTTTTAAGAATTAATAATTTTATTACTTATATCCTATCAATATTGAAGTGACACATGAGTTTTCAATACGCGGAGGACTTACGGCAAGGGACCAAATGAAATTAATTGCATTAAGCAAACGACACGTCGACAATGACACATCAAAAGAGGAGATATAATGTTTGTTATCGTTATTTTTGCATTTATATGCGTATAGGACAATAATTAAATTGTGGTCCCATGTGCCGAATCCACGCAGACCTATTAATAATTCACTATGTACTGCCATTTGCCCAATTGCATATTTTTGCCTTTGTGAAACACATGTCTATTATTATACAAGAAAAGGAAATTTTAGTAAATGAAAAAATATTTGAATATTGGTATTAAGAATGTAAATATATTAAGTGATTTATATAAAAATAAATTTATTAATTTTAATAATTAGCTTTTAAAATTAATTATTTTAAATTTATATTAAAAATTTAATATGATATCAGAATTTAATCGATTTTTGTAACCATATCATATTTTATCATAATTTAAACTGAAATTTTAATTTCTTAACCATAGAGGAGTTCTATTAAATTTCTTATCTATGAAGGATTTTTTTAAAATATCTTGTCTGTGGAGAGTTTCTCTCAAATATCTTACATGTGAAGGGTTTCTTTTAAATTTTTTACTCGTGAAGGATTTCTTACCCGTAAAGAGTTTATTTCAAACAATTCAGTTCGTATTATAAATTGCAAGTATTAATTAGGTATAAGCGACTAATATAAAAATACACTATTTAACTTTAATAGCTAATTTTTAATGTTAATTCTTTTAAATTTATATTAAAAATTTAATAATTGGACAGTTATCATGAATTGTTGTGGTATGGATTAGTGCATCCATAATATATATATATATATATATATATATATATATATATATATTATAATCGCGCAAATTAATATAAAAAACCACAACAAATTTGACTCCTTATTTTTCTTTTTATTTGTTTCTTTTATTTTTTATTATTCTTCGAAGTGAAATAGGCAGCTGCAATGGTATCTTGATCTTTTAACAAATAAGAAATTCATTGTAATTTACAGATGGTGGTGGCCATACTGCGATACGTACTCGGCTTCAGCAGAAGAATGCGAAATGGTAGTCTGCTGCTTTGTTTTCCATGATATAGGAGTAGCGTCCAGGAAAAAGCAGAAACTAATGACCGATTTTCGTGTGTCAGGGCAAGAAGGCCAGTCTGCATCACAAAAAGCAGATAAAACAAGATTATTTTGAGATGGAAAAAACAAACACTTAGCTGGACATCCTTTCAAGTAACACAAGAGATGAAAAATACTAACAGAGTTGATTCACAGGAGTTTATTTTTCCGTGGATAGGATAATAATGGAGAGTGGGCTGTGGTTTCAGCCTCTCGTATAAGTAGTATGGAGAATGTGTGAATGAGATATAAGAATTAGTATGTTATTTTAAAATTATTATGATTTTAAATTATGTATGTGTTCTTTTTTATCCTTATGTGTATGTATATTTAAAAAAAAAAAACATAAATTAACCTTATCTTAATGAATAATTAATAGCATTTCGAAATTAAATATTTACTTTCATTAATCAATAATCTATACTTTTTCTTCTTATATATAAACTAAATCTACTTAAATTTCCTTTTTAATTTATGGAAAATCTCAGAACTACATGATATGTTCTAATATGGCAAAGCTTCCAATGCTTGTCAGTGGCCCCCTCTTATCAGTCTGAAAATGTAACATCTCCTTGGTCCGTTATTGTTAGGATTTTTCAACAATTATACACCATACAAATTAACTCATGTCTATCCACTACACGATATAATGTCTGTATTGTCTTCACAAATATTACAAATTCAACGGCTTCGATTTTTATTTTTATGTTTGACCTTCTGTTTCTCATGCATATGTGTTAACACTAAAAAACACTTACAAAAAGAATTTTATTACAATACAACTCACTCTTCTTCTTCACATACTCAATACTCTCAAACACTCAATAGAAGCTATTGCTTCTTACACTCTTTCTCTATTTTTTTTTTGGATGCATAAACCTCTTTGCAAGAGACCTATTTACACTACTAGAGAATTAACATAAACCACTCAAATAAGTAAATACATTTAAATCCTAACCATATCTTTAAAAGCAAATACAACTCACTCACAAACTCATCTTCCACATTAATTTGCTTCTTGCAATAATTCAATCTTCTTTATTATGTCTCCCATAAATCTTTCTTCTTTTTTTCATGGCCACAAACACATCACATGCGAAAAAACAAGTTTAATAATTCAACAATATGGACCACCTTGTAAGAATATTGAGAACTTATATAATTATATGAGTGCTAACCTTAAAAGTTAGCTATTAAAATTTATATTCTCCCTTCAAGTGTCAATTAGATCTGAGTTGACACTTAACAATCTTAAGGTAGCCATTGCTTGAGTTATTTAGGAACATAACCCATAACTTTCATTTTTTTTTTCATTTATTCTTTGACCATTATCTAGATAATCTGGAAATATAACCCATAATTTTTCATTAACTCTTTGACTACTATCTAGAAAACCTCTTCTTTTCAATCATGATTTTCAATCTAATTCTCTTGAATCGAACCTGCTTTGATATTATGTAGAAATATTGAGAGTTTATATAGTATTATATATTGGTAAAATGGTGTTATATATTGGTCAACTTTCTCTTACTAAATCAATGGTTGATTTTGATGCTATTATCATAAATATTACTCCCTCCAATCCATTTTAATTATCGGCTTTAATTATTTCAAAAAGATTAAGAAACATTTAATTAGACTATGATTAAGGAACAAAAGGACTAAATTACCCTTTTTAAATTACTGCCAAATAATTAATATATGCATTAATTATAAAATAATGAAAAAACAAAGAATAAAGATAAAATTGAAAAAAAATTGAAATCTTATTAGTTTTCTAAAATGACAAATATTTCAAAAAAAATTAAAATGGAACGGAGGCACTAATTTTTTAGTTAAAAATAAAAATATTTTTTTTTAACTAGATAATAACTATTTGACATGTAATTATTAAATACAAGTACTATGCTAATTCTAATTCTTGTTACAAACAAATTATTAGTTATTTTTCTGTGGCTCTAAAAGAATCCCTGCTCATTTTGTATCCAAAAACTGCAAATAGTTTTTGATTTAATGATATTAGAATCGTGTTTTAGGCTAAAAAATTTTGAGTATCAATCAAACTAAATTTATGGGGAAAAAAAAAAAAAGCAACGTGCAGTAACAATATACATTAAAAGAAAATCATTATTTATATTAAGACTAAAATAATTCTATAAGAAAAGAAATTAATATATCTATTATCATCCTATCCTAAGATTTGAATTGTAATTAATAAATACGATGAAAATAAACCAAATTTCTTTTTTTGCCCAAATCAAATTTATTTACCAACTAAAATAATTTTAGGCAAATAATAACAATAAAAAAAATATAAGAGACTTATAATTGAGTGGGTGTTAGATTTTGCATAAGCCAATTAATTTTGTGCAAGTGAATTTGAACACTTGCGCACTTTTAAACTAATATATGTATGAGTTCCCACATCACTGTGTCGCCTTCATCTTCACTATTTACAATATCGCCCTATCATCAGTTATCAACAAATCAATTAAAGAAAAAAAATGAGAAACAAAGAAAAAAAATTAGTTTTTGTATTGATTTATAATCAAATCAGTCTCATTCAGAAATATGTAGGTAATGAGTAAAATCAAAATATTAAAATTTAACTATACTACACCAAATTTTAGTTTTTTAACATTTATACCGAATTTTAAAATTTTTTGTGATTTATTTATTAGGCTTATATTTTTTAATTATACATTATGAGATCAATAAAATTTTCAATACAAGAATCTTAAATATTTATTTAAAGATAAAATGAAATAAAATAAAAAATTTCAATAACAATTACTTAAAAAAGTAAATGATGTTCCTATCAAAAAAAAAAAAAAAAAGTAAATGATGTTACTTGTTTTTGTCATAGAAGAATTTATGTGTTCAACTTAAAAAAAAAAAAAGGGTCTATTAAAAATAATAAAAAAAATAATAAGGTCTATTTGCGCCATTAGATATAGTTTAAAGGATATATATATATATATATATATATATATATATATGAAAGGTCAATACGTTTATTTATTTATTTTTTAAACTATAGTGGACTAAGCATGTGCTCCATCCCTTTTTTTTTTTTTTTTTAATATATAAAGATTATGTATAAATTTTTAGCTTCTTTATAAGTTATATAAAAATGACTAAGCATTCTTTTTTTTTAATATATAAAGATAATATATAATTTTTTAGCTTCTTTATAAATTATATAAATAGGTTTTATATAAAAAAAAAAGGACAAAGCACATGCGTAGCATTAATTACCTAACAGAGTAGACTAAGCACGTGTCCCATATATATATATATATATATATATATATATATATATATATATAACTCTGTTATATATGTGAATGTAATTTCATAAATGATTATTATTTTTTTAATCATTAAATTAAAATCTAACGGATTTCATTTATTTTAAATTTTTTAATAATATTTATGATTATTATTTATTAATTTAGAAAAATTAAATCTTATTAATTTTTTTTTTAAAAAAGTAACTTAGTCGGTAACTTGATTACATGACATTAATTTAAATTTTTTTAACTAATTAAGTTGTAGTAATATACTTTTATTTGAATTTAAGTCAATTATCTTATATAATCATTTACGTAATGTTAGATTATATTTAGGTGTATTATATTTTTTATGTTATACTACTATTTTTGAAAAAAATTATTTATCTCAATTAAAAATATTATTTTTGAATTAATTATAAAAAAAAATTAAATAAGCACTTTTAATAAATAAAAAATTGAAAAATAACTCTATTTTAATCAAAGGGAATCTCTGTCTTCTGAGAGTCCGTGTATCGGCTTTTCTACTATACAAATGGATCCTACAAACATTCCCTTAGCCCCCAAATAAGCTTCTTTCTCTTTTGATTTTATAATGTTAAATATTTAAAATAATCCTAATTACATTCGGTAGGAATTTCTCATTGGTCTTTAGAAAAAGGTATATAAATATAAAAGATATATTAATTGAATAATAAATTTAATTATTTAAATTAAAAAATTACTATTTTTCTTTATTTAATATAAAGTACTTGCATGTAAACATTATTCATGATAATATTATTTTGTAAAATAAAGAAAAATAATATTTTTTTTTAACATAAAGACTTGTTACATGACCTAAAAAATTATATTCATTGTAAAACTAAATAGCTCAATTGTAACCACATACTATAAATATATTACTCTATATATACTTAATTTTTTAAAAATAAAATTTAATTTTAATAAATATATTTTTTATCAAAAATTTTAATAAATATATAATGGATATTTCGTTTTAAAAATATAAAATCAACAAGAATTTTAGATTAAATTTTTTTTACTTACTATCATGATAAGAATTTTGACCTATTATAACAAAAGTTCTTTAAGAAAAATTAATTGAAATCTAGTTCCTTGCACTTTATCCTATGAAATACTCTTTCTATTATGAAAAAAGTGGCTATTAAGAAAAAATCATCATTTTTAAGGTAGTAATAACTTTATCATAAATTATCAAAAAAAACCTTATTAATTGCAGTATAAATTAGGAAAATATCTCTCATACTTGAGAAATTGAATAGTAAATTAGTCATTTTACCCTTTTTTTTATTGGATTACTAAATGACCACTTATTTATAAATAAAACTAACTTTTTTAATGATCACTTTTTTTAGAATGGATGGAGTAATTAATAGTGTTATTTATACATTAACTAATATTTACTTTCTTTTTAATTAATATTTATTTTAAAATACATAATCATTTAATATTTACACTAATTTTTATGGTGATTACTATGGAACTGTAACCATTAAAAACTTTTCCATATATATATATAAATATATATATATATAAAGAAAGCTCGTATTTATTTAGCAATGGAGATAATTTTATTTTTTTTTTCA
This sequence comes from Reutealis trisperma, assembly GCA_947687605.1. Taxonomy (NCBI): domain Eukaryota; kingdom Viridiplantae; phylum Streptophyta; class Magnoliopsida; order Malpighiales; family Euphorbiaceae; genus Reutealis; species Reutealis trisperma. Next base: position 3,815,212 of record CANTUT010000112.1, read on the forward strand.
CATAACTAGTACCTGGCTTAGTTTTAGACTTAAAACCTGCTGGATAAACATGATTCTTCTAGCATTATCCACTGATTTGTTTTAAAGAAAAAAACTCGTGAGAAACAAAGTGAAAAAACAGTATTTATATTGATATATAATCAAATTAGTTTCATTCACAAATATTCTGATGATGAATAAAACCAAAACATTAAAACTTAACTTTACTACACTAAATTTTAGTTTCTTAACTTTTATTTTGAATTTTAGAATTTTTTGTGATTTATTTATTAAACTTGTATTTTTTAATTATATATTATTAGATCGATAAAATTTTCAATACAAGAATATTAAATATTTATTTAAAGATAAAATAAAATAAAAAATTTCGTTAACAATTGCTTAAAAAAATAAGCTGCTGTTACATGTTTTTGTCATAGAAAAGCTTATGTATTCAATTTTTTTTAAAAAAGAGAAAAGTTCTATTAGAAATTAAAAATATATGTACAGGGTCTAGTTGTGCCATTAGATATAATTGACAAGATATGATTATACCTTTTCCAAAGAAGAAAAAAAAAAGTATATTGGGAACAATAAAATAATAATAATAATAGGGTCTGCTTATGACATTAGATATAATTGGGGAGTATGACTATATCTTTTTCCTATTAAATAATCCCTCTTGTTCTATATTCAAAAAAAAAACCTATAAAAGCATATATAGTTACGTTTATTTATAAGCATGCTGTCAATTTTCATATTGTTGTTGTATATTAAGCTTTAGTAGCAAAATACTTTGTAGCTAAAATTTTTAGGATTAATTCTACTATTTGTTGTAGTTTGTTCGTTTTGGGGTCTCTAGGCTCTATATATAAATATATATAAATATATATTTGAAAGGTCAATACGTTCGCATTAATTACCTATGCACAGTGGACTAAGCATGTGCTCCATCCTTTTTTTTCTTTTTAATATATAAAGATTATATACAAATTTTTAGCTTCTTTATAAATTATATAAAAATGACTAAGCATGCTTTCTATTTTTAATATGTAAAGATTATATATAATTTTTAGCTTCTTTATAAATTATATAAACAATTTTTATATAAAAAAAAAAGGATCGATGGAGCACATGCTTAATCCACCATATGCTCGCATTAATTACCTATACAGTGTGGACTAAGCATGCGCCCCATCCTTATATATATATAAATATATATATATGATGTCTGCATAGCAATTATTCAACGTAAAAGCAAAACTGAACAGAGAGGTGCATCCAATCCATTATAAAAGTGCATGGACGACTAAAACCATGTATCAATTTTTTCCTCTTATGAACATCTGTCCAGTTATTGCAATATTCATCTCAAAAGCTTGAAGGGTTTCCTATTTGCTATTAATTCACTGAAGTATGCTTTTCTCTGATTTCTGCAAATTATATTTTCATGGAAGTTCAACGTAAATTTTTCTCTTTAAGTAATGAGTTTTTTTAATCACATTTCATTAACTTTAAATGCTGTTTGATATAACTATTAGGTGATGAATAAGTTGTCCTTCAATTGGTAGATAGTTTCATCTTAATTTTATGTGTTTATAAATCATTTGCCAATATTAAAAAAAACTTCTTTTATTGCAGTTTACTTAAGGCAAAGGGTAAATGATTTCCCCACCAAAAAAATGGCCATGTTATAACTTTTGATTTTACAGGAATAAAATGTACTCCAACCTTATATAAATTTATTTTTCTCTTTCGTCCCAAAAATATTGTTCACTTTTTTTTCTCATATAATTTAAAAAAAATTATTAATTACTTATTAACTCATAATTTTATTATATTTTTCCACTTATATTTTTATTTGCTTGTACTCATTTACTACTATATTGTTTTTTATTAATTTTGAGATTACATAAATATTACACCTTTTAATTATTAAGAATAAGAAAAGTTCTAAGTACCTTTTCTATATTTTTTTATTGTAGGCAAGCATTGAGAGATATTTTAAAAAAGAATAATAGATAATTTAGAATGGAGAGTATTAATTACACTACTACAAATAATCCATTATAAAAGTACATGGATCATGATGTTAAAAGTAAAAAAGTTAATGCTAATAAGAATTAGCGATATTATTTGATGCTAACAAGGATTAGTTCTATTATTACCTGATTTATAAAATCCTTTATAAAATTTTTTATAATGCACTATGATAAATATTTAACAAACTAATGACATGTTAATATATTGACATTTAGTGACACTATTAACTTGATATTATAAGTACATGCTTCTCGTTGTTGATTGTTAATTTTAAAAACATATATCAAATGATTTTAAACTAATACTGTTAGTACCAGTATCTTTTGCTGTGAAACGAAACATGGATATCTTCATTCAAATAGATGATTTTAGGACTATACTTACCTAGTTTATTAATAAACTAGATTTTTTAAATATGTTTATGCATTTTGACAGGTGTTAATTCGAAGGAATTAATTAATCAAATATGAAGGTGTGGGTTGTGGTGGCAACAATGTGGTTTTGCTCAAATATTATTGTATTTGGAACAGCTAGAGTTTGCCCTTCGCTAGCTAATGATCATCATAACTCCTCCACACTTGGTGCCCACCAAATTAGCTTTACCACTCATGATGCCACTACAAATAGCTACTCTAAATTTCTGAAATCTATAAGAGATGCAGTAAAAAGTAAAAGAAATAGCAATGGAATACCAGTGTTACATGCTACAGTTGCTGAAGATAAACAATTTCTTCTTGTAAAACTTTCAAACAAAGACAGAGTCGTCACAATTGGATTGAATATCATCAATTTATATGTGGTTGCTTATCAAGTGGGACATAATTCATATTTCTTTAGCGATGCTCCTCCTAAAGCAACGACCTATCTTTTCAAAGGCACAAAACAAACCAAGCTTAAATTCAGTGGTAGCTATATTGATTTGAAGGCAAAAGGAGCAGATCGACTCAAGACCCGATTGGGTATCTTTGCATTGTCGGATAGCATCAAGACACTTAATAAAAAAACCAAGCCAGAAGAAATAGCTAGACCTCTACTAGTTATTATCCAAATGACTGCAGAAGCAACACGATTCACATATATCGAGCGAAAAGTAATAACTAACTTTGGCAAAACATTTATACCACTTCCTGATGTTACCACCCGTGAGAATAAATGGCAAGCCCTCTCCTCTGGGATACTATACGCTGATGCAAAAGGAAACTTTCGAAAAGGTAAAGTAGTCTCGTTGCAAAAATCAGATTATTCACCGAATCCTATATCCAAAGTCAGCCAAATAAAGCAAGATATGGGCATCTTGTTGTACGTGAAGGAAGGATTCTATGATCAACAAACAACAATTGGAAACCTTATCCATAACATGCAGGAATGGCTGCAGCCATTGCTTTGATTACTATTTACTGCCTTCTTTTGGAGTATATCTAGCAGGCTAGCTAGTAGTTTAAATAAAGGACATCAATTATTGTTGTCCAATAATTAATTTCAGTACTTGTATGCTAAAATTTGCCTGCCAGTAGTGTTCTCTATTTCATCAATGGATATTGCTATGTCCAGATTTTCAAAGGATTCATCATTATCATTATCGCTGTGAACATTAATTTTATTTATTTTTCATTTTTTATAAATCAGATGATGAAATTTTATTAAGAAGAACAAAATTATCATAAAAAATACATCACCTTTTTTTTTTTTTTTAGCATGGGAGAGAAATCGATCATGGCCTATTTTCTAGGAGAATATACACTTACCGTTGGGCTAAATTACAAAAAATACATCACCTTAATTACCCACAAAGTAAGCATTTATATTTAGTTTTCCATCTATTTAGTTTAGAGTGTTTAATTATACAAAATGTTAGAATAACATTCAAAATTAAATAAATTGTGATTTAAAGTTATGTATAATTAAAATATTAAAAATTAAAATTTTAATAATAAATATTTAATTTTTAAATTATTGGCCACCAATCATTAGCATTTGCAGTCTAATTAATGAATTTATAAATAGTCCATTAAATAGATAATAATAATTTAATAATTAAATATTTATTTCATTATATAGAAAATTTAACATTAAAAATTGGTGTCCTTTTAATTTTTTTTTTATTAAAAGTAAGATAATATCACGAATTAATTTTTACTAAATAAATTAATTATTGGAGTAAATTAATGTCCTTTATTTATTGTTTTGTTATCATCAATTTGTCATAGAAATTTTAAGATTTACTAAATCTATCACTTAAGTTATAAATTAACCCTATCATAATGAAACATTAATAGCATTTTGAAATTAAAAATTTACTTTCATTAAATTGAGTATCTCTCGATTTAAAAAAGAAGAAAAAAAAGAAAAGAGTATCCGCCATTCTATTCGGATTAATAATCTATAATTTTTCTTCTTATGTATAAACTTAATCTACCTAATTTTTTTTTTAATTTATAAAAAATATCAGAACTACATAATGTATTCTAATATGGACAGAATTTCCAATGCTTGTTAATGGCCCCATCTATGAGTGAAAATTAACTCATGTCTATCCACTACATGATAATGTCTCTTAGGATTTTTCATGTAAGTGCTTAAGAAATTCAATTGTTTTATCTTCATAAATAATTGACGGCTTAGATTTTTATGTTTGACCTTTTTTTATTCATCCATCTGGACCCTTTTCATTAGCAACCTCCTTTTTGTTTGTCTTAATTAATTTTTGGTAAAATCTAATATATATATATATATATATATATATATATATATATATATATATATATATATATATATATGATTTAGAATATCTTAGAATTTGACATGTAAAATATATTTGCCATATATTTACATTCTATTAGTTTACATGACAAGAATGAATTTATTAATGATATTAATGTTTACTAATAATTAATCTTTATTATAATAAATTAATATTAAAACTAAATGAGTATAATTACGATCATCATAAATTGAGTTAGTATACGAAATATTAAATCATTATATTTAAGAATAGAAAAAATTGCTTTATTATTATTATTATTATTATTATTATTATTATATATAATTTTTTTTATATATAAAATTATATGAATAAATATATGGCAACATATAAATTTTTTATTAACTTGTTAATTATTATATGAGCATTTAATTTATTAATTACTTAGAAACATTTAATTATTTTATGTTTCATTAATTATTAGGTGATGAATAAGTTCTTGAATCGATTGATAGTTTCATCTTAATTTTATTTGTTTCTAAATCATTATTTGAACCTGACCCTCATCATCCTAATTAATTTTATGGTAATAATGATGAAAAGTGATAGCTCCTAATAATTTTAATCATTATAATAATTAGAATCATACCCTTAGCAAATCTTAATTTTATGCACATCAACCTAAAATTAAAATTATATAGCTCTAGTTTTGGCATTCTATTGATAGATCCCAAATTAGAAAAAGACTAACTGGATTCACCACGATTGATAATTCTACTGAGATTGACATTTGCGTTAGGCAGAATTCCCTCACCTGAAGGTCTATTGCCTCTAATATTAATCACTCTTGGAAATTGTTCTGTGGTTCCAGTGGGAGGTTGAGCAATGGCAATAGAGGTTGAAGGTTTGGGTTTTAGTGCCTTAACTTATCCATCAATTGATCATTTAAGTCTGCAATGTTTGCTGGCCAAATTGGATTTTCTCAACAAACACTTGATGATGTTGAAGCTTTTTGTTCTGCAACTCCAAGTTCTCATTCATCTATTTCATGAATTCTTGAGTAGTTGAATCAATTTGGTTCAGTCCTTCCTCCAAACTCTGCATCTGGCTAACTTCATTCACTGTAGCTTTTTTTTTCTTAGCCATAATAATTTGAGCTATGGTTTCTTCAGGTTGGTGATGCTCTGATACCAAAATGTCATGTGCCTAATTCATGAATAGTAGGTTAATGAACCAAAACTAAAGAATATAGCATTCAGAATTAAGTTTGAAGAAATAGGATAAGAATAATAGAGATAAGAAGGGAGAAACAAAAGAAATAGAGAGAGAGAGAGAGAGATTGAGAAAATTTGTTGATTAACTCACAAACGATTTATGTATCCTTATATTCTACATAATAAAGGATCTTTCCAAATATGTCTCATTCTATTACAATACTAAAAGCCAAATCCAATTACTACAATAAAAACAAATTACAGCTATGGAAACTAAATGACAAAAATACAAATAAGAACATTGAATTATTGAAATTAAGGGTTGGTTATGCTGCTGATTTCATTCATTCTGCTGACATAAATTGCTGGTTCCCATTATTGCGCCAATTATTCTGCTTGGTTCCTCCTTGGTTCTCTAAATAGATCTTGGGCTTGGAAGCTAGCCATCATCAATAACATCTAATGAACTCAAGCCTATGACAATTGCAAGCCTAGTCATAAATCCAATTTTCTTATGATATCTAACATTTTGATTTTTTAAAAAAATTGAAAAATGAGTGGAAAATATGTTTGTTTGGTATGATTTAAAAATTATTTTTAATTTTAAAATATAGAGAATTTATTCATTTAACAACAATAATGGTCGTAGTAACGGTGGTTCATTATGATGTAAAAACTAATGGTGATGCTAATTTGTTTTGATGTAAAAATTAATAACGGTGGTGGTGGCGAGGGAGAAAGTGAAGGAAAAGGTAATAATGATGGTAGTGGTTGTGAAAGTGGAGGTAGAGGTGGTCCTAAAAATAGTACAATGTGCGCAAATTTTAAATTTCAATAGTGATAATAATTAATCCTTCTTTTTCTATATTCAAAAAAAATACATATATAAACATAGTTTATTTATAAGCATGTTGTCATCAATTTTCATATTGTTGTTGTACATTAAATTTTAAGCATTACCTTTCATAGTACTATTGTATATTAAGCTTTAGCAGCAAATGACTTTGTTGCTAAAATTTTTATTACTAATTCTACTATTTGTTGTAATACTCATTCTTATGGGGATAAATGTATCAAAAATCACTAGATTTTCGGTAATTTTCTATTTTGCTTATTAAAAATTAATTATTACATAAGTGTCACTAATCCTTTATTTTTTTAGCGATGAATTACTAAGTAGATTCCGATGAAAAACTCATAGGAAAGATGACGTGACATTTCATATCACCTGCGAATGCTAACTAAACTAGACATTTCATTTTGCCACGTCAAATTATTAAAATTGCATATAAAGTTACTAAAATTTATAGTATTTTCTAATTTGATCACCAATTTTTAATTTCTTATAATTTGATCACTAAGATTTAATTTTTTTCACATAGATCATGAAAATAAATCCGGTGAAAAACTCACTAGAATTGACTTTAATCAGCTCATCTCGATATCAGGAATATAAAAATATGAGTCAATTGCCCTCACTCTCCTCTTTTTCACCTGAAGACGGCCAAAAGCTTCAATGGCCTCCTTTTTTTATCTCCTCCGTTCAATATTAAATAATGAAATAAGTATTGAAATGAAACTTTAGATGTAGAGAGTTGAATAATAATAAAAACTCTCAAAACTGTGGCTTGAAATGACAGAAATTGTCATTAGATGTGTCGGATTTATTTTCGTGACCCTCCTATAAAAAAAATTAAAGTTTAGTAATCAAATTGTAAAAAAATTAAAGGTTAATGACTAAATTAAAAAACAGTACATAATTTAATAACTTTGTATGTAATTTTAATAATACGATGGGGCAAACTGACGTATCCAGTTTAGTCAATATTTACAAGTAATATTGAATATTATATTAGTTTTTTAGTGAGTTTTTCATCGAAATTAGTTTAATGACCCATTAGTGAGAAAAATTAAAAATTAATTAGTTATATTTTTATAATAAATTAATTTTTAGTAGGCAAAATAAAAAATCACTGAAAGTTTAGTAAATTTTTTTTTTTTAATGTTTTACCGTATTCTTATGTTTGTTCGTTTTGGGGTCTCACATTAACTATGCAGAGTGAACTAAGCATGTGCTCCATCCTTTTCTTGATATAAATTTTATTTTTATAATTTATAAAGAAAGCTCGCATTAGTACTCCATAAAATTAGTTTTAAAAAATTAGGATGGATGATTAGCTTACTCCAAATACGTAATTAATGTGAATATATTGAGCTTTTATATATATCGAGGAAGGTAATACAAAGTCTTACTATATTATTATTTCTCAATATGAGATAATCGAGCAGCAAGGTTTTAGCTGACTCCTCATAGCTGTCTTGGGTTAAGTAAGTGCGGTTGCTCTATCATATCATGCATATGCCATGTTATTAATATTAATTATTATTAAGATAAAATGCTTTTGATAATAGATTATCTATGGACCAATACAATACATTGGAAAAACTGATAGCATAGGATGAGAAAGGCGGGAAAGGAAAATTTTTTAAGAATGATTTATATTAAATTATATAAAATAAATAAATAATTATACAAGTTACATAAAAAATTATAAATTATATATAATTAATATAAATTATATTAATTAAAATAAAATAAATTTGATATTTTATAAATAATTTTTAATTTTATTATTACAAGAATTACATTAATAATAATTAAGTTTATACATACATACATATATATATATATATATATATATATATATATATATATATATATATATATATATATATATATATATATATATATATATATATATATATATATATATATATATATATATATATATATATATATATAATGTAAAAAAATTGATATCAAAAAATAAATTGACAATAAATATATATACATCATTAAAAAATTGATTCAATTTTATGTAAAAATTTGATATTAATTTTTTTTTTTTTACATGTTCGGGTCGATTTTGAGTCAGGTCGCAAGTGGACTATTCAAATTAAAAAAAAAAAGACTTAATCCATTCAATTAATTATGATTTAATCAGATTAACTCTAAATTCATCAGGTTAAGTTAGATTATTTCAAATATCAATCGAGTCAGAGTCAGATTTTTTTATCCTCATTTTTCAAGTAGATTCGAGTCAAAAATTTTATATTGGGTCCAAAATTATAACCTCTGGATATTTAGATAGTGACCATGCCTAGCATTATATATTAACCTTTTTATTTTTTTTTCAACTGTATAAATAGTATTGCTCTTTTATTAAATTTATGTTTGAATTGTTAATACATCCAACCAAATTCATCTTTATGGTAATCAATAATCAACAGTGATATTTCAACCAACAAAAGATAATAAATAATGATAATACTAATAGGAAAAGATCAAATTGTAAAAAGATATTAATGTACGTATATATTTTTTCTATAAAAGGAAACTAATATAAATTTATGTGTATATGTATTTGGGTAAATTAGATTTCCATTAAAATTTGAATTTGAAATGTCGCAATTTTGAAGATAATTCTATTACTAAAGGCTCATTAATTGATTGTTATTTTCACATTCATTGAGTCAATGCAGCCAAGTCTTTTTTTTTTTTTTTTTAATTAATATCATCTATGTTGGACCATGTGAGTACTTGACCATATAATGTCTGTAACCCCAAACCAATTGCATACAGCAGAATAACTAGCCAAGCACATATAGCAGATCAAGAAAAAGTGAGAGAGAAAGAGAGAAAAGTGAGATGGGAGATCAGAAAAATGAGATGTCGAAAATCGTAGATGGCAAATTTGTGGTTCGAAAACAGAATAAAACTTTGTTATTATCCCTTGGAAAATGGTGGGTTCCATTTCTACTAATATTATTTTCCATTAGCTCTCCATATTCAATCAAACTTTCTTACTCACCAATCAGATTTGTTGAAAGCATGAGCTTAGATTGTCAATGGGTGGGTTGGGGAGGTTTATGGGAAATACAAAAGCTACTCCCATTGAGTAGCTTATATAATAAAAAAGAAAATACAGAAATTTTGATCAAGAACCAGATTATTAGTTTGTACCAGAAAATGCCCAGTTATTATCAAGTGAAGCAGCTTGAGCAGCTTTCTGCTTTACTTGGAGGCATTTCAGAAGGGGAACTCTCCGGTGAGAGTAACAACGACTACAGACTTAGACGTTTCTCCGGGCTACTCGACAAAATTCCTCCTGATTCTGAATTATTATCGGAAACTCTTTCGAACTTCAGTAAGATTCCTGTAAAGAAAAAAACAATGCCTCGTTGCTTGCTTTCGAAATTTAATGAGATTCCAATCAAGAAAAAAATAATGCCACGTTGCTTGCGACCTCGCTCTCGCATTAATAGGCATGTCCGGCTGCAGCGTATTATAACTTTCGAACCTGGGAAGACGGCGCCAACACAGCGTATTATAACTCACGAACTTGGGAAGACGGTGCCAGTGGTGGTTGGTGCTTATACGGCTGGAGCTGCGTACTTGAAGACGCGTACTAGCGGTGGCTTTCGATGGAGATAACACCCTTTTTCTGAAGAGTATTTCGTTTATGGAATAAGGGAAATTTCTACTGTGTTATCTGTGATCCCAAAAATAAGACCTAACTCAACCTCAACAATTTTCTGCCATCCCCTAGCTAGCTAGCTAGCTAACATTAAATTGTCTAAAAAAATTATACAAAGACCTGGTAATATTGTAGTCATGGGAAGATTTTTCTGCCATCTCTTGTTTAAAAATAAGGGAAAAAATTATAATGTGGTTTGACTTTTTTTTTAAAAGGTGTATGACAATTTTCTAGTGGAGCTACTGATGGTTTAGGGTTGGGTTTTTGATGTAGAGGCTACTTAAGGAATATTTTTTACTAGCTTTGACAAGTAATAGTTTAAACAGAAAAAAAAAAAGAACAAAAAAAAACTCAAGCTAGTTAATATTAAGCCTTGCAAGTACTTAATTCAAAAAAAAAAAAGACCAACGATTCAAAGATCCATTTCCTTTTGGATAAGTACTTACAATGTTCAAATTTCAGCTGGCTAAACTATTTTTTTCATTGTTTAGACTGTTATTTGTTCAAATGGATCAAAAATATTTATGAAATAGTTATCACGTCAATTTATATAGAAAGGGGTTCTTTCATTAGTATGGGACTATCGGATTTACTAGTCAATTACGGATTTTTTTTTCCATGAATTCTCTCATATTTTTGTCTTACCATTTCATTCATCTTCTATTTTTTATTAAATTAATTCCTTGTAGTCCTAGATCAACCATTATTTAGCAATAAGGATTTGGGAGAGAAATAATCCTGCAGACAGAGAAGACAAAATTAAATAATGATGGTAAGAGAAAATTTGAAATTAAAATAAGTGTGAAATAGACATTTGAATTGTATTTAACAGAAAATGTGACAGAACAACAATTTCATTAGGTGAATTTAAATATATCAGGAATTATAAATTAATGTTTCAAAATATAATTAGTTTTAAAAAATTAGGATGGATGCTTAGCTCACTCCACATACGCAATTAATGTGAATATATTGAGCTTTTATATATATATAGACGACGGTGCTGCAAAGTCTTATTGTATTATTATTTCTCAGTATGAAACAATCGACTAGCAAGGTTTTGGGTGACTCCCCATAGCTGTCATGGGTTAAGCAAGTGTGGTTGTTCTATCATATCATGCATGCCCATCTTAATATATTAGTATTAGCGAATACTAATTATTATTAAGATAAAATGCTTATAATAATATATTATCTATGGACCAATACAAGACATTGGAAAAACTGAAAGCGTATGGTAAGAAAGTGGGAAACGAAAATTTGTTTTAAGGATAGTGTTAGAGAGCGCGGTCTTGTTTTATAGTCTTGCATTATAGATATATAAATAGTTTATATTAAATTATAAATAAATAATTATATAAATTACATAAAAAATTATTTATATAACTTTTAATATTTTATAAATAATTTTTAATTTTATTATTACAAAATTTACATTAATAATAATTAAGTTTATTTTTATATAAAAATGTATACATTATAAAATATATACACATCAAGTTTATTTACATAAATCACATAATAAACTGAGTACAAGAGTTTATATACAGCTTCTAGATACTAGCTTGGTTAAACTAACAAACTAACTACCGAATTAACTTATAACCACTCATTAACAACTAAACTGATTTAGCATAACTAATTAACAAAATAGTAAGTAACTAAGTACAACTAAGCACAACTCAATAAACAGTGAAGTATGTACTATAAGAATAATTTCTATTAAATAATAATTTTCAGTCCTGACTTAAGTTAACGAATTAAATTAATAATTTCGATAAAATAATAAAATAATAATTTTTTTAAAACCTTTCATAACCTTTTAGTCTCATTAATATCACAAATTAATTTATAATTCACTAAAATTACATATCATATTTTCTTAAAATATGAGTTTATTATTATTTTTCAAGATATCAGTTACCTTGAAAATATTAGCACAATTAAATTATATTTGCAAATCAATTAAATATGGATTAGTTTATATTCTTGAGAATTTTGGCCTCCTTTTATTAATAGAATAATCTATATTTTCATAAAATAAAATAAATTTTTAATTGATTGAATGAGTGTTACTTTAAATTATAAATACATTTGATAAGTTAATAATTCTAAAGTTATTAATTTATAGAGATTTTACCATATTTTTTATTTCCCAAACTTACATTAATATGGAGTGTACGTATGCATTGTCGGGAGAATAGTTGACTGGGTGTATAATTTTATTATTTTGTGAAAACTTGGTTTTTTTTTTTAGTCACCGTTACTTATAACTACATAAAAAAATAGTCTTATAAACAATGCCACTAACCAAAAGTTATCCATACAAAGATATAGCTGACAAGTTTCCAGTATCACAAATCACAAATAAATTTTTGTGACAAAATTTCAGTTTTAGTTGCAATTTTCTGGGTGCCAATTGAATGATTTCTATCTAAGTGTATCAATTGAATCATTTGAAGTCGTTCAATGAATTTAATATATGTATATATATAACCACTCAATACATTAAACTAGTGCTAAAAGATAAGATTATTAATATAAAAATTAATTAATTAGAGCCTGAATTTGAATTTCTTCATTCCATCAATAATAATATTAAGGGAGGTGGTTTGAAAGTCAATACCCTCCATAAAACATGTTATACAAAGACCTGGAATTGTAGTTATAAGAAGACTTTTATGCCGTCCCTTCTTTAAAAATAAGGGAAAAAAACAATAATGTGGAAACTAAAGTTTTGTAAGAACTCTATTGTATTTTGTCAATTTATATATTTTGAAAATACATTAAAAATGTTGTTTATAAATTTTAATTAAGGAAAAATATTTTAAGACTTACAAAAACATAATCAAGGAAAAATATCAATTAGTTCGTTTCATATAATTTCTGTCAGATAATATCAATGCTCACATGGAACAATAAATATTTCACAGAGAAAAAAAATATTAATAATAATATTGAGCTTTTCGCCTCCCACATTAATAATATATATATATATATATATATATATATATATATATATATATATATATATATATGTGAAATAAAAAAGTTAACATATTTTTTTAAAATTATATAATTTTCAAATATATATATATATATATATATATCTTCTTTGTTTTTACGTCTGTTATACGTTTTGAAGAAAAAAAAATATTTATTTATTTAAGTGTGAAGTGGGATCCATGATTTTATAAACCAAACCGCTATAAGTCCTTGTTTTTTTTTTTTTTAAGAATTTAAGAAAAAAAAAATCTGATAGCCAAAGCATAGTAATCAGATGCTACTATTATTACTGGTTATTAAATGTAGGTACGGTGCTCTGCATTCCAGCCGACAGGTGCTTCTTTTTTTTTTAATTTTTTTTTATTTTTAATTCATGTAGTAATTGCATTAATATTAGAATTTTATCTTTTTGTAAGTTTTTAATACTAAATCAGAAAGTATTACAAGAACAATTTCATAGATAAGTTGCTCCTTCCTAAACCACCTAAGGTGTGAGTTTTATTTCCTTTTTCTTTTTTTTTATTTTTTTTATTTTTTTATTTTTTATTTTCAATTATCTTGCATCATTCAAATTTCTGTTCTGTTGTAAAGTAGCTTTAAATATAGGATAATGTGTTTCTCTTTAATGCTCTTTTCTCATTAAATTTTGCTTAAAATCTCAATCTTTTGCTACCAATTATTGTTCTCGTTATGTCATTTATTTAAATATTTGCTTTTCTTATGAATAATTTCTGGGTTATTTTTTCTGATCTTTTGAAGTGCCATTTTTCTTATGAATAATTTCTAGGAATTTTTTTGGCCAAAATCTGATATTTATTATAATTATAATTTTTGTTGTTCTTTCTTAATTTGATGTGGGATTCATTAGCGACACATCAACATTAATTAATTTCATTAGTGCTATAAATATCATATTACTAATGAAAAATCCAGAAATCTTATTTTGTTAAAAAATATATATATATAAACTCTAAAATAAAAATGAGCCAAACTATATGTTACTTTTTTATATATTTTTCTCTAAAATAAAATATTTAATAAAATTTATTATATTTATTATATAATTTTTTTCCTCAACTTCTATAATTATATTTTATAATATTTAAATAAAATTTTATTGAAAAAAAAATTGTATTACAACCGTATGCATGCCAAATCATATATAAAAATTTAACCCGTAATTTTTTTGGTGAAAATTAATTTACAATACCATTTTACTACTTATAAAAAAAAAAAAAAAAAACACACACATATTCTAACATTAAAATCGAAACAACCCATTGAACCAAGTCTATTGGAAAATTTCTGAATTACAAGTATAAAAGAGAAAATAACATTAAAAGGATTTACCTTCTCAACAATAAATAAATAAAAATAAAAGCAATACAAGAAGTGAATAGACCGAAAGAAAAATGCTAAAATAATTTAATCCCTTTAATTATTTAGGTGGTTTTACATATGCATAAACAGCAAAGAAGCACTGAATAATGGTGAGAACCAGAAGCAAGAAAGCAGCAAAAGCAGAAATGAATACCCATGGACTTCCAAAATAATTGTAAATGCATCCTGCCATTCTAACATGCCAAATATTATGATAATACCTATTCAAATCTTGAATCTCTTTTCGCAAATAACTCTTTCCAGCATCATAAAAAATATCATTCTTTAACTCACCAAAGTATTTGACAACATCTTCATCAGTTCCTGAGCCTATAATTCCGCAATCGAACATATACCCAGCATCAAACTTTGTGTTTATGAGACCGCATATAAAAACAACATATGATGTGAAGTGTTTAGAGCAATAACTATAACATTGTTCGAATGCGACACAATTTAATAACAAATTGCTTGTGAATGTATCCACTGGCACACCTGGGATTTCAAGAACACCTTTATGAAATTTTATATCCAGAAAGCTCTCTGCATTCTCATTTATTTTAAATTCAATCCCAGCTTCACGAAGCCTGTTAACTGGTCGGATAGTCCATAAATCTCCATCATTTGTGGGTTCTCCTTTAGCCGAAGGGATAAAACTTGAACGATATAAAGCTACTAAATGTTCACCATCAAGATTTCTGTACTGCGAATCATTAACTTGGTGCCCGGCCAATGTGTATCTAAAGAATTCAAAGATGAGTTCTTTCAATAAAGAATTTCTTGATCCTGGAAATGATAACTCGAACAATGCTTCAAGAACGAAAAAGGGAATTTGATTCTCTAACATAATAAGATCCCTCATTAGGGTATATAATATCCATTGCAACTTAAATATAGGTTCATCAGCATCAGGTTCGACTAGCCTTCCTACTACGCACAGGAGCTCCATAATAAAACAACCATCAAGAACCATCATTTCAATTAAATCATACCTGTTATATTTTAAGGTCTCTGAATAACTTTCCCTTATTTGGTTTTCTTTGAGTGCTATGGCCTTGAAAAAGTCATCAAGACCAACATTGAATGCTTGTGTTCTATCAAGAATTGCACCAAGAAATCTTCGTTTGTGTTCTTGCATTGTTTGGAGGTGTTTTCTTCCATGGTGGTAAGGGCCAATAGAGACTATTAGTGGTTTAAAGGCTTTAGGATGGGTTTTCATTAGGGTTTGAGGTGCTCGAAAGATGGAACAGGAGCTTCTACCAGCTGTTGTTTTGAGTAATGTGGGCACTTTCTTGACACCTTCTTGTACTGATCTTAGCCGATTCTGGTATTCAGCCTCAGGGATGATAATCACATGTGGATAGATTCCTTCATCCATCGGTTGGTTTGGGTTTGGATTTTGGTTTTGGTTGCTGGCAGGATTTGACATTTCAAGCTTTTGGTTTTGGTTGCTGAGGAGGGATTTGATAGTGTCTTCCTCCTGGTCTCCCACTGCCTACGAAAGAAGTAACCAAGAGCATGCTAGATAAATGGAAAATTGAAACAAAGCAACCATATATATTTTTATTTTTATTCACTTATTGCATTTTCATATTCATATTTTGCAATATATATATATATATATATATATATATATATATATATATATATATATATATATATATATATATATATATATATATATATATATATATATAAAGAATATGAAAATGCATTCTAAAAATTATATCGGGAGACATGGAATTATTATGGTAGTTGGGTGCAATACCTAACACTTTTCATTCAAAATTATATAGTGCAGGATAATTTATTGAATTTACTCTCTTCGTTCTAAAACATTTATCATTTTAGAAAATTTATTTTAAAATATTTGTCATTTTATAATTTTAAAAAAATATTTATTTTTTTTAATTTTATCATCTCTTTATTTTTCCTACTAAACATTTATATTAATTATTTTTTTCTTCACATCAAAATAAAAAAATAATATTTTAATCTTTTTATGTTAGAATTATGATAGTTTAATAAATTTTTTTACTTATGTGTTGAAATCTTAAATATTAGATAAGAAATATATACTGTATTTTTGCGAGTATCCCTAACTGCTCTTTCTATATAGATATAGCAAAACTTGATCTGTCTCAATAGAGAATCTGATTCGGCCTCTAAGTAGATGAGGAGTTCCCACCCCTGCCTATGACAATGGGGCGAGGATGGAATTGAATCTCCGAGTCCCACCAGCCTTGATCATATATATATATATATATATATATATATATATATATATATATATATATATTAATTTTCTTTAAAATTATATTATTGAGTATTTAATTATATTTATTATTTTTTAAATGCTAATTAATAATATATAAAATTTAATATAAATATGTATAATATTTTGTTAATACATATAAATTATGACATTTTAATATTAATAAAATTATAAAAAAATAAATAAGGATTCTCATTTTTGCCCTGTTTTCATCCCATACCTAATTTACCTCACCCCATCTTCAACCTAACTGCTCATGAGATGGAGGTAAAAATTTCAAAATTCACTCCGCCCTCGGCATTGCGACTCCTATTTGCATAAACAACTATGCTTGTACTCACCAACCATCGACTGCAAGTCCTATTTTATTTGTTCCTGCTGATTTTTATTATTAATTTCTGTTTTTCAAGACATAATTAGATTGATTAAGAAATCAATTAATTCGAACCGGCCAAGCTCACTTCACATGTTTATAGATGTAGTTGTCATTATTAATTAAGTAAATTCTATTATGGTTAACTCTCCTGGCGTCCAGCTGGGAAAGAAATGCATAATTTATTTTTTTAGGGCATTTCGGTGGTCAATTTGGACTAATATTAAAAATTTCACTAGTGACTTTTATTTTATCCACATTGAATTCGTACCTAAAATTAATATATTGTAAGATTTTAATATTTTAATTAGGAAAGTAGGACTTATTTTATTCACTAATGACTTTTAATATTACAAGAAAGTAGAAAATAAAATAAAAAAAATGCTACAGATAGTGCCTAAAATAAAATTATAGACCAAAAATTACGACTATAGGTATTTTTTATGATTATTTTATTTTTAAAGGAAGTAACCTACTTTGTTTGGAAAAAAAATTATTTTTTACTAAAAATAATAATTTTATTCATATTTTTCGGTAAATTAAACTATTTTCTGTAATTTTTTTAGTTACAAAAAAACTTTTAATTTTACGAAAATATGACTTATTTTTTGTAAAACAATAATTTTACAAAAAAGAAAAGTAATTTCTTAAATACAAAAAAAAATGACTCTCTAATAAAAAATCATAATCTTCTTATTTTTTTTGTAAATTAGACTTTTTTTATAAAGTTTATAGATATATAAATTTGAAATACTGCCTTAATTATTTTAATATTTCTTATTTTTAATTAGTGAAATATAATAGCAGATTAATTTAATTGTAATTCTTTAAATATTTTAATTATATTTATTATTTATAACTATCCTATTGGGCATAAAAAATAAAATTTTGTACTTTTTTAAAAACAAAATAATATAAAAAATTTGTCTATACGATGCCTTTTATAAAAAGATTGTGATTTTTTTAAAAGAGTAATATTTTTTCGTAATTATAAAATTATTTTTCTCATAAAATTATTTTTTTTGTATAAAATAAATCATATTACAAAATAAATTATATTTTCGTAAAATTAAAACTTTTTTCATAATTAAATAAAATTATAAAAAAAAATTTAATTTACTAAAAATATAAAAAATTTATAATTTTTCATAAAAAAAAAAATTTTTTTTTGCAATAAAATAGATTACTTTGTCTTAAAACAAGGTAAGCTAAGAAACTCCCTACAACTAAAATAAAAAATTTACCACTACAAGAAAACAGAGAATTAGAGATGAATTCTTTTGCTACGACTCCAAAATCAACTCTACTAGAATGCTTTTAGAGACATTTATAAATTTCATCGCCAATAATGCTCATTATTTATGTACTACTTTTCTGCCATGTTATATATAGTGACAAAACTTCATAAATTGCAACCAAATAAAATGTCCTTAAATTTTATTAATCAGCAACACCATAATAAATGTCTCTAAATATATATAAAACTACATTTTGTGATGTTTTTGAGAATATGTCTCTGAACGATATACAGCTTATCGAAGTCTCCTATTTTCCTTTAAATCAAGTACTTACAAGGTACAAATTTCAATTGATCTGGGCTAATACTTCCTCTACTTGCACTGTTACTTATCCAAAAAGTTAGAAATATTTCTGAAATAGCTTTTACGTCATATATAGGAAATTTTTGCTATTCATTTTTTGTTATTATATTTTTTGAAAATATAAGAATAAATCAGATATTGTTATGTGTTGGGTATGCAGAAAAATCTTTCTTGTTGCATTCTCTAATTTAACGAAAAAATTCTCAACATTAAGGGTTAAAAATAAAAGAATAAAAATGCTGAATAATTCCTTTTTTTTTTTGGAAGCTCAATGTTTTCAATAGAAAATTCTCCCTTAATGCCTAAATAATTCTTAATGCCTAAATAATTCTTTTTTTTTTTTTCTAAGTTGAATTGGACATTAATTCTTTCTTGAAAATTACGGCTAACTTTTGTAGTGAGAGAATGAAATTTGAAAATTCAAATTTCAAAATTATAGTGACAAAATGAAAATATTTCAAATTTTCACTAAACCTAGTTGATTAACGAAATGGTATTTTAGTAAATAAAAATAGTTTTACCTCATTTAATGATCCAAAAATTAAAAAATACGCCATTCTAGCTTGCTAGATTTTGGCCAAATAATTTTATCCTATTATTGTTACTAGTTTTTAGGACACTTACCTGCGCATAGTTATTTTTTTTTAAATTTATAGATATTTTATATTATAATAAATTATATATATTATCTACTAGTATATAGAAAAAATAATAACATAAAAAATATTTATATATTCAATAATACTATAATTTTTTAGCTAATCCACGACAACTTATATATATATATATATATATATATATATATATATATATATATATATATATATATATATATATATATATATATATATATATATATATATATATATATATATATATATATATATATATATATATATTCCAGGGAAAACTCATTGTTAAAAGCAAATTAGAAAAATGCAATGAAATAATATTTCCCACTATTTTTTGAAGTAGGTCAAAATGAAAAAATATTAGAATTTAAAAATATATTTTATAATAGGGTATTGATATCAAATTATATTTTTTCAATGAAAATCTATTATTAAAATAAATAAAAAATAAAAGAAAAAGATGTTGCTGCTGCTATTAATTTATTATTATTATTGTTGCCGCTGTTACTGAGCATTATAATTAATCGTACTTTTTATTATTAATATTATTATTATTAGTATTTTTATTATTAGTATTATTATAGTAACATTATTTATTCTTAAAGCATACTTATATAATTTATAAAATGGTTGCCAAATGGATACTCTCTAAAATTAATTTGACAAAAATAAATTAGGATAGAGTACATGCTTAGCTCAATAAATTTGGCAAAAAAAAAAAAGAGCACATGCTTAGCTTACTCCAGATACCTATACAAGCATGATTAATGTGAACGTATATTATACATATATTACTAAGACTTTGTATACAAAGTCTTATTATATTATTATTCTCCATATCAATAATTGACTAGCAGGATTTTAGCTGACTTCTCATAAGTGTCATGTCATGGGTCAAGATGGTGTGGTTTTTCTTTTTTGCCAAATAAAACTTTCATTGAATATGTTGGCATGAATATGTAATGAATATAAATTATAATATATGCATTTTGTACTAGTTATATATTTTTTTATTTTGTAGTTGAATTTTTTATTAAAATTATATCCTTTTAAGTAAAAAAAATAGAAATATAGGTTAAATGATAATATTTTTCCATTATTTGTAATTTAAAAAAGTCTTTTTTTGTAATTTAAAAAAAAGTAAAAAATGCAATGCAGTTGAAAATGGTGTTCAGTTGAAGCAACATTTTACGGCATTTTGGAGATTTGACTGCATTTCGCAGTAGGGTTGGAGATGGTCTAAATACATGATTAGGCCGAGATTTATTTTTATCTTGGAATACCCTCATAATTTTTTCATCCGTTAATTTTATTGTAGAGTTTTTTCCTCTATCCTCTCTCTAGAAGCTTATCTTCTTCGTTAAGTTTCTATAGGAGGTTTCCCAAGGCTTCTTTGGCCACCAACAGAGGTTCTATAGAGTTTTTTCCTCTATCCGAGTTTTTTCCTCTATCCTCTTTAAAGTAAGTTTTTTGCAGAAATAATGGGTTTTATATCTGTCTCTATATCTTTTGTGATTCCCGTCTGGATCGGGGTATATAGCATCTTTATTTCCTTAAAAAAAGTCATCGTTAAAAAGCTTGCGGGTAAAAATAGCGACGAAAAATTTATTTAGTAATAAAAATATTTCTGTTAACAATTCATTGGTATAAATTTTTTTAAATATTTTTAATTTTAAAAAATCTGTTGATAAATCTATCAGTAATTATATTTTTATTATTTAAAATTTATCAGTAATTCACTAATATATTTAATTTAAATTCAAATTAACTAATATTAAATTCCGTGGTTGTATTTCAATTTGAAATCGCCGTCAAAAAGAAATTCAGTTCATTGGTTCTCTTCTTTCAAAAGTTCTAATTAATAAGGCAACCGCTCTTAGCATGAGTGGACGTGTTAGAAATACAAATTATTTTTATATCGTTACCTGCAAGTTTCAACTTTTAATTCGAGTGGTTTTTCTTGATAATTAACTAAAGTAAAATTTCGTTGACGGTAAATTATATTTTTTCCATCGGTAATACATATACTTGCAAATTACCGGTAAAAAATTTATAGTCGGAATATAAAATTATCAATAATTATTGATAGAATTTTGGAGAGTAAATTGTTTTTATATTGTCTAAATTTTTGTAGAGAGACAATTTACCGATTAAACTTTTAGTTGGTAATCAGTCATTAAATTTTTATTTTTAAAAAGATAAAAATATCTATCATTAATTCGTCAATAAATTTTAAATAAATATTTTTCCAAAGTAAATATTTTGTCATTAAGTAAGTAATTTTGTAAATTAATTATAAAAAAATAAAACATTTTGTTGTTAATTTGTCAGTAAGATTCTTTTAAAAAATATATTTTTTAGAAAATATATATATTTTCAAAAAATTAAAATAATAATTTAAAAATTAAAATTTTTAGAATGAATAAGAAAATTAAAACAGTAAAAATTATAAAATAAATTGAAAAGCTTAAAGAATATAAAAAATGAATAAAATAAAATTAAAATTATGTTTCAAAACTAAAAAAAAAAAACAGAGAGAGAGAATGAAATGAACATAAAATTAAGAGAGAAAGAGATAAGAGTTAAAATGAAAGAGTAAGATAAATAATTTATTAAATTCATTCTTTAGAAAGTATAAAAAATTTAATCAAAAAATTAAATTTAAGATAACAAATCATTATTTTTTTTAAAATCACATTAATACTTTTTTATACTATAAAACAATTTAAGAAATATAAATAATAAAGAAAATTGAAATAAATTTAATACTTTTTTTCTATTGATAGATTTGGAATTTCAGAAGTAAAATTAAAAAAAAAAAAAAAGAATAAGAAAGAAAGAATATATATGAGTATTAAAGAGTATATAAGTGCTAAGCAAAGAAAAAGAAAATGAAGAAATAATTAAATGAGAAAGAAAGAAAAATAAATTTTATTTGTAAGGATTGCAGAGAAGAAATTGAAAAAAAAAAGAAATGAAAAAGAGAAAAAGTGTGAGAATAAAATATTGAGGAAGAGAGGAGGAGCCATTATATACCTTTTTTTTTTTTTTTTTTTTATGCTATTTACTAACTAATCACCATC
This sequence comes from Reutealis trisperma, assembly GCA_947687605.1. Taxonomy (NCBI): domain Eukaryota; kingdom Viridiplantae; phylum Streptophyta; class Magnoliopsida; order Malpighiales; family Euphorbiaceae; genus Reutealis; species Reutealis trisperma. The sequence goes on from CANTUT010000112.1 coordinate 3,838,037, forward strand.
TAAATTTTTATCGGTAAATTTTTCAAATGAAATTTTAAAGGAAAATCTTCCTCTAAAATTTTTATTTATCCACTCTATTTTCATCTGTAATTTATTTTTCTTTAAAAAATAAATAAAACTTTAGGGTTACCACACTGCTGCTACCATTAAAGGTGCAAAAGGATCAGAGGGCAAGAAAACTTTCTTTGGAAGGCCTCGTTAATTAGATGGTTTTTGTCAATAATTTTTAGCTGTTGATTGAGGTGCTAAATATTTACTTAAATAATCTTAGGATTTCTCCCTTAATTTAAGAGTAATTTGCTTGGTTTTTTTAAATGAAATATCCTAAATTCCCATTGATTTACTTTCCCTTGTGATTTTAATATGCTTTGGTTGAGATTGTTGAATTCAAGGCAAAATTGGAACAAAAATGAAGAAATGCCAGAAAGCATAAGGTCGCGCACAAAATGCACAGGGTTGTGCGTTCGATTTTTAGCTACTGCCATTTTTTGAAGAAAAATTCAGAAAGTGCACAAGCCTGTGCAAAAGTGCACGAGCCTGTGCACCAGTGAACAATAACCCGATTTTTTAAATTTTAAAAGGAACAAACATGAAAGGAAAGGGGCTAAAAATATGGGATTTTACCAAAATCAAAGGGAAGCAGTTAGGAAACAAAGAGCAAGGGGTTTTGAAGAATAAAAAGGGGAAGAAACGGAAGAGAAAGGCATCAGAGAGGCTAAAGAAGATTTTCAATTTTAATTTCTCTTTGGAAAAGAATTCTAGTTAGGGATTTAAACAATTTCCAGTTTTCATCTACTTCTCTTGAGAGATTTTTCAGAATTGGAGGGCTGGATTGTTGAAGGAAGAGTAGTGGCTGTTGAAGGAGACTTTCCACATCAGTTTGGAAGCCGTCAAGAGAACGAATTTCAACCTTCAATTTTCTAGAATTTTCCATTTTTCAAGAAGTCTTCTTAACTCGCTTTTATTTTATTCTTTAGTTGAATTCAAGCATGCCTTATCATTTGATTCATTGGATTTGTTCTTTCATTTATTTAATTATGAGTAGCTAAGTTATCTTCTCTAGGGTTTAGATGGATTTTGGTTGATTCTTGTGGAATTCTTATATACTTTATCAATTATTCAGTTATATTAGAATTGAATTACTTTCTTTGTGCTTAATGTGTGTGATTGATTGACCACCTTTTACACAATTTAAGATGCTATATGATGGAGCAAAAGTGAAAGTATGGCATTAGTTCATGAGGAAGATAAACTTAGGATTGTTACTTCATAGACATATGAGTATGCCTAGGTGGTGTTTATGATAGCTTTCCATAAAACTTAATGAATCCAACCTAACTACTTGCAATCACGATAGTAGGTGTGAGTTTAGAATTGGATATTAATAATTTGCCTTGAAAGAGGATCTTGTTTGATTGAGGGAAAGCTACCTTTAATTCCATTTGATTGAATGTTGATATAAGTATATATGAGCCATTTGTATGAAAACCAATTGAAATCTAAACCCTAGGTTGTTTGTTATTGAATCAAGATTTAAAAAATTAGTTCCTTTCATTTTCATTAGTCAAATTATTCATTTCTTTCATTTATTTAATTATATTCATTCTATTCACCAAAAGTTTTGATTGATTAAATATTAGAAAGTTTGTTATATTGGTAATCAAAATCGTTTCCCTATGGGATCGACAAACCCCTTACTCATTTAAACTATTTGCTACAATTGACCCGTATACTTGCGGTGCAAAAAGAGCGAACATTGATTAATTAATTTTGAGCATTGTTGCTTGTATGCCAAATATGGGTTATTTTTCCAAATATGGATCTAATCAGTATCTAATTCCGTTCATTTTGGTTTTCAACAAAGAATTATTTTTTATTTTTTTAAAAAAATTATTAGGTTTGGTATGGCACAACTGGGTATATGGTTAACCTTGAAATATGAATGCATTGATCAAACGGCTACAAATTCTTCTTTTAATTCTTTCCTTTCACCTTAATTGGTGGATGAAGCACAATTTTAATTAGCACTTGGCATTAGTAATTTTTTAAGAAGCCAAATCAGTTAATTACCATACGTGTAAGATTTCAACATATACATTAAAAAGCCATTAAATTATCTCAATTTTAAGACTAAAAATTAAAATATCTTTTATCTTTTTAATTTTAATATAAAAAATAAAAATAATTAATGCAAATAATTTAGTAGAACAATAAAAAAGAATAAAACGTGAAAAATAATAATAAATACCTCTTTAAACTCTTAAAAAAAACTTATTTTAGAAAAATCTTTAATTAAAATGATAATTAGTATTACGTAACAAGAACTATTTCTTCACTAAATTAGGCCTGGCAAGTGTTATATAAGTTATGATAGGAATAGTAAGATATGATCTTGTGCATCTTTTTTATTTGGCAATGTTCTGTGTTCTTTTAAATTCATAGCGACCGACTTTATTAAATATTTGTTTCATTTTTTTTATAGATTAGCGACGGATTTTAAGTCGTTGCTAAATATAACGACGAAAAGCATAAAAAATTTGACGTTTTAAGAAAAGATGACGTTTTTTTCTTGCTAAATGGCGACAAAAATCATTTTTTCACAGTTAAAATTTTTGCAACAAGATTGTTAATGACGAAAACAATCCGTTGCTAACTCAAACTAACAATAAATTTTTGCAATATAGTAATGATTTTTTTTTTTTTTTTTTGGCTAAACTGCATATTTCTGACAGTGTACATTTATAGAGAGGGGGGGCGTGGGGTGTTTATTTTTACAAACAACCAATTTTGAATATGCTAACTTACCATAAATATTAAAAAAAATTACTTACACCTTACCTTTTTTATATAAATTTTTTTAATATTCTTAGCTTAATCTGAAAGAATATATTTGAAATTTATTTTTACTGATACATAATTACTACTATAAGAATAATTATAAAATTAAATAAAGTTACAATGAATCACTTTTTTATTTGCCAAAATTTCTTTGAGTGGGGCTTGGGATGAAATAACATGTAGAATTTTGTGTTGGCTAGGCAGAGGGACTTAAAGGCCTCAGAATTGTCCCATCGCTTCAGCAGAGGCAGTGTGTGTGGTATAGAAGAGAGAGAGACCGAAAGTTTAGCTACCAGTATCTTCTCCACGTGTAATATTTTTTTTAATATTCAGAGAAATCAGAACTATTACGTCCGATTTTGTTGTTAGCTACGCCACAGTCAAAGATTTAGGAAAAGGCAAAAATTTTAAGACGAAACCGGTAGTTTGACAATCGGTTTATAGGTCTGAGATAAAAATATAGTATATATAGATAAAATTTTTTAAATTTGGCATATACAAGTAATTATTTTTTAAAAGTGACATATATGGATCAAGAGCCCGCCTACGGAGGAAATAACCGAGGGAATTCTAGATAGATGGAAGGCCATGATAAATATTTCTTTTTATATTGATCAGGGCTTCTAAAAGAGAAAATTCAAACAAAACGGTCATATATATTTTTATTTATTCACTTGTTGCATTTTTCATATTCATATTTTGATATATATATATATATGTGTGTGTGTAATGAGAAATAAAAATAATCCAAGAAGATAATGAAGCTAAAAGAAGTCAAGACCCAGCAAGACTAGACTCCCTCGTTCTTACGGACAACTAGAGCCCAAAGATAAAGCCCAAGGAGGAGGCTTATTCATTCTCAAGAGCGAAGTAGGAATGACAATGTGGTGGAAAATCTCGTTTTTCTTTGAGATTTGTCTAAAATAGGATGAGAATTTCTCGATTTTTATCTCTATAGAGGTGGGCATGAGGGATATTACTTCCCCGTTAATGGGATGGGATATAGATGGGAAATGTATTCTTCACCCCATGAAGATCTCTGTCCCCGAATGTTTACGTAATTATTCTTAAGTATAATATATATATATATATATATATATATATATATATATATATATATATATATATATATATATATATATATATATATATTAATAGTTATCACAATATTTATCCATGGATGATCACAATTTTGTTAACTATTAGATTAAATCTAATGGTTCTAATTAATTTTGTAATTTATCAATTGTATTTATTAGTTTTGAGATTATAAATCTAATTAAATTTACTTTTTAAGGGTAACTTGTTGTAATTTAAATACATGGAAAAAATAATTTAATTTTTTTAAATTGTATTTTAAATTCTTTCTTGATTCAATCTAGCCAGTATTAAATAAGTTACACAATTATTTAGAGTACTTTATAAATCATATTATTAATTATTTAATGATGTAAAATAATATACATATCGGGTGTCCAGCACTTGGCTTCAACTCTTACAATCGAAGCAATATGTTGGCACTCCAAATTAACCAACATATAGCTTCCATGTTGACAGCCATTCTCATTTCCCTTTTATTTTCTAAAAAATAAATATATCAAATTTATATATAAAAAGGCATAATAATAAATTGTTGGAGAGGTGGAAAATATTTTAAGGTAATATTCGTATTCTTGAGTCGCTGGTAGTCATAAAGGGGCCATATATAAATTCAAATGATTGGTGGATTGTGGCCTAATATTTAAATTTTTTTTATAAATATATTAAAAATTTTATAATTATTTAATTTAAACCTCACTAAATTTTTTTTAAATTGATATACATTATTTTAAAGATTTTATTTTACTCTACATACATACCAAAAATTTATTTATTATTTAATAATTTAAGATCTTTTAATTTATACTTGTCATCACAACATATTCATTATATCTATATATCATTTAATTTAGTGTTTAATTTTTAAATTTATTATTATTATTATTTATATAATGACTCCACTCTTTTAAATGTTTAGCACTACTACTAGTATTTGATAATTCAATTATACACTTAAAATTAAAATTTTTAGCTTTTAAAATAATTTAAATTATTTAGTAATTATTGTCTTAAAATTTCAATTAAATAAAAAATTATTTAAAGTAGTACGTTAAAAATTTTTAACTTAAATTTTACAACAAATATAATAAGTAATAAATTTTTAAATAATAATATTTAAAAATTATTTCACTTATATTATTGCACAAGTATCTTATTCCACAATTAAAAAATTCAACACTAAAAAAACTTTTATTTGAGATGTGTTCCATGAATTTTGAACGTCTTGGTTTTTATTATTTAATAAAATTTCAGTAATTTATTTTTAAAAATAAAAAAATATGTTAATGATATCAAGAATATTATCGATATTATTAATCAATACATGTACTCATTAACTTTAGTTTTTGAGTATTATATTAAGGATTTAAGAGGTTGAAATGTGAATTAATTTATGAAAATAAGAATTACTTTAACATATAAGTTGAAATTGTAATTTCATAACAACATTTGTATATTAATCGCTACTAAATCAATTTAAAGAAAAAAATAATTTTAAGCTTATTACATCAATTATTTTTTATATAGAAAATGAAACAGTTATTTCCCCTTAATATTGAAAAAAATGTAAAATGAATTTTTAATTATGCCAGCCTAATAACATATTATAGCTAGTTACCTATAATTAATACTTATTTTAATATATATAATTATTTAATATTGGCACAACATTTATGATAGTTATCATGGAGAATTTAATATTTGTACTAATTTTATGATAATTACCATGAAGATGTAACCATTGAAAACTCCTATATATATATATATATATATATATATACACACACACACACACACTAATAAGTTTTAATTTAAAGATATTGAATCAGTTTGAATCTAATTAAAGCTTAAAATTTAAATTATTATATATTATATTTCATTATCTAAAACATATAAAATTGAAGGAAGATAAAACAAAATAAAATTTTCAGATAAGGAATGGGAACCTTTGTGGGGATGAGGATTCCTACAGGGATGAGGATGGAGACTAAATAGTCCCTATATGTGAGGCGAGGACGAGGATAAGAATTCCTCGTTAAGAGGGCGATGGGGATGGGGGATGCTATACCCCCGCCTTGCCATCTTACCATCCCTAGAGTGAAGCCTTTGTTTCTCTTCTTAAAGGCTTTAACCCCTTATTTCAATTACAAGTAACTTCCTCCACAAGCTGCATTTTGTGGCTGGGGATTTATAATACAGATATTACTATCAAGTGTCAGAAAAAGCTTTTGATCAGGTGGCACGTCCTTGAATCCTAACATAACCAATTATCTACCATGTCCCAAAAGACAATAACTCAATCTATGCGTCCACTACCTTTATACCAATCACATTAATTAGAAGCATACTGTACCATGAGATATTCTCTATCCTCCATAAAGTCACTAATACCTGTCTCATCCATAAGCTATACAAAAGAGAAGAATCAACATATAATTCAAATAGTTTGAACTATGCATCTTTCTCATCCTCTTCTCTCACTAAGAACTTTTTGACCAGAGAAGAGAAATCTTCCTTCTTCGATTACTGGTGAAGCTTAGACTTGAGCGTTGGAGGCTCTTCGCTAGGCACTAAGTTTGATCCTCCTAACCTTTCTTTATTTCTTTACAGGCTCATATTATTCAAACCCAATCTCAGAGATCAATCTAGCCTAGCATTCATCTGCTCGGTCTAACTATATATATATATATATATATATATATGCATTCATCTGATTGGTCTAACTATGAATATATATACTGCTTATATATATATATGCTGCTTATTTTACCAAATTGAAAAAGCTTTGGGATGAATTGGTGTTTCTTGTGCCTATACCTAAATGTACTTATGGAACTGGGAAGTCTGTTGCAGATCTAACAAATATGAACAAGGTAATACAATTTTTGATGGGATTAAATGATGTTTTTGATCATACTCCTAATCAAATCTTGATTATGGATCCTCTACCTACAGTAAATAAAGCTTACTCTATGGCTCTAAGGGTTGAAAAACAGAGGGAAGTGCAAATTGATATAAGAAGAGATACCATTAGAACTGGAGGAAATTTCAGAAATAATAGCTGGAAAGGTAAAGATCTTGTGGTCAAAGAGGAGAGATATTGTGAATACTGTCGAAAATCAAATCATACAAAAGAATCTTGCTTCAAATTACACGGATATCCAGATTGGATTGATGATCTAAAGAGAAATAGAGCATCAGAAGAAACTAATAGGTGAAAGGCTCGACCATTTTACAAAAATATTGCAGCCAACATTACTGAAACTCCTTTTGACATCGAGATGACTAAAGGTGAAAATAAAAAGATGCAAGATCTAACTGCTGTCATCTCAACTGCTGTACAAAAAGAAGTTCAAAAATATATGTAGACTCAAGGAAGTGTTGAAAATGCTTTTACTACATACACAAGCTATGCAGGTACATCTCATAATTTGGCCTTATAGTGTTATAATTTTAGTACAAAAGACTTTTGGATAGTAGATTCTGGAGCCACAAGTTACATGTGCTTCGATATTACAAAATTTGCAGCCTTAATTTCTTTTAAGTACCCTATAACTGTTACATTACCTAACAAATCTACCAAACTTGTTACTCAATCTGGTAAAATACATCTTTCCCCACAGCTTACCCTTAATCAAGTTCTATATGTTGCTGAGTTTCAATTTAATCTTTTGTCTATAAGCAAACTCACCTCTACCTTACCCATTAGAATCATACTTGAATCTCACTATTGCTTGTTCTAGGACCTGAAGATTGAAAGAATTCTGGCAGTTTGCAAGGTGATGGCTGGTCTTTACATTTTAGACAAGTCTAGCTTTAGTCTCGAAAGAACAAAGCAATTTGATCATTTCTTCTCTTTCCTAAGTCTATTACTGTACTTGATCCCTATCAATCTTTGTCTTCCTATAATGTTGTTACCAGTTTAAATAAAACTACCAATTTTATTTCATTTGACTTGATGCATGCTAGGTTAGGACATCCTTCAAAAATAAAGATTTCTCATCTGCCTATTTCTTTTGAAATTATACATACTGAACCTATAATATGTGAGGTTTGTCCCTTAGCAAAACAAACCAGACTACCTTTTCCATCCAGGACATCTACCACTTCTCACTCTTTTGAGTTAGTTTATGTTGATCTCGGGGACCCTACAAACAACCTTCTATTACAAACTGTCATTACCTTTTGATAATAGTGGATGATTATAGTTGCACTTTATGGGCCTATTTATTAAAGGATAAAACCCAAACTCTTTTCTTCATGAAACAATTCTGTACCATGGTCCAAACTCAGTTTCACACAAAAGTGCATACTATCAGATCTAACAATGGTAGTGAGTTTATGAATGTTGACTGTCTTTCTTTCTTTGCTGATCAAAACATATCCCATCGAAGAACCTGCTCATATACCCCTCAACAAAATGGGGTTATTGAGTGCAAGCATAGACATCTTTTAGACATAGCTCGAGCCTTACTTCTTCACTCTGGTTTACCAAAATCCTTTTAGGCTAAAGCCATTCTCACTGCTACATACTTAGTCAATAGCCTGCCTTCTTCTATTTTAAATTGGTCCACTCCTTATGAAAAACTGTTCTCTAAACCACCAGATTATACTCACTTAAGAGTTTTTGGTTCACTATGCTTTGCCACAAACACCACTCCTCACAAATCTAAATTTGATAACAGAGCACATAAATGCATACTAGTAGGCTATGCTAGTGGACAAAAGGCCTATAGAGTATTTGACCTTAAGACACACAAAATATTTAGTTCCACAGATATTATTTTTTATGAACATGCCTTTCCATATAAAATAGTAACTTGTGATCCTTGTTCTACTGCCACCAATTCAGTTTTACCCTTACCTAACTTCATATCCTTTTTCTCCTTTTTCTGATAATATTGAGTCTTCTTCTACTAATATTTCCTCTATTCCAATTCCATCTTCTTCTACTACTTCACAATCCCCACAACTTATCACATCTGTTTCTCCTACCTCATCTTCACCTCCTTTAACTATACCACAACAACCTTCATCCTCCCTTCCATCTCCTATAAACCTTCAAACATGTAAAGGAGCAAGACAAAAACAACAACCTAGTTAGATGAAAGACTATGTCTCAAATGTTCAATTTGCCATACCTTGCTCAACTTCACCAGAAATCAATAGTAAGTATGTTGTTCATCCTTTAAACCCTTTACTTTTTCTGTAATAATATTAGCTCTTCCACCTCACATTTTCTTGCTACCCTAACTACTGTTCACACACCTACCACCTATAATCAGGCAAAAACTGATCCAATGTGGGTCAAAGCTATGGAAGATGAGCTTGCAGCACTTGAACAGAACAATACTTGGCTTATCACTAATTTACCACCCAACAAAAAACCCATTGGCTCCAATTGGGTCTATAGAGTGAAATTTAAACCAGATGGTTTAGTAGATCGATTTAAAGCTCGGCTAGTAGCCAAAGGCTACAACCAAGTTGAAGGTGAAGATTTCATAAAAATATTTTCCCCTGTCACCAAATTAGTCACTGTCAAGCTATTTTTATCTGTTGCAGTAGCAAAATCATGGCCTATTCACCATTTGGACGTTAATAATGCCTTTCTCCATGGCTTTATTGAAGAAAATCTATATATGCTTCCACCTGAAGGTTCTTTTATTCCATATGGTAAAGTTTGTAAATTGCAGAGAAGTCTTTATGGCCTGAAGCAGGCTGCTCGACAATGGAACCATGAGTTTACCTCTTAATTGCTTCATTATGGCCTCCAACAATCTCAGATTGATCATTGTTTGTTTACTAAGAAGACATCTACTAGATTTCTTGCTCTTATTATATATGTTGATGATGTCTTAGTCACTAGAACTTCCCTTGATGATATTACTCATCTTAAGCAATATCTTAATACAGCTTTCACCATCAAAGATCTTGGTCCTACTCAATATTTTATGGGACTTGAACTAATAAGAACATCATGTGGGTTATATTTGTCCCAAAGAAAATGTCTTAGACCTGTTTCAAGAAGCTGGCCTCTCAGCAGCAAAGGCTACTACAACACCTCTACCTTCTGGTTATCAATCTCCTCAATCTACTTCAACCTTCTCTTCTCTAGAAAAATTTAGGCGTCTTGTTGGGAAATTACTGTATTTAAATTTAACAAGGCTAGACATATCTTTTGCAACTCACTTTCTTAGCCAATATATGACTGCTCCCTCTGAACATCATTGGAATATTGCCTTGGATGTCATAAAGTACCTCAAAGGCGCTGCCTATTATGGTATTTACTATCCTACTCATAATAATTTGGAGCTTCTTGCCTATGCTGATTCTGATTGGGCTGCATGCCTTACCACTAGAAAATCAATCACTGGTTTTTGCATTTATCTTGGCAAGTCCTTAATCTCTTGGAAAACAAAGAAGCAGACTACAATTTCAAAATCTTCTACTGAAGCTGAATACCGCAACTTATCTACAACAGCCTGTGAGCTTAAATTTATTTCTTATTTGTTGCATAAATTTCAACACTCTATTCCAGCTCCCATTTCTTTATTTTGCGACAATCAGGCTGCTATCTATATTACTTAAAATCCAGTATTCCATGAGCGGACGAAGCATCTGGAAATCGACTGTCACCTTGTTTGCAATCTTTATAAAGAAGGTTTTCTACATCCAGTTCATATATCAACCAAACTTCAATTGGCAGATTTGTTTACTAAATCTTTACCATCCAGCAAATTCCATCTTCTATTGTCCAAGACGGGCTTGTTCACTTCTTCTCAAGCTCCATCTTGAGGGGGGATGTAATAAGTTATTATCAGTAAACAATTAGTTAGCAATTAGTTAGGAATGTCATGATTCTATTATAACAAACTGCTGAGTTGGCAGTAAAGGACCGTATTGTAAAAGCTTCTATTAGCTGTATATTTACTTAGCTCCTCATCTAATCAAAGATAGATCAATATACCATTTTTACTCTTAAATCATATATTTTGTCTTCTACCTTCAATTAACCTTTAGTTTATAGAATTCTACACGTAATGTTAGATTATGTTTAGGTGTATTATATTTTTTATGTTATAATACTATTTTTGAAAAAAATTGTTTATCTTAATTAAAAATATTATTTTTGAATTAATTATACAAAATAATTAACTAAGCACTTTTAATAAATAAAAAATTGAAAAATAACTCTATTTTAAGCAAAGGGAATCTCTGTCTTCTGAGAGTCCATGTATCGGCTTTTCTATTATACAAATGGATCCTACAAACATTCTCTTAGCCCCCAAATAAGCTTCTTTCTCTTTTGATTTTATAATGTTAAATATTTGAAATAATCCTAATTACATTCGGTAGGAATTTCTCATTGGTCTTTAGAAAAAAGGTATATAAATATAAAAGATATATTAATTGAAAAATAAATTTAATTATTTAAATTAAAAAATTACTATTTTTCTTTATTTAATATAAAGTACTTGCATGTAAACATTATTCACGATAATATTATTTTGCAAAATAAAGAAAAATACTATTTTTTTTATTTATTTTTAACATAAAGACTTGTTACATGACCTAAAAAATTTTATATAAATAGCTAAATTGTGACCACATACTATAAATATATTACTCTATATATACTTAATTTTTTAAAAATAAAATTTAATTTTAATAAATATATTTTTTATCAAAAATTTTAATAAATATATAATGGATATTTCGTTTTAAAAATATAAAATCAACAAGAATTTTAGATTAAATTTTTTTTACTTACTATCATGATAAGAATTTTGACCTATTATAACAAAAGTTCTTTAAGAAAAATTAATTGAAATCTAGTTCCTTGCACTTTATCCTATGAAATACTCTCTCTATTATGAAAAAAGTAGCTATTAAGAAAAAATCATCATTTTTAAGGTAGTAATAACTTTATCATAAATTATCAAAAAAAACCTTATTAATTGCAGTATAAATTAGGAAAATATCTCTCATACTTGAGAAATTGAATAGTAAATTAGTCATTTTATCCTTTTTTTATTGGATTACTAAATGACCACTTATTTATAAATAAAACTAACTTTTTTAATGATCACTTTTTTTAAAATGGATAGAGTAATTGTTGCGCGATTTCTGCAAGTGCACAGATCGTTTACAAGTAATAAAGTGATGAGTGAGTATCGTTCCCACGAGGAAGGGTTTGTCAAGTACCAATTTTTAATATTACTCTATTATTTAGAAAATCAATTATGAGATTTATATTTTAAGCTAAAATAAAATTGAAGTAAATAAATAATGATAAATATGAAAATAAGATCAAAGATCTAGGATTTAGAATTCATCAATTGATTACATATGATTTCTTTATAATTTTTAGATGGATTATTTTTGCTGGAATTAATGATTAGATTTCCCTAAATTATATGATGTTCTCTCTCAAGATACAATATGTGTGTTCATATTAACCTTACGTCTACTCTCGTGATCATAAGCAATTAACACAAACCCATTAAGTTTTATGGAAATCCTTTTAAAAATCACAAAGGAGTATTCTTATCTCTAAACAATACATTCCCTAGGTCAGTTATCCTAATGAACTAATATTGTGCTTCCACTCTCGCTACTTCACACAATATCTTAAATCATGCAATTAATGGCCAGTTAATTACAAGCATTTAGTTCTAAGATAAAAGATTAATTCCAACAATCAACCCAATCAATTAAATATAAATGATCATATGCAAATCAAAAGATTACATCTAAATCCTAGAAAAATAAATTTAGCTATTCATAATTAAAAGAGAAAAAACAATTAAATTAACAATAAAAATAATAAACATAATAATAACTTATAATTAAATTCAAGAATAGAGTTTAGAGAGAACTTGTTTTGGGATACAATATTTGATGAACTCAAGCTTCCAAAAACTCCTCCTCTTAATCAAAAGAAAAAATAAAACTAATCTACTCTAAGAAAACATATGAAAATCTCTCTACATATTTTTTATGGATTTTCTTTGATGCCATTTCCCTTTGCCAAGCATGGTATTTATAGACATGTTTGGTGGAAGAATTCAAGTTCCATTAAAATTCTTACATCAAAAATTCAACATTGATGGTTAGGTTGGCCACCAACCATTGAATTCCTTCATCAATATTCAAAAATGGTTAGGTTGGCTACCAACCATTGAATTTTGGCCACCAACCATTGAATTTCTTCATCAATATACAAAAATGGTTAGGTTGGCTACCAACCATTGAATTTTGGCCACCAACCATTGAATTTATTTATCATGGATTGAAAACTTGAATCATTGCTTGCATCTTTATTTTTACTGCATCATTTTGATCTGCAAAAATAAAATAAAAATACTTAAAATATGTTATAATTTATTTATAAATTGTAGAACTATTTATTTCTAAAAATAAGTAATAATATTATTGCATTCTCGAGAATTGAGCTAAAATTTAAGTTTAAACAATTAAAATAACTCTAAAAATATAGAGTTATCACACCCCCAAACTTAAGTTTTTGCTTGTCCTCAAGCAAAGGAAAATTCAAAACCTAAACTAGTCCACTTTCGTAGGAAATTACGATTGCATTTAGCGTATGCAACAAGCCTTTAAACCCCTAGGTGTCCCATAGAGGACGAGTTATAGTCTCGTGAGGGCTTCCAGTGGTGATACCCACAAACACCTTTAAAAATTTATTTCAAAGAAAAATAAAATATCACAAAAAAGAGACTTAATCCCCTCATGCTTATGTTGAATTTTTTTTTTTTAAGGTCTAAAGAAATTAATATTTACAAACAACATATCAATAGTATTGCAAGTCAAGCTTCTATCTTAAGTTCAAAACAATCCTCATCTTAATCATGCCTTGAATAACTATGCATTAAATCAACTACAAAGAAATTGTTGCACTTCAGATAGGCATATATACACTAATATCTTTAAATGCCTCTATCAAATGATATAAAATAGATGTACAAATCTCATAAGCATATTAAAGCAAACAATCTCCACTAATGGAATTCACAAATCAAGAGAGATCAATAGGTCTTGATTAGGGTTGTAATGGGGCTAACACAAGGTATTTTTGGCTAAACAAAGAATAGGCTAAATGAACAAAAGTAAAATAATTATGCCAAGTTTACAAAATCAATAGCTCAAATAAAGGAATTATATTAATGAAGGATCCTTTTCATCTTAAGCACTATTCTTTTTCAATATTTTCTTCTTTTAAGCCCACCTCTTCTTCTTCTTATTCTTTTTTTTTTTTTCCGCCAACAACATTATTCTAAAGACAAGCAAGAATTACTAACTTTTATTGGTTCAATTTTCTTGCTTTCCCCCAAACTTATTTTAAGCAGAAGGTGGTCTTTTATAATGAATAATACTCTCAGTTATTAGAAATCCTTATTTTCTTTTAAAACTTCAATAATTCCCTTTTCTTCATTAAAATGTAAACTTGACAAATTATCTCACAAACAAGGTGAAAGTTAACAATTAAGGTTAATTAACAAAGAAAAGAAAGCTAAAATTATCAAGGCACAAAGGGGTAAACTAGGAAAAAAAATTAAAATAAGGGTAGATACAAGTAACAGGCTAAACAAACAATGCCTAAATCATATCTCTCTTTCAAAATGAATTCAAAATTTCGCCTCAAAAGTTTGCAAAAACATGTTCTAAGATAGGTGAGGCAAATGAAGATAAAAATGTGTAGAAGCCCTCTCTAAGTAAGCATACACAAATTCAATGCAATCAATATAATGCAAAGCAAAACAAAACATAATCTTAATAAAAGTTAATTTCTTACCCAAAATAGTTGCTCAACCTGAAATACTTTAATAAATTATCCATAAATATCAATTATAATCTATCATTAACCTTTCATCAATTTATTTAACACAAGCATATTTTATTAATAAAAGAGTAAAAAATTTTAAATTTATTCATCAAATCATGAAAGAAATTACTGAAAAAAAAAAAAACAAACTAAATCTCCCCCAAACTTGCAATAGACATTGTCCTCAATGTCAAATAAACAAACCAAAAGAAAGAAAATACTCCCTCTTGTAGAAAAGTGGATTCCAAATTATAAGCAGGATATGCATTTCACTTCCTTGTTTCCTGTAAAACATCTTGAAATAACACTAAAAGCAAGCATGAGAAATTAATCACACAAAAAGAAAATATCAATTTTTTTATTTTTGTTTATTTTTATTATTTTTTTAATTTTTTATTTTGGAAACTAAAAAAAAAAGAAAGAAGAAAGAAAAAAAAAAAATACAAATGCGTATCAAGAGCACAAAAAGTACTCTTTACTCAGCCATCTTGTATGAATAACTCTTGAGTTAGTTAGTTAGTTAGCTAGCTAGTTAGTTTTTTTTTTTTTTTTTTTTTTTTTTTTTTTTTGAAAAGGAAAATCACATAAATTTAAGATGCGTATCAAGAGTACAAAAGTAACTCTTTACTCAGCCATCTTACATTTAGTGAATTGAACCTAAAATTTCGCTTGATCAAGTGCAACAAAAAAAACACACACAAAACAAAAAAAAAATGCGATAAAAAAAAAAAACTACAAAAGTTAGGGAAGTTATAATCGGAGATTCAGATCTAGTCCTCGCTTTTTACTGCTACTAGCCTTGGGGTGCCAAACTACCTGCGCCATCAATGGATCAGGTTCGGATTTAAAGTTTTGCAGTTGATCAATCAATTGTTCAATAGTTGAAGCAGAGACTAAGATGCGTCGACTCGCCGGTGTCATAAAACCCTGTTCCACAGCATGATCAAGAAAAGATAACAAACCATTATAAAAACCATCAACATTAAGTAATCCCAATGGCTTTTGAAGAACAGTTAATTGAGTCCAAGATGCAATAGTGAAAATATCTTCAAATGTTTCTAAACCACCAGGTAATGCGATAAAAGCATCAGCATTGAAATTCATGTATGCCATTCGTTCGTACATGCTATTGACCTGTAACTCATTACCTATAGTTCCACCAATGATTTGTTTATTTCGAGCCAAAGCCTTTAGAACTACTCCTAAGACTTTACTACCTCTAATATATGCAGAACTTGCGACACAACCCCTTAACCCTAAACTACCTCCCTCAAACACCAAATCAATTTTTCGTTCAGCTAAAATCCTACCAAGTTCATTAGCTGCTGTCAAGTACTCTCTTTTCTTGCCAGAGTTTGGACTACAAAAGACACAAATAGTTTTGAATTTGCGTGTTGAGGATTCTGCCATTTTCTCTCACAGATCTCTCGAAAGGGTTGTGTGCATATTGACAATAATGAATGTGCATATAAAGAAATTAGAAGAGTAAAAGAACAGTTCGATGGGATAAAATAATTATTGACAGAAAAAGTATAAAAACAAAAATGATAATAAAAACAAAAAATAATCAATGCTGTGTGTACAAATGTCAAAAGAAATATTTGAAAAACTAAAAAAAAAACAGACATTGAAAAACTAAAAAGCTAACGAAAGTAGAAAAATCTGCAGCATGTGTACAAAAGTCAAAAAGAAAATATTGAAAAGCTAAAAGTAGACATTGAAAGACTAAAAAGTTGTCGACAGTAGAAAAAAAATTGTAGGAAAATAAAATCTAGGTGCTAAAAAGTCAAAAAGTACTGCAAGATGTAGAAAAAAATAATGCATTGAAAAATAAAAAAGTTAGTGATACACCTGATTATAAACAGTAATTGTGATTTTGGCTCACATCTTCCTCTGGTTTTACGGCCAGTAACCGCTTACACGCCTTCTATGAGTCGAGGATAGGCTTCCCATCCAGTTTTCTTATTAACTGGCAAACAGGGTCTTTTATCGTCAGATTCCCTAGACTGTAACGCTGCTTCTCTTCTTTGAATAGTTCCCATAAATCTAAAAGAGTGCGTTGAACTTGTCCACAAGAATGCGTCTCAAGAGTCTGTAAGATATTATCCATAGACTCCTTACTCAGTCCATCCTTTATGAATTTAATTTTGTCTTCTCGATTTATGGATGCAAATCCAATATTTCTACAGCGTGTGTTGCAATTCCATCTTGCACACTTGTAGCAGACCCCCATTCTTTTAGCTCTCCTCTTCTTTGAGTAAGAACTTCTCCCCGTACTTGGCAAACATTTAATAAATGAGTCATCAATCTCACCTGCCAATCGTACTTTGGCTTCTATGATCCAGCGAATATCCTCAGGAAGATTCAGACGCCTAAATGCCTTCATTCTTTCCAGTCTGCGTTCATCAATTTTCCTGAGCACATCTTGGGGAAGAGTTGGAAACCTGTTTTTTAGTGCTGCAAGAGATGCTTCCATATCTAATTAACTTAGTTAAGAAAATGAAAGAGAAAACTTACAACGAAATAACTAAACAGAAATAAAAGAAACCTAATAAAGAGAAAACTTGGATTTCCTCCTAATAAGCTATTTAATAACTCACAAACCACACTAAAGCAAAATTAAAATAAAATGAAACAAACAAAGGAACAAAAGAAATTAAAAAGAAGTAAACAAGTTAGAAATTTGGGTTGCCTCCCAAAAGCGCTTTATTTATAGTCTTTAGCTTGACTATAGCTAGATCTTCATCATGGAGGATAATACACAAAGTATATCATCTCGATAATTGTGGAAAGATAGACTTTTGCCAATTTTAATGAGTCAAGCCATCTTGATTTGAGCCTGCATGGAAAAAAATTAAAACAGAAATTATTTAATATTTTATAATTAGGCTCATAATTTTTAAAAACTTTCCAACGAGCTCTTTTTCTTGCTCTAAATTTTCTTAAGAAATTGAGATAGGAAGGTAGTGGAGTTGAATCAAGAGTCGGTGAGTGCTCAGTTGATGGTGGTGAATGCTTCTTCTTTTCTTCCAAGTCATCAAATTGATATTCTTTATGGTCTGACATATATGATGTTGTATTCACCAAACAAACTGAAAAAGTTTCCTTTGAGTGCTCTTGTTCAAATCCTTTTTCAATTTCCCCATCAATTTCAACCACTCCGCAGATATTATCCATAAGAGAATAATATTTCTTGGGCAAATTATGCTCAACTTCTTCATTTTTTTCTTGCTTGCTTGAAGTATCTCCTTGATCAATCGTCTCTTTCTTATCATCACTCAAAGAAATTGCCAAGCATTGCTCTCTAGAATGTTCTTCAATTTGGCTTATCAGGTTTTCATGGCTTTGAGTATCTAATGGGCTAGTGAATTGTTCCATTTGTACATCATCATTTGTATTGTGGCTAGCCCATTGATCCATCCTATCTTCCAATCTTTCACATCGTTCATGAGTAGCATTTATGAATCTTTCCAATGCTGCTTCATAAGATGGTTTGTGCTCCTCAAATGGTGCATGATCTTGAAAATCATCTTGATAAGGATACCATGAACTGCATTGGTTTTTCCAAGAAAAGTTTGAATAGTCACTCCATCCTGAGTTGTCTATATTGGAATATGGATAATTCTCATACATGTTATAATTTGGGAAAAATTGTACTTGTTCTGCATATTGGCACTCAGAATTCAAATGATTACCTCCACACAGATCACAACTCAAACATGAATTAAATAAACTATTTGCATCAAGTTTATCAATTAAATTAACCAATGTATCGATTTTAGCATTTAACTTACTAAAACTATCCTCACCATACATGTTTGCTGCTCTATTTAGTATCATTCCTCCATCACACCATTAAAAGTTGTGGAAAACCTTCACTTTTTTTTTTTTTTTGTTTTTTTTTTTTTTTTTTATAAAAAAAAATCTGCAAAATTTTAAAAAATATACAAAATAAATCTAAAGTAATAGAGTATATCAACCTATTGATATTGTCAAAAGTTGCCTTCCCCGGCAACGGCGCCAAAAACTTGTTGCGCGATTTCTGCAAGTGCACAGATCGTTTACAAGTAATAAAGTGATGAGTGAGTATCGTTCCCACGAGGAAGGGTTTGTCAAGTACCAATTTTTAATATTACTCTATTATTTAGAAAATCAATTATGAGATTTATATTTTAAGCTAAAATAAAATTGAAGTAAATAAATAATGATAAATATGAAAATAAGATCAAAGATCTAGGATTTAGAATTCATCAATTGATTACATATGATTTCTTTATAATTTTTAGATGGATTATTTTTGCTGGAATTAATGATTAGATTTCCCTAAATTATATGATGTTCTCTCTCAAGATACAATATGTGTGTTCATATTAACCTTACGTCTACTCTCGTGATCATAAGCAATTAACACAAACCCATTAAGTTTTATGGAAATCCTTTTAAAAATCACAAAGGAGTATTCTTATCTCTAAACAATACATTCCCTAGGTCAGTTATCCTAATGAACTAATATTGTGCTTCCACTCTCGCTACTTCACACAATATCTTAAATCATGCAATTAATGGCCAGTTAATTACAAGCATTTAGTTCTAAGATAAAAGATTAATTCCAACAATCAACCCAATCAATTAAATATAAATGATCATATGCAAATCAAAAGATTACATCTAAATCCTAGAAAAATAAATTTAGCTATTCATAATTAAAAGAGAAAAAACAATTAAATTAACAATAAAAATAATAAACATAATAATAACTTATAATTAAATTCAAGAATAGAGTTTAGAGAGAACTTGTTTTGGGATACAATATTTGATGAACTCAAGCTTCCAAAAACTCCTCCTCTTAATCAAAAGAAAAAATAAAACTAATCTACTCTAAGAAAACATATGAAAATCTCTCTACATATTTTTTATGGATTTTCTTTGATGCCATTTCCCTTTGCCAAGCATGGTATTTATAGACATGTTTGGTGGAAGAATTCAAGTTCCATTAAAATTCTTACATCAAAAATTCAACATTGATGGTTAGGTTGGCCACCAACCATTGAATTCCTTCATCAATATTCAAAAATGGTTAGGTTGGCTACCAACCATTGAATTTTGGCCACCAACCATTGAATTTCTTCATCAATATACAAAAATGGTTAGGTTGGCTACCAACCATTGAATTTTGGCCACCAACCATTGAATTTATTTATCATGGATTGAAAACTTGAATCATTGCTTGCATCTTTATTTTTACTGCATCATTTTGATCTGCAAAAATAAAATAAAAATACTTAAAATATGTTATAATTTATTTATAAATTGTAGAACTATTTATTTCTAAAAATAAGTAATAATATTATTGCATTCTCGAGAATTGAGCTAAAATTTAAGTTTAAACAATTAAAATAACTCTAAAAATATAGAGTTATCAGTAATTAATAGTGTTATTTATACATTAACTAATATTTACTTTCTTTTTAATTAATATTTATTTTAAAATACATAATCATTTAATATTTACACTAATTTTTATGGTGATTACTATGGAACTGTAACCATTAAAAACTTTTCCATATATATATATATATATATATATATATAAAGAAAGCTCGTATTTATTTAGCAATGGAGATAATTTTATTTTTTTTTTCACATAACTAGTACCTGGCTTAGTTTTAGACTTAAAACCTGCTGGATAAACATGATTCTTCTAGCATTATCCACTGATTTGTTTTAAAGAAAAAAACTCGTGAGAAACAAAGTGAAAAAACAGTATTTATATTGATATATAATCAAATTAGTTTCATTCACAAATATTCTGATGATGAATAAAACCAAAACATTAAAACTTAACTTTACTACACTAAATTTTAGTTTCTTAACTTTTATTTTGAATTTTAGAATTTTTTGTGATTTATTTATTAAACTTGTATTTTTTAATTATATATTATTAGATCGATAAAATTTTCAATACAAGAATATTAAATATTTATTTAAAGATAAAATAAAATAAAAAATTTCGTTAACAATTGCTTAAAAAAATAAGCTGCTGTTACATGTTTTTGTCATAGAAAAGCTTATGTATTCAATTTTTTTTAAAAAAGAGAAAAGTTCTATTAGAAATTAAAAATATATGTACAGGGTCTAGTTGTGCCATTAGATATAATTGACAAGATATGATTATACCTTTTCCAAAGAAGAAAAAAAAAAGTATATTGGGAACAATAAAATAATAATAATAATAGGGTCTGCTTATGACATTAGATATAATTGGGGAGTATGACTATATCTTTTTCCTATTAAATAATCCCTCTTGTTCTATATTCAAAAAAAAAACCTATAAAAGCATATATAGTTACGTTTATTTATAAGCATGCTGTCAATTTTCATATTGTTGTTGTATATTAAGCTTTAGTAGCAAAATACTTTGTAGCTAAAATTTTTAGGATTAATTCTACTATTTGTTGTAGTTTGTTCGTTTTGGGGTCTCTAGGCTCTATATATAAATATATATAAATATATATTTGAAAGGTCAATACGTTCGCATTAATTACCTATGCACAGTGGACTAAGCATGTGCTCCATCCTTTTTTTTCTTTTTAATATATAAAGATTATATACAAATTTTTAGCTTCTTTATAAATTATATAAAAATGACTAAGCATGCTTTCTATTTTTAATATGTAAAGATTATATATAATTTTTAGCTTCTTTATAAATTATATAAACAATTTTTATATAAAAAAAAAAGGATCGATGGAGCACATGCTTAATCCACCATATGCTCGCATTAATTACCTATACAGTGTGGACTAAGCATGCGCCCCATCCTTATATATATATAAATATATATATATGATGTCTGCATAGCAATTATTCAACGTAAAAGCAAAACTGAACAGAGAGGTGCATCCAATCCATTATAAAAGTGCATGGACGACTAAAACCATGTATCAATTTTTTCCTCTTATGAACATCTGTCCAGTTATTGCAATATTCATCTCAAAAGCTTGAAGGGTTTCCTATTTGCTATTAATTCACTGAAGTATGCTTTTCTCTGATTTCTGCAAATTATATTTTCATGGAAGTTCAACGTAAATTTTTCTCTTTAAGTAATGAGTTTTTTTAATCACATTTCATTAACTTTAAATGCTGTTTGATATAACTATTAGGTGATGAATAAGTTGTCCTTCAATTGGTAGATAGTTTCATCTTAATTTTATGTGTTTATAAATCATTTGCCAATATTAAAAAAAACTTCTTTTATTGCAGTTTACTTAAGGCAAAGGGTAAATGATTTCCCCACCAAAAAAATGGCCATGTTATAACTTTTGATTTTACAGGAATAAAATGTACTCCAACCTTATATAAATTTATTTTTCTCTTTCGTCCCAAAAATATTGTTCACTTTTTTTTCTCATATAATTTAAAAAAAATTATTAATTACTTATTAACTCATAATTTTATTATATTTTTCCACTTATATTTTTATTTGCTTGTACTCATTTACTACTATATTGTTTTTTATTAATTTTGAGATTACATAAATATTACACCTTTTAATTATTAAGAATAAGAAAAGTTCTAAGTACCTTTTCTATATTTTTTTATTGTAGGCAAGCATTGAGAGATATTTTAAAAAAGAATAATAGATAATTTAGAATGGAGAGTATTAATTACACTACTACAAATAATCCATTATAAAAGTACATGGATCATGATGTTAAAAGTAAAAAAGTTAATGCTAATAAGAATTAGCGATATTATTTGATGCTAACAAGGATTAGTTCTATTATTACCTGATTTATAAAATCCTTTATAAAATTTTTTATAATGCACTATGATAAATATTTAACAAACTAATGACATGTTAATATATTGACATTTAGTGACACTATTAACTTGATATTATAAGTACATGCTTCTCGTTGTTGATTGTTAATTTTAAAAACATATATCAAATGATTTTAAACTAATACTGTTAGTACCAGTATCTTTTGCTGTGAAACGAAACATGGATATCTTCATTCAAATAGATGATTTTAGGACTATACTTACCTAGTTTATTAATAAACTAGATTTTTTAAATATGTTTATGCATTTTGACAGGTGTTAATTCGAAGGAATTAATTAATCAAATATGAAGGTGTGGGTTGTGGTGGCAACAATGTGGTTTTGCTCAAATATTATTGTATTTGGAACAGCTAGAGTTTGCCCTTCGCTAGCTAATGATCATCATAACTCCTCCACACTTGGTGCCCACCAAATTAGCTTTACCACTCATGATGCCACTACAAATAGCTACTCTAAATTTCTGAAATCTATAAGAGATGCAGTAAAAAGTAAAAGAAATAGCAATGGAATACCAGTGTTACATGCTACAGTTGCTGAAGATAAACAATTTCTTCTTGTAAAACTTTCAAACAAAGACAGAGTCGTCACAATTGGATTGAATATCATCAATTTATATGTGGTTGCTTATCAAGTGGGACATAATTCATATTTCTTTAGCGATGCTCCTCCTAAAGCAACGACCTATCTTTTCAAAGGCACAAAACAAACCAAGCTTAAATTCAGTGGTAGCTATATTGATTTGAAGGCAAAAGGAGCAGATCGACTCAAGACCCGATTGGGTATCTTTGCATTGTCGGATAGCATCAAGACACTTAATAAAAAAACCAAGCCAGAAGAAATAGCTAGACCTCTACTAGTTATTATCCAAATGACTGCAGAAGCAACACGATTCACATATATCGAGCGAAAAGTAATAACTAACTTTGGCAAAACATTTATACCACTTCCTGATGTTACCACCCGTGAGAATAAATGGCAAGCCCTCTCCTCTGGGATACTATACGCTGATGCAAAAGGAAACTTTCGAAAAGGTAAAGTAGTCTCGTTGCAAAAATCAGATTATTCACCGAATCCTATATCCAAAGTCAGCCAAATAAAGCAAGATATGGGCATCTTGTTGTACGTGAAGGAAGGATTCTATGATCAACAAACAACAATTGGAAACCTTATCCATAACATGCAGGAATGGCTGCAGCCATTGCTTTGATTACTATTTACTGCCTTCTTTTGGAGTATATCTAGCAGGCTAGCTAGTAGTTTAAATAAAGGACATCAATTATTGTTGTCCAATAATTAATTTCAGTACTTGTATGCTAAAATTTGCCTGCCAGTAGTGTTCTCTATTTCATCAATGGATATTGCTATGTCCAGATTTTCAAAGGATTCATCATTATCATTATCGCTGTGAACATTAATTTTATTTATTTTTCATTTTTTATAAATCAGATGATGAAATTTTATTAAGAAGAACAAAATTATCATAAAAAATACATCACCTTTTTTTTTTTTTTTAGCATGGGAGAGAAATCGATCATGGCCTATTTTCTAGGAGAATATACACTTACCGTTGGGCTAAATTACAAAAAATACATCACCTTAATTACCCACAAAGTAAGCATTTATATTTAGTTTTCCATCTATTTAGTTTAGAGTGTTTAATTATACAAAATGTTAGAATAACATTCAAAATTAAATAAATTGTGATTTAAAGTTATGTATAATTAAAATATTAAAAATTAAAATTTTAATAATAAATATTTAATTTTTAAATTATTGGCCACCAATCATTAGCATTTGCAGTCTAATTAATGAATTTATAAATAGTCCATTAAATAGATAATAATAATTTAATAATTAAATATTTATTTCATTATATAGAAAATTTAACATTAAAAATTGGTGTCCTTTTAATTTTTTTTTTATTAAAAGTAAGATAATATCACGAATTAATTTTTACTAAATAAATTAATTATTGGAGTAAATTAATGTCCTTTATTTATTGTTTTGTTATCATCAATTTGTCATAGAAATTTTAAGATTTACTAAATCTATCACTTAAGTTATAAATTAACCCTATCATAATGAAACATTAATAGCATTTTGAAATTAAAAATTTACTTTCATTAAATTGAGTATCTCTCGATTTAAAAAAGAAGAAAAAAAAGAAAAGAGTATCCGCCATTCTATTCGGATTAATAATCTATAATTTTTCTTCTTATGTATAAACTTAATCTACCTAATTTTTTTTTTAATTTATAAAAAATATCAGAACTACATAATGTATTCTAATATGGACAGAATTTCCAATGCTTGTTAATGGCCCCATCTATGAGTGAAAATTAACTCATGTCTATCCACTACATGATAATGTCTCTTAGGATTTTTCATGTAAGTGCTTAAGAAATTCAATTGTTTTATCTTCATAAATAATTGACGGCTTAGATTTTTATGTTTGACCTTTTTTTATTCATCCATCTGGACCCTTTTCATTAGCAACCTCCTTTTTGTTTGTCTTAATTAATTTTTGGTAAAATCTAATATATATATATATATATATATATATATATATATATATATATATATATATATATATATGATTTAGAATATCTTAGAATTTGACATGTAAAATATATTTGCCATATATTTACATTCTATTAGTTTACATGACAAGAATGAATTTATTAATGATATTAATGTTTACTAATAATTAATCTTTATTATAATAAATTAATATTAAAACTAAATGAGTATAATTACGATCATCATAAATTGAGTTAGTATACGAAATATTAAATCATTATATTTAAGAATAGAAAAAATTGCTTTATTATTATTATTATTATTATTATTATTATTATATATAATTTTTTTTATATATAAAATTATATGAATAAATATATGGCAACATATAAATTTTTTATTAACTTGTTAATTATTATATGAGCATTTAATTTATTAATTACTTAGAAACATTTAATTATTTTATGTTTCATTAATTATTAGGTGATGAATAAGTTCTTGAATCGATTGATAGTTTCATCTTAATTTTATTTGTTTCTAAATCATTATTTGAACCTGACCCTCATCATCCTAATTAATTTTATGGTAATAATGATGAAAAGTGATAGCTCCTAATAATTTTAATCATTATAATAATTAGAATCATACCCTTAGCAAATCTTAATTTTATGCACATCAACCTAAAATTAAAATTATATAGCTCTAGTTTTGGCATTCTATTGATAGATCCCAAATTAGAAAAAGACTAACTGGATTCACCACGATTGATAATTCTACTGAGATTGACATTTGCGTTAGGCAGAATTCCCTCACCTGAAGGTCTATTGCCTCTAATATTAATCACTCTTGGAAATTGTTCTGTGGTTCCAGTGGGAGGTTGAGCAATGGCAATAGAGGTTGAAGGTTTGGGTTTTAGTGCCTTAACTTATCCATCAATTGATCATTTAAGTCTGCAATGTTTGCTGGCCAAATTGGATTTTCTCAACAAACACTTGATGATGTTGAAGCTTTTTGTTCTGCAACTCCAAGTTCTCATTCATCTATTTCATGAATTCTTGAGTAGTTGAATCAATTTGGTTCAGTCCTTCCTCCAAACTCTGCATCTGGCTAACTTCATTCACTGTAGCTTTTTTTTTCTTAGCCATAATAATTTGAGCTATGGTTTCTTCAGGTTGGTGATGCTCTGATACCAAAATGTCATGTGCCTAATTCATGAATAGTAGGTTAATGAACCAAAACTAAAGAATATAGCATTCAGAATTAAGTTTGAAGAAATAGGATAAGAATAATAGAGATAAGAAGGGAGAAACAAAAGAAATAGAGAGAGAGAGAGAGAGATTGAGAAAATTTGTTGATTAACTCACAAACGATTTATGTATCCTTATATTCTACATAATAAAGGATCTTTCCAAATATGTCTCATTCTATTACAATACTAAAAGCCAAATCCAATTACTACAATAAAAACAAATTACAGCTATGGAAACTAAATGACAAAAATACAAATAAGAACATTGAATTATTGAAATTAAGGGTTGGTTATGCTGCTGATTTCATTCATTCTGCTGACATAAATTGCTGGTTCCCATTATTGCGCCAATTATTCTGCTTGGTTCCTCCTTGGTTCTCTAAATAGATCTTGGGCTTGGAAGCTAGCCATCATCAATAACATCTAATGAACTCAAGCCTATGACAATTGCAAGCCTAGTCATAAATCCAATTTTCTTATGATATCTAACATTTTGATTTTTTAAAAAAATTGAAAAATGAGTGGAAAATATGTTTGTTTGGTATGATTTAAAAATTATTTTTAATTTTAAAATATAGAGAATTTATTCATTTAACAACAATAATGGTCGTAGTAACGGTGGTTCATTATGATGTAAAAACTAATGGTGATGCTAATTTGTTTTGATGTAAAAATTAATAACGGTGGTGGTGGCGAGGGAGAAAGTGAAGGAAAAGGTAATAATGATGGTAGTGGTTGTGAAAGTGGAGGTAGAGGTGGTCCTAAAAATAGTACAATGTGCGCAAATTTTAAATTTCAATAGTGATAATAATTAATCCTTCTTTTTCTATATTCAAAAAAAATACATATATAAACATAGTTTATTTATAAGCATGTTGTCATCAATTTTCATATTGTTGTTGTACATTAAATTTTAAGCATTACCTTTCATAGTACTATTGTATATTAAGCTTTAGCAGCAAATGACTTTGTTGCTAAAATTTTTATTACTAATTCTACTATTTGTTGTAATACTCATTCTTATGGGGATAAATGTATCAAAAATCACTAGATTTTCGGTAATTTTCTATTTTGCTTATTAAAAATTAATTATTACATAAGTGTCACTAATCCTTTATTTTTTTAGCGATGAATTACTAAGTAGATTCCGATGAAAAACTCATAGGAAAGATGACGTGACATTTCATATCACCTGCGAATGCTAACTAAACTAGACATTTCATTTTGCCACGTCAAATTATTAAAATTGCATATAAAGTTACTAAAATTTATAGTATTTTCTAATTTGATCACCAATTTTTAATTTCTTATAATTTGATCACTAAGATTTAATTTTTTTCACATAGATCATGAAAATAAATCCGGTGAAAAACTCACTAGAATTGACTTTAATCAGCTCATCTCGATATCAGGAATATAAAAATATGAGTCAATTGCCCTCACTCTCCTCTTTTTCACCTGAAGACGGCCAAAAGCTTCAATGGCCTCCTTTTTTTATCTCCTCCGTTCAATATTAAATAATGAAATAAGTATTGAAATGAAACTTTAGATGTAGAGAGTTGAATAATAATAAAAACTCTCAAAACTGTGGCTTGAAATGACAGAAATTGTCATTAGATGTGTCGGATTTATTTTCGTGACCCTCCTATAAAAAAAATTAAAGTTTAGTAATCAAATTGTAAAAAAATTAAAGGTTAATGACTAAATTAAAAAACAGTACATAATTTAATAACTTTGTATGTAATTTTAATAATACGATGGGGCAAACTGACGTATCCAGTTTAGTCAATATTTACAAGTAATATTGAATATTATATTAGTTTTTTAGTGAGTTTTTCATCGAAATTAGTTTAATGACCCATTAGTGAGAAAAATTAAAAATTAATTAGTTATATTTTTATAATAAATTAATTTTTAGTAGGCAAAATAAAAAATCACTGAAAGTTTAGTAAATTTTTTTTTTTTAATGTTTTACCGTATTCTTATGTTTGTTCGTTTTGGGGTCTCACATTAACTATGCAGAGTGAACTAAGCATGTGCTCCATCCTTTTCTTGATATAAATTTTATTTTTATAATTTATAAAGAAAGCTCGCATTAGTACTCCATAAAATTAGTTTTAAAAAATTAGGATGGATGATTAGCTTACTCCAAATACGTAATTAATGTGAATATATTGAGCTTTTATATATATCGAGGAAGGTAATACAAAGTCTTACTATATTATTATTTCTCAATATGAGATAATCGAGCAGCAAGGTTTTAGCTGACTCCTCATAGCTGTCTTGGGTTAAGTAAGTGCGGTTGCTCTATCATATCATGCATATGCCATGTTATTAATATTAATTATTATTAAGATAAAATGCTTTTGATAATAGATTATCTATGGACCAATACAATACATTGGAAAAACTGATAGCATAGGATGAGAAAGGCGGGAAAGGAAAATTTTTTAAGAATGATTTATATTAAATTATATAAAATAAATAAATAATTATACAAGTTACATAAAAAATTATAAATTATATATAATTAATATAAATTATATTAATTAAAATAAAATAAATTTGATATTTTATAAATAATTTTTAATTTTATTATTACAAGAATTACATTAATAATAATTAAGTTTATACATACATACATATATATATATATATATATATATATATATATATATATATATATATATATATATATATATATATATATATATATATATATATATATATATATATATATATATATATATATATATATATAATGTAAAAAAATTGATATCAAAAAATAAATTGACAATAAATATATATACATCATTAAAAAATTGATTCAATTTTATGTAAAAATTTGATATTAATTTTTTTTTTTTTACATGTTCGGGTCGATTTTGAGTCAGGTCGCAAGTGGACTATTCAAATTAAAAAAAAAATGACTTAATCCATTCAATTAATTATGATTTAATCAGATTAACTCTAAATTCATCAGGTTAAGTTAGATTATTTCAAATATCAATCGAGTCAGAGTCAGATTTTTTTATCCTCATTTTTCAAGTAGATTCGAGTCAAAAATTTTATATTGGGTCCAAAATTATAACCTCTGGATATTTAGATAGTGACCATGCCTAGCATTATATATTAACCTTTTTATTTTTTTTTCAACTGTATAAATAGTATTGCTCTTTTATTAAATTTATGTTTGAATTGTTAATACATCCAACCAAATTCATCTTTATGGTAATCAATAATCAACAGTGATATTTCAACCAACAAAAGATAATAAATAATGATAATACTAATAGGAAAAGATCAAATTGTAAAAAGATATTAATGTACGTATATATTTTTTCTATAAAAGGAAACTAATATAAATTTATGTGTATATGTATTTGGGTAAATTAGATTTCCATTAAAATTTGAATTTGAAATGTCGCAATTTTGAAGATAATTCTATTACTAAAGGCTCATTAATTGATTGTTATTTTCACATTCATTGAGTCAATGCAGCCAAGTCTTTTTTTTTTTTTTTTTAATTAATATCATCTATGTTGGACCATGTGAGTACTTGACCATATAATGTCTGTAACCCCAAACCAATTGCATACAGCAGAATAACTAGCCAAGCACATATAGCAGATCAAGAAAAAGTGAGAGAGAAAGAGAGAAAAGTGAGATGGGAGATCAGAAAAATGAGATGTCGAAAATCGTAGATGGCAAATTTGTGGTTCGAAAACAGAATAAAACTTTGTTATTATCCCTTGGAAAATGGTGGGTTCCATTTCTACTAATATTATTTTCCATTAGCTCTCCATATTCAATCAAACTTTCTTACTCACCAATCAGATTTGTTGAAAGCATGAGCTTAGATTGTCAATGGGTGGGTTGGGGAGGTTTATGGGAAATACAAAAGCTACTCCCATTGAGTAGCTTATATAATAAAAAAGAAAATACAGAAATTTTGATCAAGAACCAGATTATTAGTTTGTACCAGAAAATGCCCAGTTATTATCAAGTGAAGCAGCTTGAGCAGCTTTCTGCTTTACTTGGAGGCATTTCAGAAGGGGAACTCTCCGGTGAGAGTAACAACGACTACAGACTTAGACGTTTCTCCGGGCTACTCGACAAAATTCCTCCTGATTCTGAATTATTATCGGAAACTCTTTCGAACTTCAGTAAGATTCCTGTAAAGAAAAAAACAATGCCTCGTTGCTTGCTTTCGAAATTTAATGAGATTCCAATCAAGAAAAAAATAATGCCACGTTGCTTGCGACCTCGCTCTCGCATTAATAGGCATGTCCGGCTGCAGCGTATTATAACTTTCGAACCTGGGAAGACGGCGCCAACACAGCGTATTATAACTCACGAACTTGGGAAGACGGTGCCAGTGGTGGTTGGTGCTTATACGGCTGGAGCTGCGTACTTGAAGACGCGTACTAGCGGTGGCTTTCGATGGAGATAACACCCTTTTTCTGAAGAGTATTTCGTTTATGGAATAAGGGAAATTTCTACTGTGTTATCTGTGATCCCAAAAATAAGACCTAACTCAACCTCAACAATTTTCTGCCATCCCCTAGCTAGCTAGCTAGCTAACATTAAATTGTCTAAAAAAATTATACAAAGACCTGGTAATATTGTAGTCATGGGAAGATTTTTCTGCCATCTCTTGTTTAAAAATAAGGGAAAAAATTATAATGTGGTTTGACTTTTTTTTTAAAAGGTGTATGACAATTTTCTAGTGGAGCTACTGATGGTTTAGGGTTGGGTTTTTGATGTAGAGGCTACTTAAGGAATATTTTTTACTAGCTTTGACAAGTAATAGTTTAAACAGAAAAAAAAAAAGAACAAAAAAAAACTCAAGCTAGTTAATATTAAGCCTTGCAAGTACTTAATTCAAAAAAAAAAAAGACCAACGATTCAAAGATCCATTTCCTTTTGGATAAGTACTTACAATGTTCAAATTTCAGCTGGCTAAACTATTTTTTTCATTGTTTAGACTGTTATTTGTTCAAATGGATCAAAAATATTTATGAAATAGTTATCACGTCAATTTATATAGAAAGGGGTTCTTTCATTAGTATGGGACTATCGGATTTACTAGTCAATTACGGATTTTTTTTTCCATGAATTCTCTCATATTTTTGTCTTACCATTTCATTCATCTTCTATTTTTTATTAAATTAATTCCTTGTAGTCCTAGATCAACCATTATTTAGCAATAAGGATTTGGGAGAGAAATAATCCTGCAGACAGAGAAGACAAAATTAAATAATGATGGTAAGAGAAAATTTGAAATTAAAATAAGTGTGAAATAGACATTTGAATTGTATTTAACAGAAAATGTGACAGAACAACAATTTCATTAGGTGAATTTAAATATATCAGGAATTATAAATTAATGTTTCAAAATATAATTAGTTTTAAAAAATTAGGATGGATGCTTAGCTCACTCCACATACGCAATTAATGTGAATATATTGAGCTTTTATATATATATAGACGACGGTGCTGCAAAGTCTTATTGTATTATTATTTCTCAGTATGAAACAATCGACTAGCAAGGTTTTGGGTGACTCCCCATAGCTGTCATGGGTTAAGCAAGTGTGGTTGTTCTATCATATCATGCATGCCCATCTTAATATATTAGTATTAGCGAATACTAATTATTATTAAGATAAAATGCTTATAATAATATATTATCTATGGACCAATACAAGACATTGGAAAAACTGAAAGCGTATGGTAAGAAAGTGGGAAACGAAAATTTGTTTTAAGGATAGTGTTAGAGAGCGCGGTCTTGTTTTATAGTCTTGCATTATAGATATATAAATAGTTTATATTAAATTATAAATAAATAATTATATAAATTACATAAAAAATTATTTATATAACTTTTAATATTTTATAAATAATTTTTAATTTTATTATTACAAAATTTACATTAATAATAATTAAGTTTATTTTTATATAAAAATGTATACATTATAAAATATATACACATCAAGTTTATTTACATAAATCACATAATAAACTGAGTACAAGAGTTTATATACAGCTTCTAGATACTAGCTTGGTTAAACTAACAAACTAACTACCGAATTAACTTATAACCACTCATTAACAACTAAACTGATTTAGCATAACTAATTAACAAAATAGTAAGTAACTAAGTACAACTAAGCACAACTCAATAAACAGTGAAGTATGTACTATAAGAATAATTTCTATTAAATAATAATTTTCAGTCCTGACTTAAGTTAACGAATTAAATTAATAATTTCGATAAAATAATAAAATAATAATTTTTTTAAAACCTTTCATAACCTTTTAGTCTCATTAATATCACAAATTAATTTATAATTCACTAAAATTACATATCATATTTTCTTAAAATATGAGTTTATTATTATTTTTCAAGATATCAGTTACCTTGAAAATATTAGCACAATTAAATTATATTTGCAAATCAATTAAATATGGATTAGTTTATATTCTTGAGAATTTTGGCCTCCTTTTATTAATAGAATAATCTATATTTTCATAAAATAAAATAAATTTTTAATTGATTGAATGAGTGTTACTTTAAATTATAAATACATTTGATAAGTTAATAATTCTAAAGTTATTAATTTATAGAGATTTTACCATATTTTTTATTTCCCAAACTTACATTAATATGGAGTGTACGTATGCATTGTCGGGAGAATAGTTGACTGGGTGTATAATTTTATTATTTTGTGAAAACTTGGTTTTTTTTTTTAGTCACCGTTACTTATAACTACATAAAAAAATAGTCTTATAAACAATGCCACTAACCAAAAGTTATCCATACAAAGATATAGCTGACAAGTTTCCAGTATCACAAATCACAAATAAATTTTTGTGACAAAATTTCAGTTTTAGTTGCAATTTTCTGGGTGCCAATTGAATGATTTCTATCTAAGTGTATCAATTGAATCATTTGAAGTCGTTCAATGAATTTAATATATGTATATATATAACCACTCAATACATTAAACTAGTGCTAAAAGATAAGATTATTAATATAAAAATTAATTAATTAGAGCCTGAATTTGAATTTCTTCATTCCATCAATAATAATATTAAGGGAGGTGGTTTGAAAGTCAATACCCTCCATAAAACATGTTATACAAAGACCTGGAATTGTAGTTATAAGAAGACTTTTATGCCGTCCCTTCTTTAAAAATAAGGGAAAAAAACAATAATGTGGAAACTAAAGTTTTGTAAGAACTCTATTGTATTTTGTCAATTTATATATTTTGAAAATACATTAAAAATGTTGTTTATAAATTTTAATTAAGGAAAAATATTTTAAGACTTACAAAAACATAATCAAGGAAAAATATCAATTAGTTCGTTTCATATAATTTCTGTCAGATAATATCAATGCTCACATGGAACAATAAATATTTCACAGAGAAAAAAAATATTAATAATAATATTGAGCTTTTCGCCTCCCACATTAATAATATATATATATATATATATATATATATATATATATATATATATATATGTGAAATAAAAAAGTTAACATATTTTTTTAAAATTATATAATTTTCAAATATATATATATATATATATATATCTTCTTTGTTTTTACGTCTGTTATACGTTTTGAAGAAAAAAAAATATTTATTTATTTAAGTGTGAAGTGGGATCCATGATTTTATAAACCAAACCGCTATAAGTCCTTGTTTTTTTTTTTTTTAAGAATTTAAGAAAAAAAAAATCTGATAGCCAAAGCATAGTAATCAGATGCTACTATTATTACTGGTTATTAAATGTAGGTACGGTGCTCTGCATTCCAGCCGACAGGTGCTTCTTTTTTTTTTAATTTTTTTTTATTTTTAATTCATGTAGTAATTGCATTAATATTAGAATTTTATCTTTTTGTAAGTTTTTAATACTAAATCAGAAAGTATTACAAGAACAATTTCATAGATAAGTTGCTCCTTCCTAAACCACCTAAGGTGTGAGTTTTATTTCCTTTTTCTTTTTTTTTATTTTTTTTATTTTTTTATTTTTTATTTTCAATTATCTTGCATCATTCAAATTTCTGTTCTGTTGTAAAGTAGCTTTAAATATAGGATAATGTGTTTCTCTTTAATGCTCTTTTCTCATTAAATTTTGCTTAAAATCTCAATCTTTTGCTACCAATTATTGTTCTCGTTATGTCATTTATTTAAATATTTGCTTTTCTTATGAATAATTTCTGGGTTATTTTTTCTGATCTTTTGAAGTGCCATTTTTCTTATGAATAATTTCTAGGAATTTTTTTGGCCAAAATCTGATATTTATTATAATTATAATTTTTGTTGTTCTTTCTTAATTTGATGTGGGATTCATTAGCGACACATCAACATTAATTAATTTCATTAGTGCTATAAATATCATATTACTAATGAAAAATCCAGAAATCTTATTTTGTTAAAAAATATATATATATAAACTCTAAAATAAAAATGAGCCAAACTATATGTTACTTTTTTATATATTTTTCTCTAAAATAAAATATTTAATAAAATTTATTATATTTATTATATAATTTTTTTCCTCAACTTCTATAATTATATTTTATAATATTTAAATAAAATTTTATTGAAAAAAAAATTGTATTACAACCGTATGCATGCCAAATCATATATAAAAATTTAACCCGTAATTTTTTTGGTGAAAATTAATTTACAATACCATTTTACTACTTATAAAAAAAAAAAAAAAAAACACACACATATTCTAACATTAAAATCGAAACAACCCATTGAACCAAGTCTATTGGAAAATTTCTGAATTACAAGTATAAAAGAGAAAATAACATTAAAAGGATTTACCTTCTCAACAATAAATAAATAAAAATAAAAGCAATACAAGAAGTGAATAGACCGAAAGAAAAATGCTAAAATAATTTAATCCCTTTAATTATTTAGGTGGTTTTACATATGCATAAACAGCAAAGAAGCACTGAATAATGGTGAGAACCAGAAGCAAGAAAGCAGCAAAAGCAGAAATGAATACCCATGGACTTCCAAAATAATTGTAAATGCATCCTGCCATTCTAACATGCCAAATATTATGATAATACCTATTCAAATCTTGAATCTCTTTTCGCAAATAACTCTTTCCAGCATCATAAAAAATATCATTCTTTAACTCACCAAAGTATTTGACAACATCTTCATCAGTTCCTGAGCCTATAATTCCGCAATCGAACATATACCCAGCATCAAACTTTGTGTTTATGAGACCGCATATAAAAACAACATATGATGTGAAGTGTTTAGAGCAATAACTATAACATTGTTCGAATGCGACACAATTTAATAACAAATTGCTTGTGAATGTATCCACTGGCACACCTGGGATTTCAAGAACACCTTTATGAAATTTTATATCCAGAAAGCTCTCTGCATTCTCATTTATTTTAAATTCAATCCCAGCTT
This sequence comes from Reutealis trisperma, assembly GCA_947687605.1. NCBI lineage: Eukaryota > Viridiplantae > Streptophyta > Magnoliopsida > Malpighiales > Euphorbiaceae > Reutealis > Reutealis trisperma. The sequence continues at coordinate 3,873,885 of CANTUT010000112.1, forward strand.
CACGAAGCCTGTTAACTGGTCGGATAGTCCATAAATCTCCATCATTTGTGGGTTCTCCTTTAGCCGAAGGGATAAAACTTGAACGATATAAAGCTACTAAATGTTCACCATCAAGATTTCTGTACTGCGAATCATTAACTTGGTGCCCGGCCAATGTGTATCTAAAGAATTCAAAGATGAGTTCTTTCAATAAAGAATTTCTTGATCCTGGAAATGATAACTCGAACAATGCTTCAAGAACGAAAAAGGGAATTTGATTCTCTAACATAATAAGATCCCTCATTAGGGTATATAATATCCATTGCAACTTAAATATAGGTTCATCAGCATCAGGTTCGACTAGCCTTCCTACTACGCACAGGAGCTCCATAATAAAACAACCATCAAGAACCATCATTTCAATTAAATCATACCTGTTATATTTTAAGGTCTCTGAATAACTTTCCCTTATTTGGTTTTCTTTGAGTGCTATGGCCTTGAAAAAGTCATCAAGACCAACATTGAATGCTTGTGTTCTATCAAGAATTGCACCAAGAAATCTTCGTTTGTGTTCTTGCATTGTTTGGAGGTGTTTTCTTCCATGGTGGTAAGGGCCAATAGAGACTATTAGTGGTTTAAAGGCTTTAGGATGGGTTTTCATTAGGGTTTGAGGTGCTCGAAAGATGGAACAGGAGCTTCTACCAGCTGTTGTTTTGAGTAATGTGGGCACTTTCTTGACACCTTCTTGTACTGATCTTAGCCGATTCTGGTATTCAGCCTCAGGGATGATAATCACATGTGGATAGATTCCTTCATCCATCGGTTGGTTTGGGTTTGGATTTTGGTTTTGGTTGCTGGCAGGATTTGACATTTCAAGCTTTTGGTTTTGGTTGCTGAGGAGGGATTTGATAGTGTCTTCCTCCTGGTCTCCCACTGCCTACGAAAGAAGTAACCAAGAGCATGCTAGATAAATGGAAAATTGAAACAAAGCAACCATATATATTTTTATTTTTATTCACTTATTGCATTTTCATATTCATATTTTGCAATATATATATATATATATATATATATATATATATATATATATATATATATATATATATATATATATATATATATATATATATATATATAAAGAATATGAAAATGCATTCTAAAAATTATATCGGGAGACATGGAATTATTATGGTAGTTGGGTGCAATACCTAACACTTTTCATTCAAAATTATATAGTGCAGGATAATTTATTGAATTTACTCTCTTCGTTCTAAAACATTTATCATTTTAGAAAATTTATTTTAAAATATTTGTCATTTTATAATTTTAAAAAAATATTTATTTTTTTTAATTTTATCATCTCTTTATTTTTCCTACTAAACATTTATATTAATTATTTTTTTCTTCACATCAAAATAAAAAAATAATATTTTAATCTTTTTATGTTAGAATTATGATAGTTTAATAAATTTTTTTACTTATGTGTTGAAATCTTAAATATTAGATAAGAAATATATACTGTATTTTTGCGAGTATCCCTAACTGCTCTTTCTATATAGATATAGCAAAACTTGATCTGTCTCAATAGAGAATCTGATTCGGCCTCTAAGTAGATGAGGAGTTCCCACCCCTGCCTATGACAATGGGGCGAGGATGGAATTGAATCTCCGAGTCCCACCAGCCTTGATCATATATATATATATATATATATATATATATATATATATATATATATATATTAATTTTCTTTAAAATTATATTATTGAGTATTTAATTATATTTATTATTTTTTAAATGCTAATTAATAATATATAAAATTTAATATAAATATGTATAATATTTTGTTAATACATATAAATTATGACATTTTAATATTAATAAAATTATAAAAAAATAAATAAGGATTCTCATTTTTGCCCTGTTTTCATCCCATACCTAATTTACCTCACCCCATCTTCAACCTAACTGCTCATGAGATGGAGGTAAAAATTTCAAAATTCACTCCGCCCTCGGCATTGCGACTCCTATTTGCATAAACAACTATGCTTGTACTCACCAACCATCGACTGCAAGTCCTATTTTATTTGTTCCTGCTGATTTTTATTATTAATTTCTGTTTTTCAAGACATAATTAGATTGATTAAGAAATCAATTAATTCGAACCGGCCAAGCTCACTTCACATGTTTATAGATGTAGTTGTCATTATTAATTAAGTAAATTCTATTATGGTTAACTCTCCTGGCGTCCAGCTGGGAAAGAAATGCATAATTTATTTTTTTAGGGCATTTCGGTGGTCAATTTGGACTAATATTAAAAATTTCACTAGTGACTTTTATTTTATCCACATTGAATTCGTACCTAAAATTAATATATTGTAAGATTTTAATATTTTAATTAGGAAAGTAGGACTTATTTTATTCACTAATGACTTTTAATATTACAAGAAAGTAGAAAATAAAATAAAAAAAATGCTACAGATAGTGCCTAAAATAAAATTATAGACCAAAAATTACGACTATAGGTATTTTTTATGATTATTTTATTTTTAAAGGAAGTAACCTACTTTGTTTGGAAAAAAAATTATTTTTTACTAAAAATAATAATTTTATTCATATTTTTCGGTAAATTAAACTATTTTCTGTAATTTTTTTAGTTACAAAAAAACTTTTAATTTTACGAAAATATGACTTATTTTTTGTAAAACAATAATTTTACAAAAAAGAAAAGTAATTTCTTAAATACAAAAAAAAATGACTCTCTAATAAAAAATCATAATCTTCTTATTTTTTTTGTAAATTAGACTTTTTTTATAAAGTTTATAGATATATAAATTTGAAATACTGCCTTAATTATTTTAATATTTCTTATTTTTAATTAGTGAAATATAATAGCAGATTAATTTAATTGTAATTCTTTAAATATTTTAATTATATTTATTATTTATAACTATCCTATTGGGCATAAAAAATAAAATTTTGTACTTTTTTAAAAACAAAATAATATAAAAAATTTGTCTATACGATGCCTTTTATAAAAAGATTGTGATTTTTTTAAAAGAGTAATATTTTTTCGTAATTATAAAATTATTTTTCTCATAAAATTATTTTTTTTGTATAAAATAAATCATATTACAAAATAAATTATATTTTCGTAAAATTAAAACTTTTTTCATAATTAAATAAAATTATAAAAAAAAATTTAATTTACTAAAAATATAAAAAATTTATAATTTTTCATAAAAAAAAAAATTTTTTTTTGCAATAAAATAGATTACTTTGTCTTAAAACAAGGTAAGCTAAGAAACTCCCTACAACTAAAATAAAAAATTTACCACTACAAGAAAACAGAGAATTAGAGATGAATTCTTTTGCTACGACTCCAAAATCAACTCTACTAGAATGCTTTTAGAGACATTTATAAATTTCATCGCCAATAATGCTCATTATTTATGTACTACTTTTCTGCCATGTTATATATAGTGACAAAACTTCATAAATTGCAACCAAATAAAATGTCCTTAAATTTTATTAATCAGCAACACCATAATAAATGTCTCTAAATATATATAAAACTACATTTTGTGATGTTTTTGAGAATATGTCTCTGAACGATATACAGCTTATCGAAGTCTCCTATTTTCCTTTAAATCAAGTACTTACAAGGTACAAATTTCAATTGATCTGGGCTAATACTTCCTCTACTTGCACTGTTACTTATCCAAAAAGTTAGAAATATTTCTGAAATAGCTTTTACGTCATATATAGGAAATTTTTGCTATTCATTTTTTGTTATTATATTTTTTGAAAATATAAGAATAAATCAGATATTGTTATGTGTTGGGTATGCAGAAAAATCTTTCTTGTTGCATTCTCTAATTTAACGAAAAAATTCTCAACATTAAGGGTTAAAAATAAAAGAATAAAAATGCTGAATAATTCCTTTTTTTTTTTGGAAGCTCAATGTTTTCAATAGAAAATTCTCCCTTAATGCCTAAATAATTCTTAATGCCTAAATAATTCTTTTTTTTTTTTTCTAAGTTGAATTGGACATTAATTCTTTCTTGAAAATTACGGCTAACTTTTGTAGTGAGAGAATGAAATTTGAAAATTCAAATTTCAAAATTATAGTGACAAAATGAAAATATTTCAAATTTTCACTAAACCTAGTTGATTAACGAAATGGTATTTTAGTAAATAAAAATAGTTTTACCTCATTTAATGATCCAAAAATTAAAAAATACGCCATTCTAGCTTGCTAGATTTTGGCCAAATAATTTTATCCTATTATTGTTACTAGTTTTTAGGACACTTACCTGCGCATAGTTATTTTTTTTTAAATTTATAGATATTTTATATTATAATAAATTATATATATTATCTACTAGTATATAGAAAAAATAATAACATAAAAAATATTTATATATTCAATAATACTATAATTTTTTAGCTAATCCACGACAACTTATATATATATATATATATATATATATATATATATATATATATATATATATATATATATATATATATATATATATATTCCAGGGAAAACTCATTGTTAAAAGCAAATTAGAAAAATGCAATGAAATAATATTTCCCACTATTTTTTGAAGTAGGTCAAAATGAAAAAATATTAGAATTTAAAAATATATTTTATAATAGGGTATTGATATCAAATTATATTTTTTCAATGAAAATCTATTATTAAAATAAATAAAAAATAAAAGAAAAAGATGTTGCTGCTGCTATTAATTTATTATTATTATTGTTGCCGCTGTTACTGAGCATTATAATTAATCGTACTTTTTATTATTAATATTATTATTATTAGTATTTTTATTATTAGTATTATTATAGTAACATTATTTATTCTTAAAGCATACTTATATAATTTATAAAATGGTTGCCAAATGGATACTCTCTAAAATTAATTTGACAAAAATAAATTAGGATAGAGTACATGCTTAGCTCAATAAATTTGGCAAAAAAAAAAAAGAGCACATGCTTAGCTTACTCCAGATACCTATACAAGCATGATTAATGTGAACGTATATTATACATATATTACTAAGACTTTGTATACAAAGTCTTATTATATTATTATTCTCCATATCAATAATTGACTAGCAGGATTTTAGCTGACTTCTCATAAGTGTCATGTCATGGGTCAAGATGGTGTGGTTTTTCTTTTTTGCCAAATAAAACTTTCATTGAATATGTTGGCATGAATATGTAATGAATATAAATTATAATATATGCATTTTGTACTAGTTATATATTTTTTTATTTTGTAGTTGAATTTTTTATTAAAATTATATCCTTTTAAGTAAAAAAAATAGAAATATAGGTTAAATGATAATATTTTTCCATTATTTGTAATTTAAAAAAGTCTTTTTTTGTAATTTAAAAAAAAGTAAAAAATGCAATGCAGTTGAAAATGGTGTTCAGTTGAAGCAACATTTTACGGCATTTTGGAGATTTGACTGCATTTCGCAGTAGGGTTGGAGATGGTCTAAATACATGATTAGGCCGAGATTTATTTTTATCTTGGAATACCCTCATAATTTTTTCATCCGTTAATTTTATTGTAGAGTTTTTTCCTCTATCCTCTCTCTAGAAGCTTATCTTCTTCGTTAAGTTTCTATAGGAGGTTTCCCAAGGCTTCTTTGGCCACCAACAGAGGTTCTATAGAGTTTTTTCCTCTATCCGAGTTTTTTCCTCTATCCTCTTTAAAGTAAGTTTTTTGCAGAAATAATGGGTTTTATATCTGTCTCTATATCTTTTGTGATTCCCGTCTGGATCGGGGTATATAGCATCTTTATTTCCTTAAAAAAAGTCATCGTTAAAAAGCTTGCGGGTAAAAATAGCGACGAAAAATTTATTTAGTAATAAAAATATTTCTGTTAACAATTCATTGGTATAAATTTTTTTAAATATTTTTAATTTTAAAAAATCTGTTGATAAATCTATCAGTAATTATATTTTTATTATTTAAAATTTATCAGTAATTCACTAATATATTTAATTTAAATTCAAATTAACTAATATTAAATTCCGTGGTTGTATTTCAATTTGAAATCGCCGTCAAAAAGAAATTCAGTTCATTGGTTCTCTTCTTTCAAAAGTTCTAATTAATAAGGCAACCGCTCTTAGCATGAGTGGACGTGTTAGAAATACAAATTATTTTTATATCGTTACCTGCAAGTTTCAACTTTTAATTCGAGTGGTTTTTCTTGATAATTAACTAAAGTAAAATTTCGTTGACGGTAAATTATATTTTTTCCATCGGTAATACATATACTTGCAAATTACCGGTAAAAAATTTATAGTCGGAATATAAAATTATCAATAATTATTGATAGAATTTTGGAGAGTAAATTGTTTTTATATTGTCTAAATTTTTGTAGAGAGACAATTTACCGATTAAACTTTTAGTTGGTAATCAGTCATTAAATTTTTATTTTTAAAAAGATAAAAATATCTATCATTAATTCGTCAATAAATTTTAAATAAATATTTTTCCAAAGTAAATATTTTGTCATTAAGTAAGTAATTTTGTAAATTAATTATAAAAAAATAAAACATTTTGTTGTTAATTTGTCAGTAAGATTCTTTTAAAAAATATATTTTTTAGAAAATATATATATTTTCAAAAAATTAAAATAATAATTTAAAAATTAAAATTTTTAGAATGAATAAGAAAATTAAAACAGTAAAAATTATAAAATAAATTGAAAAGCTTAAAGAATATAAAAAATGAATAAAATAAAATTAAAATTATGTTTCAAAACTAAAAAAAAAAAACAGAGAGAGAGAATGAAATGAACATAAAATTAAGAGAGAAAGAGATAAGAGTTAAAATGAAAGAGTAAGATAAATAATTTATTAAATTCATTCTTTAGAAAGTATAAAAAATTTAATCAAAAAATTAAATTTAAGATAACAAATCATTATTTTTTTTAAAATCACATTAATACTTTTTTATACTATAAAACAATTTAAGAAATATAAATAATAAAGAAAATTGAAATAAATTTAATACTTTTTTTCTATTGATAGATTTGGAATTTCAGAAGTAAAATTAAAAAAAAAAAAAAAGAATAAGAAAGAAAGAATATATATGAGTATTAAAGAGTATATAAGTGCTAAGCAAAGAAAAAGAAAATGAAGAAATAATTAAATGAGAAAGAAAGAAAAATAAATTTTATTTGTAAGGATTGCAGAGAAGAAATTGAAAAAAAAAAGAAATGAAAAAGAGAAAAAGTGTGAGAATAAAATATTGAGGAAGAGAGGAGGAGCCATTATATACCTTTTTTTTTTTTTTTTTTTTATGCTATTTACTAACTAATCACCATCTAAATTTTTATCGGTAAATTTTTCAAATGAAATTTTAAAGGAAAATCTTCCTCTAAAATTTTTATTTATCCACTCTATTTTCATCTGTAATTTATTTTTCTTTAAAAAATAAATAAAACTTTAGGGTTACCACACTGCTGCTACCATTAAAGGTGCAAAAGGATCAGAGGGCAAGAAAACTTTCTTTGGAAGGCCTCGTTAATTAGATGGTTTTTGTCAATAATTTTTAGCTGTTGATTGAGGTGCTAAATATTTACTTAAATAATCTTAGGATTTCTCCCTTAATTTAAGAGTAATTTGCTTGGTTTTTTTAAATGAAATATCCTAAATTCCCATTGATTTACTTTCCCTTGTGATTTTAATATGCTTTGGTTGAGATTGTTGAATTCAAGGCAAAATTGGAACAAAAATGAAGAAATGCCAGAAAGCATAAGGTCGCGCACAAAATGCACAGGGTTGTGCGTTCGATTTTTAGCTACTGCCATTTTTTGAAGAAAAATTCAGAAAGTGCACAAGCCTGTGCAAAAGTGCACGAGCCTGTGCACCAGTGAACAATAACCCGATTTTTTAAATTTTAAAAGGAACAAACATGAAAGGAAAGGGGCTAAAAATATGGGATTTTACCAAAATCAAAGGGAAGCAGTTAGGAAACAAAGAGCAAGGGGTTTTGAAGAATAAAAAGGGGAAGAAACGGAAGAGAAAGGCATCAGAGAGGCTAAAGAAGATTTTCAATTTTAATTTCTCTTTGGAAAAGAATTCTAGTTAGGGATTTAAACAATTTCCAGTTTTCATCTACTTCTCTTGAGAGATTTTTCAGAATTGGAGGGCTGGATTGTTGAAGGAAGAGTAGTGGCTGTTGAAGGAGACTTTCCACATCAGTTTGGAAGCCGTCAAGAGAACGAATTTCAACCTTCAATTTTCTAGAATTTTCCATTTTTCAAGAAGTCTTCTTAACTCGCTTTTATTTTATTCTTTAGTTGAATTCAAGCATGCCTTATCATTTGATTCATTGGATTTGTTCTTTCATTTATTTAATTATGAGTAGCTAAGTTATCTTCTCTAGGGTTTAGATGGATTTTGGTTGATTCTTGTGGAATTCTTATATACTTTATCAATTATTCAGTTATATTAGAATTGAATTACTTTCTTTGTGCTTAATGTGTGTGATTGATTGACCACCTTTTACACAATTTAAGATGCTATATGATGGAGCAAAAGTGAAAGTATGGCATTAGTTCATGAGGAAGATAAACTTAGGATTGTTACTTCATAGACATATGAGTATGCCTAGGTGGTGTTTATGATAGCTTTCCATAAAACTTAATGAATCCAACCTAACTACTTGCAATCACGATAGTAGGTGTGAGTTTAGAATTGGATATTAATAATTTGCCTTGAAAGAGGATCTTGTTTGATTGAGGGAAAGCTACCTTTAATTCCATTTGATTGAATGTTGATATAAGTATATATGAGCCATTTGTATGAAAACCAATTGAAATCTAAACCCTAGGTTGTTTGTTATTGAATCAAGATTTAAAAAATTAGTTCCTTTCATTTTCATTAGTCAAATTATTCATTTCTTTCATTTATTTAATTATATTCATTCTATTCACCAAAAGTTTTGATTGATTAAATATTAGAAAGTTTGTTATATTGGTAATCAAAATCGTTTCCCTATGGGATCGACAAACCCCTTACTCATTTAAACTATTTGCTACAATTGACCCGTATACTTGCGGTGCAAAAAGAGCGAACATTGATTAATTAATTTTGAGCATTGTTGCTTGTATGCCAAATATGGGTTATTTTTCCAAATATGGATCTAATCAGTATCTAATTCCGTTCATTTTGGTTTTCAACAAAGAATTATTTTTTATTTTTTTAAAAAAATTATTAGGTTTGGTATGGCACAACTGGGTATATGGTTAACCTTGAAATATGAATGCATTGATCAAACGGCTACAAATTCTTCTTTTAATTCTTTCCTTTCACCTTAATTGGTGGATGAAGCACAATTTTAATTAGCACTTGGCATTAGTAATTTTTTAAGAAGCCAAATCAGTTAATTACCATACGTGTAAGATTTCAACATATACATTAAAAAGCCATTAAATTATCTCAATTTTAAGACTAAAAATTAAAATATCTTTTATCTTTTTAATTTTAATATAAAAAATAAAAATAATTAATGCAAATAATTTAGTAGAACAATAAAAAAGAATAAAACGTGAAAAATAATAATAAATACCTCTTTAAACTCTTAAAAAAAACTTATTTTAGAAAAATCTTTAATTAAAATGATAATTAGTATTACGTAACAAGAACTATTTCTTCACTAAATTAGGCCTGGCAAGTGTTATATAAGTTATGATAGGAATAGTAAGATATGATCTTGTGCATCTTTTTTATTTGGCAATGTTCTGTGTTCTTTTAAATTCATAGCGACCGACTTTATTAAATATTTGTTTCATTTTTTTTATAGATTAGCGACGGATTTTAAGTCGTTGCTAAATATAACGACGAAAAGCATAAAAAATTTGACGTTTTAAGAAAAGATGACGTTTTTTTCTTGCTAAATGGCGACAAAAATCATTTTTTCACAGTTAAAATTTTTGCAACAAGATTGTTAATGACGAAAACAATCCGTTGCTAACTCAAACTAACAATAAATTTTTGCAATATAGTAATGATTTTTTTTTTTTTTTTTTGGCTAAACTGCATATTTCTGACAGTGTACATTTATAGAGAGGGGGGGCGTGGGGTGTTTATTTTTACAAACAACCAATTTTGAATATGCTAACTTACCATAAATATTAAAAAAAATTACTTACACCTTACCTTTTTTATATAAATTTTTTTAATATTCTTAGCTTAATCTGAAAGAATATATTTGAAATTTATTTTTACTGATACATAATTACTACTATAAGAATAATTATAAAATTAAATAAAGTTACAATGAATCACTTTTTTATTTGCCAAAATTTCTTTGAGTGGGGCTTGGGATGAAATAACATGTAGAATTTTGTGTTGGCTAGGCAGAGGGACTTAAAGGCCTCAGAATTGTCCCATCGCTTCAGCAGAGGCAGTGTGTGTGGTATAGAAGAGAGAGAGACCGAAAGTTTAGCTACCAGTATCTTCTCCACGTGTAATATTTTTTTTAATATTCAGAGAAATCAGAACTATTACGTCCGATTTTGTTGTTAGCTACGCCACAGTCAAAGATTTAGGAAAAGGCAAAAATTTTAAGACGAAACCGGTAGTTTGACAATCGGTTTATAGGTCTGAGATAAAAATATAGTATATATAGATAAAATTTTTTAAATTTGGCATATACAAGTAATTATTTTTTAAAAGTGACATATATGGATCAAGAGCCCGCCTACGGAGGAAATAACCGAGGGAATTCTAGATAGATGGAAGGCCATGATAAATATTTCTTTTTATATTGATCAGGGCTTCTAAAAGAGAAAATTCAAACAAAACGGTCATATATATTTTTATTTATTCACTTGTTGCATTTTTCATATTCATATTTTGATATATATATATATATGTGTGTGTGTAATGAGAAATAAAAATAATCCAAGAAGATAATGAAGCTAAAAGAAGTCAAGACCCAGCAAGACTAGACTCCCTCGTTCTTACGGACAACTAGAGCCCAAAGATAAAGCCCAAGGAGGAGGCTTATTCATTCTCAAGAGCGAAGTAGGAATGACAATGTGGTGGAAAATCTCGTTTTTCTTTGAGATTTGTCTAAAATAGGATGAGAATTTCTCGA